>JAUEPU010000021.1:600000-1178437 GCA_030435615.1 Armillaria luteobubalina | reverse complement strand
CGGGCGCCGTTCAAACAAGAACGTCAAAAACCTGTCGGAGACGCCAGCAAACCATGCAAGGAGCGCGTATCCCTGATATTGTGGAATAAATGATGCCTTCCACGCAAGCTGCAGTAAGTTAAGAGCCCACTGATAGTCCGCTGACACCTCCTCATCAGCAACTTCTTCTGGATCCGGGGCGCCCGGGGTGGGAAACGGAAGAGTAGACAGGAATTGGGGGAATGTGTCTCCGGACTCGGGGTTTGGCAGCGTCGATAGTAGTGATGAAGGAAACACTGGAAACCTACGGGCCAACGGACCTGTCACACCTTGGGGAAGGGCCGGCCATTGCTGGCTTGTCTTAGTCAACACACGAAGGACACGTAACCAGTTCCGGAATCGCGAGTTGGAGGAAGTCAATGAAGGAGGCGATATGGCAAAACCATATATGACAATTACCGAGAGGGTAAGCACGAAAGGGATGAGATTGGGACTATCAGAGAAAGGAATGGTGAGCCCCGCCAATGCCGCGTTGCAGTGTACGGTGGCCGCATAGGAATATCTTGCGGCACCCGGGCTCGTAGGGTCAAGGGAATGGAGGTGAAGTGCAGTGACCGCCAGGATGGCATGGAGAAGATGAGAACCGTTGGCGGTGAAGGACAGCCTCGGTACTGCAGAGTTCCATACGCTATCCAGATTGGCTTCATTGACGAAAGTGAGAGTGTAGCACGTCATGCCGGTGTAGTGATACATAAGCTCCAATGTCCGCGCACTGAGAACGAAGGAAGCATCAGGATGCTGGAAAGTAGAATGTATTGAGATCTCTTTAGGCCGTCGACGCGACAAGGCAGTTGAAATGGAGGCAGCGGAAATCCGCGTTTCAGGCGACGAGTTCACAAATCTGAAGGTCTTCGGAGGCCAGGTGCAGTCCACCTTTCTCTTTGTGCAATTTCCGCACACAGGATATTCTTCGTCGCACTATAAATGATTGAGAATACGATTAGCAACGGCACGCGGGCGCTTACCTTGACTTTTCTTCGCTTGCACATAGCACAACCCGTTCGTGACTTGGCATGAGGACGTATGGCTCTACCAGTCATTTTTGAGGTTAGTTAGAATATACGTAGACGACAGTGACCTATATCGCTCGCCAACAGACTCTGATGATGGTCGACCAGGTAAAACCGATAGGAAATCATCCGATCATTTTGACCACATCACGGACGCCGAGCCTGGGCACGATGTGCACAGGCGAACCTTTTACGAGTGCTGGAAAGAGTGGATGTGTAATATCGTAAGTCTCTGCATTCCAGAATGTCTTGAAATTAAAAAATCTTCGAACGGCAGCCTTGTCAGTTGCTTTGCGGACTTATAAATTGAGGCGAGTAGATCCTTCCACGAAGTATCGCCTCCGAGTGAAGAAAAATATTGCACCTGACGACGAGCCATCACTGTCGGAAGATCACATAAAGGTACACACCATCCGATACCTTAGTAGTACACAAGTAAACGCAAAGGCAAAGGGGATCCGCAGTCCAGACATCGCTGATAACAAAAGCCAATTACTTCTTCCACATCAATCTCCAGGGATTCGAAAAGATGTGAAAAACGAAGAACGCCTATTGCTCGGAGGCAAAGGGACTGAGAGGAGATGATGAACAGAACAAAAAAAGTGTGACGTGACACTTTTGGGAGGTTAGGTAAACTCGGACCTACCCGCAGGAGAACAGCAACCACTGAGTCCGAGCTCGCCCAGGATGCTCGCTGTAGACGGAAGCCCAACTTCCCGTACAAGTATCGTATTCTTGGATAGCTTCATTAATTTGCATCATTGCATCGGAATGGTACACACACGGGCAAGCGGCACCCTGGCCGCATCAAAACGACCACATGTTAAACATTACAACTCGCGTTTCTGTCTGGTCTTCCGCCTTGAATATTGAGTTTTTGGACCTTGCGTGCTGTGAGTTGTGATTGATAAGAGATTGGCTACATCCGAAATACTACTATGAGTTCGCTGGGCAACGAATACGCAAAGTCCGCTCTGACCTGATGTTGAAGCATATGGAACTTCGGATCCACGCACCGGAAAGTGGTAATGTGGCGTACTACGCGGTTGCATACAGGAGAGACCAAGACGAGACGTTGGTTTCCACCCCGTTCCTGATAGAAACCGAGAAATGGTTATGTTTCTAATGTCCTAGGAGGAGCATTATCTGTTACGTGTCGACCAAAATGTCGAGTGCCAACGGGGAGCTTCAGGCAGTCAAGAGTGACATTGGGCGACCAACATTTTCTTGGATAGACACCGTGATTTGTTGGGCAGTGTCCGAGATCCATGCATGGATGGCACTTTGAAAGCGCGAAGAAGTGACGATACCTTATCTGCGAAGACGAGCTTCGCGTGTATGAAACGAAGGTCAAAGATACCGGATAATCTGAACACATAGATTCACGACAATGACAAACATTCCGACTCCAAAAGCGAATGTCAATGGAACGAGGAACATCTTTTTGAACCTATCTTCATCACCCGCTGGTAGTTCCCTCGGAATTGCGATCCCTTCCCAGCAATGGTGTACTCTCATTCACAGGAGACGACATCGAGGCATTCCGTTGGCGGCGCTCGACGATCCTAACAATCATTAAGCATGAAATAATAGTGAACGTCTCGCTCTTTGACCCACCCCTTCATGATAGCAGTATTGGTCAACCGCTTGGCTCGCCGTTTGTTAACGTTATCGTCGTAGCGGTCTGTCTCATCGACAATTTCCTCAGTGATTATCTCTTCGATAATGTCTACAAAGGTCGGGAGTTAACCCTCCTCATGATCAGTCTGGACGAAGTGGAAGCTCACCTTCGAGGGTAACAACCCCAATAGCGCCACCTGCTACTCCCGGAGTGCGTGATATAAGGAGGAGATGGGCTCGCCCAGTTTGACTGGAGGGCGAGTGAGATGAGGGTTACTGTGTAAAAGGATGTGGTATCCTCACAAATAATCCAACGCCTGGAAACAGTTAATTGAGGGGTGAGCCTCAGGCAAGATAGACAGCGCAAAGCTTGACACCGGGAGGGCTTGGGAAGGGTCGTAGGTTATTAACTATGCACAACATGTATGTGTGAGGAGGTGATACGTTCAGAACGAATAAAACTGGCTAACCTTCTTGACTAACAAAAGCCCGACAAAAGCCAACGGGTTTTCTGGATTATGCACCGGGAAGCGGGAGTATCCGCTCATTATACTATGTCACAATTCAGCGGCGAAGAGACTTGAATAAATAGTCCACAAACATCTTATCGACCGTGTCATGGTCCAATATTGTGTCTTTGCTGAGCGTAACGACATCCTGTAATACAATTTTAGTGACTCAACCTGTCATGAGAACTATCTCCTTGCCTCCATCCTCGTCATTAGTTCTTCAACGTTTTTTGAATTGAGCTCCAGCACGCCGCTCAAGATGGATATTTCATCGTCCCTCAGAGGTTCCTCCCCAGTACGATGGAACTCTAGAAAAGATTTGAGCTCCGCTTTTCTGTAGGTGTGCACTTCATTAGCACCAAGCACATAGTCCAGGAGTTTAGCTATGGGATAAGCAACGGGAGCTAAGAGTAGTTAAATGGATGTGAAGCCTGCGGAATGACCAGAGATTCTCACCGAAAATATACATCAATGCCAAGACCAAATGGTGTGCATGCCGCGCCAATGGGACAAGCCATATCTTACACTCAACGATTGAGGAATGATCCTGTAAATGATGCGGCGTAAGAAGATATAATGCCTAAGAGGCCCTAAACGTACCTCTCTACGTCCAAATCAGATAATGTGAACATTGACGCGAGCAAAAGACGCACCCAAAAATGACTAGAAATTTCTATTAGCTAGCAAAAGCACCAATGGTTGTTAGAGCTTACCGATAGCAGTTGTCGAAATTGCTACAGCAGCTACACCTCCTCCGATCTTCCCACAGGGTGAGCCAAGATAGCGCTGATGATCTGCCAAGGACGTACCGCGGCTGTCGAGGAAGATGGAAGACTCTCGTTGATGATCTGTAGGGTTGCCTTCGGTCTCCGCAAGCATTGAAGTTGGAGGAAAGACGCACGACATTGCCAAGGAGAAGGACCTGAAGACTTGTCATTTAATAAGAAATCTCGCGAAGAAAGGCGCTGCACGAACAACTAATACCCAATGTCTTCCCTTCTGCATGAGCGCCAAGACTTTCTTAGCGTTTTTCTTCTCAACAGGGTCGCCAGATGAAGCTGAAAGAACGCGCAGGTGCAGTTCGTCTAGGCCCATGAGACCAAGGGTGAGGCTGTAGTGACCGTAAGAATGGTACGGGCGCCATCGAAGGTAAGGTTGCTCTCACCCAGCAAACACACACCGCCTAGCAAGACAAGGACGCGCTAGTTTATAATTTTGTACCAAAACTCCGGTGAACCTCGTTCTACTGTAGGATGGCCATTGGTGTATAGCCCGCCGCCGCCGTCGGACCTGAAGGAAGGAAGAGCGCGAGCTAGTCCATTAAGCAGAAGAATAAGGAGAGATCGCCTCTGCATAAGTTAACCAATACGTGTTGCTTTCCTGAAAAGACGACAATGAAGGAAGGAATGAAAACGAACGACGTAGTGGTTGGTAAAGAAGATGTCGCGACTGTGACCAACAGTGGAGCTTCGGTGACCGGTCCGAATTCCGATCAAAGTCGATCATCTCTTTCCTTGGCACTTTTTGAGTGCTCAGTACAAAACTTGGATATAGATTGAAATAAGGTACCAAGAGACTTATTGAATTTATTTCCTTCATACTTCGAACACATTTCTCTGGAGTAATACCAACTGTACGTAATAAGACTATCAAGCCACCACCTAGAAAAAATGATCAGATAAACCACATGAACGCTACTTTCTTCTCGCCTACGTACCGGCCAGCCTGTAGAGAAATCGAGCTTATTGATGCCCAGCTACAGAAGGGAAAGATAAGACTGCACCCAGCACACAGGGACATGAAAATGCTTACGAAGCTTCCTGCCGAGGTATAGTAGTCTTTTAAGATGATCAGCTTCTGTAAGCAGAAAATAATGCCGACTGCATGCTTACGGTAAACAAGGATAGGTCCATCACCATCCTCAAGGATATCTTGACCTCCGGGTCCATAGATCTGTCACTATTTAACAAAAGCTCGGTGGACAAGGTCAGCGACTACGCACTGCGTCATGACTCTCCAGGACCAGGGTTCCACCACCGCTAAGCAAGGAGACTCCACTTTTGTCATAGTACGTTCCTGAGATGCTACCCACAACGTCCTCAAATTTCAAACAGAGAATGATAGAATTAAATAGTACCTTGTCGACCTCCCAACGCGGATGTTGTACGTACTTGAGGTGCCCGAGCAGCAGACGTCCCACGACGTGAAGAGGTAGTAGTAACTTCCGTATTTATAGATGCTGCTGGCCTCGATAGCACCACTGGCCGCTGTGCGCTGAGCCAGTGATGTCACAGAAGATCCTGACGAAAGACCAGTCGAAGAGTTGAGCCTATATAGTATGAAGCATAAGCGCTGAGCTTCGATGCGCGCGCAGCGTTGCAGGGTAATGACGTACTTGATCATTTTGATTCCGGTCCAAAAGCTTCCAAGACTGAGGTACCAGGTACTTCCATCTGTAAGAAGGACAATTCAATACCCTGGTGACACCATATCTGCAAACACACCGATGTACAAACTACAGAAAGTATGATTAGAACACGCTGATATATCATTATGAAGGAAACACTACTTGGGATCAATCGCCTGAAAGTAACTTATGAGCGGCAGTCGGTCAAACGGAAAGAGCAACACACATTATAACTGTCGCCTGTAGACGTAGACGTTACCAAACCCTTGTTAGTCCAGGACCCTTGAATACGACAGATCAGGGCCGCACGAAGATATACAGTCGGTTTACACACCAGGAGCACCGGTCGAAGACGTCGCCAAAAAGATCGCAGACTACGAAATGTTTTAATCGAACGTGAAGACAGAAGTAGATGAGAAAACAAACGTTCTGCGAGCCAAAGCTCGATGCGGAATAGTACAACTGGGAAAACATGTTGAGACCACAATTTACATTGTCGTTGTAAGAAGCCTACCCAAAACTGACTTCCGTCATAATAGCACTCCGGGGCCCATAGATTTCTATTATCCGATAAGAATGCACGTCGCAAACAGTGGTTTACGCATTGAATACTGACCCATTAGAGGTGAGCGTGTACTCATCCGTCCAGCTCGCGCCATTGGGCCATACCAATCCCTGATAGGTGAACGCAGTCCTATCCGTGGATGTCGTGATCGAGATACCGACAGCAGTGGCTAAGGAATACACATAAGCTCAGGCGTTCAAACGAAGCCGACGCCACACCCACCAAACAAGAAATAAGTTCCATCTTTGTCTTTACAAATAGTAGGGTCGTGCGTCCCCGTGCTGCCAGTGACGGTGCCAGGACCAACATATGCGCGGGCAAGGCCAACGCATGTCAGCGTAACCAGAAGGAATTGAAAGAACGACGACGAGGACACCATAATCCAGAGGAGCCGGGATGTACAAGCACGAGCATATGAACCGCCAAGGCCTTTATAGAGCGGAATCCATGGCTACAATACCTGAAACGCCCCGAGTGGAGGAGAAATACTGGAAAAATAATATTTCAGAGTCCGGTGGGCTTGGCACAACATGACGTTGGACGGAGTAACATGCGGTCTTTTATGTTCTCGATGGAAGAAAAAACAAGAAACACTTCCATGTGAGAAGGACGAATCTGAAATCGATTGCGTTACAGAGGTGGAATGGACTCTTGATTTGGATTGACTGTTAGTCTCGCGTCTGGCGGCCCGTACTATGCCGGAAGGATAAGCCCGAACATAAGCCGACGATCCGTAAAGCACTGTAAGCATATCAAGGTTGGTCAGGTCAGGCCGCCCCCTGTGCCCAAATTCATTCTTCACACCGTCCTTCATATTCCGGGGCGTATCGTGAGGCCATCATTAGTTTTACTCAAAAGCTTCTGACCTCTCCGGAGTCCATGTGTGTTGTTCCACTTCCAGCGCAGAAAATAGAGGCTTTGTTGCGAGTCTCTCAATGACGAAGAATACGAAGTGCCTAGGCGGCGGTTCACTTGTCGGTAATTTAGATTCGGATCTAATACTTGTGATAGCCGTTGAAGGACTCAGTCGTAAGTAGCGGCCGGTGGCCCAAGTTTCTCTCCGTCTGTTTATGTTAACCCCCGTCTTCATCATCCGAGGATCGATACCTGGACTCGTACCACTCCTGGAAGGGATCTCGCATGAAGATATGGGGATACTTGCAAATATCCGAAAGGGAGCGCGAATAGAGCTCCCTTCCCTCGAATCCAGTTCGGGATTTGGTGTGGATTCGTCATTCTATTTTGTTCTGTGCACAGAGACGCGTCGAAGTGGACACACGGGTAATGAGAAGATTGATCTGCAATGGGGATGAGAGGGAGAAAGCGTTGTCCCACTACACCAGTCCTAGAACTTGCAGTTGTATTGATTTACAGAGTGAGGCTAGTTGTACTTTGGACACGATAGCACGAAAGGAATTACCATTATATTCTGACCTCCTTCGAGAAGAGAAGGTCCGTAGAAGGAATGCGATGTCCTATAAGAAATCGATTAAGCGGCTATAGGGAATAGCAAACGGCGCGAATATATAGTCTCCCTCGATCATGAGAGAATTCCATCTAGGTTATACCACATGAGAACAACCATAAAGGCGAAATGGATCGACTTACAATGACTGACTGGACACGACTCGCCTGTCCCTCTGTAGAGCATTGAAATTGTCTCCTCCTGAAACAAAGCCATATTCGGGTAATAACATTAGTGTATTGGGCTGAATAGGAAGCATGGCATGAATCCGACGGACACGCGCCACGACATAAACACAATGCCAGAACGTCCCACCGTATCGGAAATCATTATCTGTCGTCCACTGACAGAGTTGGGTGAAATACTCCTCCCACATTGATTCAGAAATATCGGTGCGGTGAAGCCTTTCAAGCAGACGAGTGATAGTATGCCAATCCATGGCGTGAAGGAGGAGGCGCGTAAGCTTCGAGAGACTATCCACAAACGAAAGATTCGTCGACGATCCCGCAAGACGAAGAGGGCCGAAGGTATCGATATCGACCATACCATTTGCGATTTGGCTAGCAAAGCGTGCGGGGATCAGTCTTGGAAGACCAGGGCGATGGGTGTTTGCAAACCGGGTATACAGAGCAGGTAGCCCTCCCTCCTTAATGAACACCCGAAGCAATATTCTAATGTCATCGGGGAGGAGAAAAGGCGCCACTAACTCTTCCAGTAGACACCATTCCGATTCCCAGTATTCCTGTTTAAGACTGAGGGGGGTATCGTCTAGCGAAGCGGGTGACAATAGACTTCTTATCGCGTTGGTGTAGAAGATCTCAGCCTGCTTGAATGAGGGGATGCCGTCATGGAAAATGAGAATATGGAGCAATGCCAACCGACCCTTCGTCGACAATGTGGTTGGGAAAATCCGAGATGAAGATATGGCACGCGAATCGGTCCGAGCAGCTATCTCCGATTGAGGCAACGGCTGTTCAGTCGTTGCCTGATACGTTGCCTGCAAGGTGAGGCGAGGCATCTTTTGAAGCATCGTCTGACTGGCTATGGATGCCCCGTGCAAGAGGCAATTCACGCCATGAGCATTATCCACAAGGTTGGACGTCAGCTCAACACGAAAGAATTTGATCATCGCCGACAATGCCTGGCTGGCGTCCCAGGAACTTGGATAATGTCGGGCAAGATTACGCCCTGGGATCAAACGAAGACAGTCGATAAATGCCCTGGATACATTCGTGGTTACGGACGACATACAGTGCCTGATGGTGTCTGTATCATCAGGTAGTTGACCACCGAAACCTTCCAGTAGGTTATCCTTCCATATTTTCATCAGCTCCACAGCTAAGTGAACGGCTGACGGTGACCGCCAGTCTGCACACTTCAAAATAGAAACCCAAAGACTCTGGGGTAGGACAACATTCTCTAGCATTGGCGAGCGAATTAGCGCAAGAAGACTAGCGGTGGTGTCTTGCAACGCGTCTGCTCTGGACGGGGAGTTCGAGGGAGGCTTTGGCAACGGTAGGCTCACTATCGAGTCCTGTACGGCTGGCTCTAGACCGCCTAGTTAGTCAAAAATATGTCCTACAGCACCATTAATGTCAACAGTGTTCTGGATACGGGTTCCAAGAACGGCCTGTAAGGCAATCTGTTTGACAGTTGTGTTCGAAGACGCTGAATACAACCAAGACACGGCCTCGCTATGGATGGCCGCCGCAGCCTGAAAAGCACCGCTTCGTTCCACGTCTTTGATTGAGCGGGGCTTCTGCAAGCGCTTGTTGGAGACGCCAGGAATAAGTCTTGAAGCTATACCGCATGCGGCGTGATACAATCCAGGAAGATGGAGTGTCAATGGAATTTTGTATGGGCAGTTGTGATAGAAGAGGGGAAGGATGAGGCATGCGACATATGCGACGTAAGCTGTGGCCGAAATGGCCGCAACGACATATGCTACGGCGATATCTAACGCGAAGAGATAGATCGAAAGACCAGCAAAAAATAGGCCCAAGGAGATGTGAAGAAGCACTGGAAGGAACCCAATAATCATTGGGACCTGCCATGTCGTCAGTCCTATGTATCGATACTGGCGAATGGAACCACGATCGCGAGGTAAGATATCAGAAATGACGGAGATGTACTGATGAAGCCATTGTTTGACCAAAACAGCTACGAGCGCTGTTATTAGACTGAGAGTCAGACTGACGAACCACAGGCTGTTCAGCCAGACGTCTACAGATGATGGGGAAAAGGATATGGAGGGGTAGAAGGGAGAAGAGGGATCCGAGGAAAGGTTCGCCGCCCGTTGGTGCCCAACAAGTTCCATGAGTAAAGATGCAGAAACCTCAGTATAATCTGGTTATAGATTTTGCGATGTTTCTATGACGAAGGCGGTCAAAACCGCAGAGAATAAACCGGCCTAACAGCAACATGAGAGGAGTTAAAACTCTGCAGAAAGATACTACTGACAAAACCAAGAGGACATTGATGGTGTCGTGATATACGTCTATCATTTCCCTGTCGATGATAAGGCTTCATCGGAGTAGGTCCGCCAAAATCTTCCATTGGCCGACATTTCTTCGCCAATAGGGTCTTTCGGATATCGAATGGTATAGTCATTTGGGATGGGGCCCTGTCCTGGTGCCAGATTAGTCTGTTGAGCCCCGACCACAACAGCGATACCGATTTCAGTACGTACTTCCGAATAACGTTGACTTTCTTCGAGGCTGACGCAGCCCAAAATGGGTCGCAGATAATGGATGCGTTCCCAGCATGTTAACGCTTTCTTCTCCTCCGTCTTTTGTCTCGCGAAGTGTCGATGAATCTGCTGCTCGATGTTCAGGTTCCACATTGGATTCGGGCGAGCATTCGTGATTGCTCTCGTTCGTCATATCTTGGATGCTATATCTGTTCAATATGGAATTAGTCGTTGCTGGGTTTTTAAGGAGAGACGCACCAGGGTACAAACTCT
Source organism: Armillaria luteobubalina (assembly GCA_030435615.1). Lineage (NCBI taxonomy): Eukaryota > Fungi > Basidiomycota > Agaricomycetes > Agaricales > Physalacriaceae > Armillaria > Armillaria luteobubalina. Next base: position 1,167,860 of record JAUEPU010000021.1, on the reverse strand, counting down.
AGGAAAGACGCCCAAAGTGATGCTATGCTCCTTGACTGTGGAGCCTTGATTGTGGGAATACAACCTAGCACAAGTGGCGGCAGAGATTTTTTGATACTGACACATACGAGAACCGCCTTCCCGAAAACCCGATGTTTGCGCAATTACCATCGAAGTACTGCAGTGTTCCTCTAAATAGATGCATGGAGAATAGCTGTTTCTGTGGCAGAGAAGGACTGGGGGGGGCAGTATTTTCCAGTCAAAGCAGATTCGGAGCTGGGGGTGTAGGAAAGGCGTCGATCCAATCCTCACGGTGTAGATTGAGATAGTGGTTGGAGAAGTTTGAAAAAAGCCAATTTGGTAAAAGGACCAAATTTGGAAACGTTTCGATCACGTTTAGTGCGTCTCCGGGCCGATAGCGCCGATCTGAGCGCCCTGGCCATGCATTGTTCTGGCTTGTATAGGTACGTGAGAACGGCCACCTCGATACCACCGAACCGGTTCCTTGCATACCAAGAGAATTGCACCACCTGGGGCAGAAATTGTGCTCTCCACTGTTGTCCAAATGTAACCTAAATTGAATTTACGCACCGGTCCTGGAAGGAATTCAGCTTTCGCACACACGCTACATATATCCATGGATTTACTGAAGTGCAACGAAGATGTTCCTCCAGTATTTTTTCTCCCTTATGCCCGGTATGCCGCGACTGGCGCCTATGCCTTATGTTGGTTGATTACCGTATTTATACCTGTTACTACCTACCGTGCGGGCAGATTGCCTTTGAATAACAGGTCATATCGTATGAAGCGATCTGACGATGATGGGAGGTCATCATCTATAAACTTTTCGCTCTTGCGATTGTCAACTAAGCCTGAGCTTTTGATACTTTAAAAGTAATAGTACAAGGTACATCCAAGTGCCCAGGATGAAATATGAAGACGAACACAAGCACTGGTCATGATTGTCTGGCTGTTTAAGTGGTATCCTCGCTACTGCAGCGCTCCCCACACACCCAGCCCGGCAAAGAACATGCCCAATCCGACGACCATTCCAACATACACTCTCACATGGGGTCTTCGAAACACCTGCACCGCAGTCTGCAGGACTATCACCAACGGATACGTCCACCACCACTCGAGCACAGATGTAGGATGCGGCACGTATGAGTACAGTGACGCCGTCAAGAATAGTGCTGTTCCCAGCGAGAATAACAGGGACCCGACACGTTGGAGCAAGAATACGAATAGCGGGATCTCGAGAAATGGTTCCCCTAACGATTCTTCGAGCTCGGCTCGTGCGCGGAGGTGGGAGAGGAGGGACAGGGACGTTGACACAGAACTCGACCCATCTTCTTGCCTACTCAACAACTCCTCCTGCTCCTTCTCTTCCAACGGCGAATACAATCTAAACGACTTGTATGCATTCCGTATGCCCACAAAGGCGTCCGTTGCTGCCCATGCTAACCCGACAACCCAGATTCGTAAAAAAGCCGTATCTCGAATCGTCGGTATGGCGTAATCTGCTTGGTGAAGGACACCAAGTAGCATAGGGGCAGCGAAAAGGAGCGCTGAGCGCAGGACGGCCCACAAAAGTATGTTTGTGCTCTCTGGGAGGTGGTACGACAGTGAGCAGAGAGCTACGGAAGTGAGAATTTCGGGTACAGGAAATGTCATTTCCGAAAGCTCATTTTTTGGGGGTAGGGGAAGGAGAAATAACGGGATGAGGCTAAGGGCAAAGGAGCACAGCGTCCCTAATGGTACGAGGAGAGTGTATAGACGGACATGGCGATTGTAGTGCGCAGGATCATCGAATTCATTCTCTTCAATAATTAAAATGTTGTCCTCTGGTACGCATTCGAGTGTCGTGGACGTTGAGCTGTAGTTGGGCACCTCGTCTTGCATGGTGAGAAGAGAAAAATGGGTGTCAGGGTCGATGTTAAAGGGGGCAGTTGATGTCATCGATACCGGATACTCGGACCGCTGGCCGCGGGTGTCCTCTTCAAGTGGGAAAAAAATTTTAAAGGAAGGCAAGTTACCTCTGTAATTTCGTCTGTGGGAGTAGATAATTGCCCTTTTTCAACCGTGGGATCAAAATTTGAAAGATGGGACTAAATCAATTGCTGTAAAAGAGCTGGTAGCTTACACTTCAAAAATGTGTTCAAATGAAAATAGTGATAACGCACTTCCTCCCTCAATTCCGTGGCAGATCACCACACTCTATCCCAGTGGCCTTGCTCACTTTTGTGATGATCAAAGCGAAGCGGCCGTTGATCTTCGGATCGTAGATTGGGTTACCACGCTTATCCACTGCAGGAAACATTCCTCGAGGTACAACCTGACTCTCGCTCAGAGCCTTGAGAATCGGCATCGTGTTTTTCTTGTGGATTGCCTCCTTCGCTCCTTCGTATGCCTTTCTCCAAGCAGGGTCATTTTGTTCGTTCGTACGCCAGCGAAGTGGGTTGAGACCATATCTAGTAAGGTGAGAGGTAACTACAGGACAGCCATCGCTTTGGAGTGAGAAGACTTACTCAGCTTCAAATTGCCGCCCAACGTCACTGGCAAGTATCCCAGCCATCTTTCCTGCAGCTTCGTAATATTCGAACATGGTTTGTACTCCCCCATTTTCGTTTAGAGCTCTCTGTTGATCGACAGACAAAGGCCTTCGCTTTCCCTCGAGAAATCCTAGGACTCGTTTTTGAAAGATCTGATAGGACTTATTTAGAAACAATGGTTCTTATTGAAAGCATAAGGAACACGGACCGAAAGGATGATCCCAATACTAGAGTTTGGAGTGACAGCATAATCGTACTCGCCACGCCCATAAAGAATGAAAAAACGAGTACTCTCTTTATGGAATCGAATCTGAGCAGCCAAAGGATTCGCTGGAAGAATTGGGGCCGGGGGATCGCATCCTTCGTCGGGTTCGTAGGTGGCATTGGGAACCGTTGGCGAATCCCGAGTCCAGGGAACAGAGACTGCGTTGCCATAGGCAGTGAAGAGAGAAACTATGTCTACAGGCTCTGAATAATCTTGATGAATGGGAGTGGCGCTGTCTGACTCGTTCGCCTGGGCCAAGAGTCGTTTGAGGCGCGCGTCTGAAAGGGCCCAATTATTCTTGCTACGCATGGCATTCAGCATTTTCGAGCGTCCAAGAGGACCAGGGAAGATCTTGATCTCGGAGAGAACTTGCTCATCGGTGGGAACAGTGGGCGACGACATGAGAGATGGTGGTAAAGATGTAAGAAGTGTGAAATTGGAAATGTAGCATTCAGGTCACATGGGCGTGATCAGGCGCATCAAATCACGCCCATTTGTCCCGCAGTGCGCACACGTGGAGCCAGAAAAAAACTTTTTCAGAGTTGATGGAGCTCTAGAATTACACTACTGTACAAGGTGAACGCAACAAAATCAAAATCAGTACATGAAGAGACTAAGAATAAACAATGAATGCCCAACAGATCAGATCCCTTGCTCTGTATAGAGCTTCTCCAACGCTGCAGACTGCATCTTCCACACCGGTCCACACAACTCTGCAAGCCTCGATGTATACCCTTTGACCTGTTCATCAGATATAATAAAGTTTAAATCCTTTGGTACCAGAGATCTTCCTACACCATTCGCCGACCGCAGCTCAATCCACAACTTCTGAAACTCCGGCAAGAGATTGTGCGACAAGAACCTCTGCCTTTCACTTTTCCCTCCGACACCTTTAGCAATGGCATAGAAAGTTCCTTGGTTACGATGCATAGCATATGGCTTATGAACCGTTAAGGATGACGAGAGAACATCCAGGAAGAACAGCATGCGGACTGTATACCAGCTTTCAGGGTGAGCAAGCTTCATGACGACGGTAGCGCCAAACTTGATAGATGAGAGAGCTACGATAATTTGAGATATCGCGAGAAGGTCAGAAGAGGAAGCCGCTTGTGTGCGGAGGTGGTGAGCATCGAGGAGAGCAAGGTCGAATTGGCGCGTAGTCAGGTCTTCCGGAAGGGTCCTGAAATTAAAGAAGGGAGAGGATATCATCTGCGGACCCAATTGGAAGAGCGTGAGGTCTGCGAAAATGATCGTGTGCCGGTCTCGAAGGCTTTGCTCGATAAGATATGGGTGTCCACCATCTGCGGGGTCGAGGGAGATACCCACACCGGTAGATTGTTTGTTCTTCTTTAAGATATACGTGGAGAAACCTCCGGGGCAACAGCTGATCTGATTGTGCTTAGCAATAGCATACCAACTGCAGTAAGGTGAAAACTAACCCAAGGTCCAGGAAACGGAATGGTCTCCCGGAGAAAGGAACACACCACTGAACGTGGTCGTCAATCTGACCCATGATTTTCTTCATTTTCTTGAGCCATGCTTCGCTGAGGCCCATGTCTGCAGTATCGGCCACTTCGCGCTGGTTCCGAAAATACTGCTGGATAACCGGCGCGCGCTGGCCCTACGCAGGGTCAAATCAGATTGTTCATGTCGAGAAAGTCGTTACATACCTTTCTCTTCAGCCGAGTGAGGTGGTCGAGATCACTGCAACCACTGTTGATGAGAAGCGAACGAAAATCGGTCGACATTGCGTTGGAGCTGGGAGGAGAAAATCAAGGTATAACGGTGGGAAGTGAGGCATGGGATCAGCGTGCTAAAGTCGCTCCAGGCGCCTGCGCCTATCGTCCGGTGCCCGATCCGGGCTGCATCGGATTGTCTTGATGCCCGCAAGGATGAATGCAATACAAAAGCATAAGTTGGGTGTGCACGCGACTCGGTCGCCAAGCCACGGCATTTTGACGTCAATTGAGAACCTGTGAACGATGATACACATCGTTGTGTCATCATACCTACATACTGCGCAATGTAATTATTTTAAGAGTGAAAGCAGCGCCTGGGCTGGTCCCCACTCGTAAAGGTCTCCCAAAATTGGATGGTCATGGGTGCAACTAAGCGCCAGGATCCGGTCGTCGTTTGAAGGGCGTCACCATTACGAGCTTATTTTGAGAAACTGTAAGAACGCGTTATCAAAAAGTTGACGATAACTGCACCTTGAAAAATAAAAATTTTAACAGAGAAAACTTGAAAGAGAAGCTCCGCATTTCTGTTCATTGGAATATTTGCATAATTTATACCAGTTTCGCTAGTCTTTCATGAGAACCAACGAATACGAATAGATTCAGAGAGAGACGGCGGCTTTCGACACCTCGATCCAAAATAGAAGTAACCACAGACGGTGTCGACATGAGTCGAAGTACAGAAAGAAAAATGGAGTGAATGCGATGCCTGGTTCTCAGTAAGTTCAAACAACACGCTCTTTAAACATGATCAGACAAATCAGGAATTTAGACAGGCGAGAAAACCCGACCTTTGGAGCGTAACAAGCTATGGATTCACATCCTGGGTCGGAGGATATAGTATCCAAAAGCCTAGATGCGTCACTGAAAACCGACAGTGAGGGACAAACTTAATTCGTGCACGACAAATTGAAAATCGAGTAATGTCCGATCACGTTGCACTTAGGGCCGGCTGGCAGCCGCGAGTTCGAATTTTCAAACTCTGAATGCCCGTTAGCTCCGCCCTTGAGGACTGGATTCAACAGGCTTTATCACCGAACGTACAGGATCGCGTATGCCTTTGTAAATTTCTCCTGATTATGAACTACACCCTACTTGACTAACTTAAAGCTATGGCGAATCGAACCTTCCTCGTCCTAGATGGAACGACTAAAGCTTGCCGTTATAGCCTGGTGAGTGCGGCTCTATTATTTACTCGCGGAACTCGTCGCTCACATCAGTTCCGTTGGATTGATCCATAACTAGAGCACATTCAGGCTGGATGGAGGCGATATCTACTAACTGATCTATGATCACTGATTACTGATTTACTGCGATATTGGCCTCGTCTCTCAATTATTTTAGGTGGACTAGTGTAGGCAAATACTGGGTCGTTACTCTTGGATTGAGGAGGGTGTTAAAGTATGTATCTCTTTGTACTTGCAGCATGCATCTTACGTTGAATCATTTCCGCGGAAATAGTCCCAGTAATAGTACCTCGGTACCGTCATCCCGTCCTGTTCCTGAACACCACAATCACTGCCCTCAGATTTACTGATACTTGTATCTTGTCCAATGATAAGACCTGGAATATATTGTTCAATGAAGCAAGACCGATTATCGGAGAACCGGCTGTTCTGATGCCGTACCTTGGCGGACAGCTTCTCACTCCACCGTTCTCAAAATGTCGCCGCCTCAGCTGAAAGCGCATGTGGCGGTGGCCATGGTCTCTAGGCTTGTACAATACGCATTCTCTTTGCTTGTTCTGGCTAGGCTCAAGTTATTTACATCTTTAGCTCCAAGAGGAATGCCCTTCCGCCAAGTGATGGCATGCGTCCAACGAACTCGTCTGATGCATCATTTTTCTTGATCTTTTGTATCCAACTTCTCGTGGGCGCTGCCTTAAAGTGTTTCATCTCCATCTCAGCATCGCAACGTTGGCTTAAAGTTTAGATCTTTCCTTCCATGTCCGATATAGAGACGGAAAGTATGTTTATACTTTATAAAATGAGGCGGACACTGTAGAGCATTCCGATTCCCCAATCCTTTCTTCCCCAATGACATCCACAAACTCAACAGATATTCCGCAGCTATCTGACGGTGACATCAAGTTTGTGTATGCGGTTAATGACTCGTACTTGAATGAGCTCGTCATTCATGCACTTATGCACGGTATGCTGTCTCGTAGTTGCATTGTGAGGAAGTCGTCTGATGCCTAGAAATAGGAATATACACCTGCGTACTGATTGTCACATTATGGAGTATATGTAAGTCGTTCCTACCGGGGAGAGACTTGTATTACTTATTCAAGACGTCTACAACAAGGCACTAGCAATGTTTTGACATCTGGCGCCACCCGAAAGTTTATGGTTTTCATGGTTATATTACTCTACACGCTCGCTACGATATACTTGGCTTTCCAGTGGTCCTTCACTCAATACGCCTTCATCGATCATGGAGAGACATTTTGGTGGGTGTTCGTTGGGCTGCAGTCCGTTACCGACCGTGCAGTGATTTTTCGATTGGTCGGTGGTATTACTGGATGCGCCAGTACTGTTATTGCCGACTCTTCCATGGTATAGTCGCCCCCAGCTAGTCTTGATTTGGATTGATCTCCTCCCAGATATGGCGCTGCTGGATTGTCTGGGGACGTCGATGGTGGATAATAGTGCTACCGGTATTATGCACCATCTCTGGAACCAGTAGGATAGGTACATGCTCTGGCGTTCACAAACCTGATATATTACCTCTAGTATTTGACGCGATCTCTGTTTATCATGTAGTTGCTGATACGACCGGCGACCAAAGCGACTCGGATTCATCTCCTTATGCGAATAGGATTGACTGGACAATGCTTTCTTTGTCTCTTACCCTCACCACGACCCTTCTATGTACCCTGCTTATCATCTACCGAATCGTTACGGTAGCAGGCGGGAAGCACGGCGCTGGGCTGCGATCATACCGTGGGGTCGTCGAAATCATCGTGGAGTCAGCCGCACTCTATTCGGTCTCGACAGTCGTCTATATGGCTTTCGTCGCTCGTGATGAATTAACGGGAGCATATCCGAACGTGATCACCGCCTCCATCAAGGTACGTCGATGCTCATCTCTCGTAACATGTGTCGTGAAGATTAGGTTCTAATATACCAATCTTACACAGGGGATCGTTCCTACACTTATCGTTGGACGTGTTGCTTCGGGCCATGCACGTCCTGACGATTCGTGGAAGGAGAGTGTCTTGTCTTCACTTCATTTCGGTGCTTGGTCCCGGGCCGCAAGAAACACACAGGAAGACACAACCCGCACTGTCACATTTCGAGATGACCTCGATTTGGAAAGTCACCATACGAGTAAGCTTCCGGCAGCCAAAGAAGCCCCATTGCAATGTGTATGATACTTGTGCGTTGCGTGTAAAGTTGATGAAAAATTAAAACCGAGTATGCACAACTGGGACCAAGAACCCATATTGGACCTTAATATTTAATTCATTAAAGATTAATCTATAATATTGTTTCCTGTCTGCAGAAGAGAACTTAAGTCCGAGAGACGTCGCAGACGAGCGGCATATGGAGGCCAGATCCAAGAGAGAAGGAGAAAAGAGTCGCACCGAGTCCCACACATAGTGCGGAATGCATTTCCCCGGGGTGAAGTCTTCAAACACATGCAAGTTCCTCTTGCGAAACAATAGCGCGGGACCAGAGCTGACCGTGTCGGCCTCTGGCTTCCTGCAAGTCTACCGAAAGGACAACAACTATTCCACCAAAAAAATTAAAATAAAATAAAACAATGTACTGCCAAGACTCGGGCCGGATAATTGCCACGCGAGCTGCACGTGGCATCCGCAGGCACAACACGTTTCGATATTGAACGGACCGGCTTGACTTTCGACCACCACGACGTTGAAGATGATTATTGAGACGATTCTCCTACTCGCCTTTAGGTGCGCCTGAAGACTTCTACCCTGACTTAATTACTCAAACTCGACCAAAGGGGAGCATTGTTCTTCGGATGTAGACGGTATATTCTGCGCATCTTGTATGAGGATTTGCAAGAACTATCCTCTACCTCTGGAGAGGCAGAGACAATTGAACTATCTCTTCCAACATCAAGTTCCTCTATAGTACAAAAGAGCCAGAAAACAATGACCAGGGAAGAGAGGCATACCAGTATTTCTCACTCAACGTTTGCCCTGTGCTTTACAGAAAGCTGCACGTTGTTTCTTCTGCTGATGTTCCAGGGGTTGGACATCTTTACTCCCGGGTAAGCGCATCAACCGCCTCGATGTTTACCTATCTCATGTTTCCTTGACAGTATCCGTGTCCTACACTTTCGTATTTGCCTCCTTCTACTCCTCTTAATCATTCTCCTCGCTGTCCCTCTTCTCTTTTCTTATATTATCATCTCACGGCCTTTACTATCTTTTGTACCTCCTTTGATATGTCTGTTTTTGTTGTCATTCATTCCGCTACCATCACCACTCGACTCAAATCCAGACATCGATTTGATGACGGCTTGTCTCTCGAGACTGATCGTCGTGGGAACTATCATACTGGGCGCTCTTTCTGGCTTCGGTGCGATGAGGAGTTGTTGGCTATATCTACTAGCACAAGAAAGGTATAGATATTGTTTTTCTACATTTACTTCTACTGACGTTCCGTTAGGCCTGTCCCAATAGACCGAGACATAGAAGTGAGCACCGCCGCACTTGCCCGCATCAGGGAAGACTTGAAGGCGCGAATGGACGAAGCGACGAGGAAGGGTAATGTGGGTTCCTTGCTCTTACTTTCTTCTCCGTTTCCTTCAATGAAATGTTTACATAGAATGAGACTGCCCCATGGTATTCACGCGTCGTCAAAACTTTTGGCAGTGACGATAGTAACTACGCCTTTTCTTTGTGCCCATACAACTCTTCTGACCTTGGTACCAGTTTCTCAAGAAATAGCAGGGCTTGAAGCACTCGAATATCAAATGGCCCTTGCACTCGATGATAAGCGCGAGCGTCAACGAGCCCATCGTCGCAGTCGGACCCTTTATGGGCGCGCATGGAATCTGGGTGGGAAGGTGTTCGCAGTCTACTGCGTGATCAGAATTTTGAGTGTACGGGCCTCTTTCTTTCTCGTTCTTTACTACTGACACCGTGCGCAGTCAATTATTAACTTGGCGTTTCCAACGCTCAGGCGCACTTCGTCGTCTACCCCTTCTGAATATAACTATCCTGACCTAGTTGCATATCTCGTTTCGCTGCTCCTGCCTTATCCACAGGAACGAGTTGTGGCAGTATCTAGGCAGGTCGGGCTTGTCTTTGTTGGACTCATCATATTGAGTAGCATCAGACTGGTATTACGAAGTGCTACGCGGGTAAGCCGGCATCCTGTTCATCGTGCTACTCAGTATTCATAATTTGTGCTGCAGGTCCTAAGAGTCACATCCCGGAACCGCGGCGCGTCGCTCATGATGCTCCTTCTGGCTCAGCTCATAGGCATATACCTCCTCTCGACGATCGTCCAGCTGCGGACGTCGTTCCCTCCTCCGTCCACATACGTTGCGGCCGCGGATGACGATCAAATACCTGACGGGAAACCCACGAACTTATTCTCGTTGATACCCGAAGGCCAGGTGTTTGGGGGTTTATTCGACGCTTCGTTCCTTCTGGCTGCAGTGGCTGAGGGGATAGTAGTGTAGATTGGAGACAAGTTTGGTGCTGGGTCTGAGTATGATGCTTAAGAGAAAAGTCTCGGCCACACGCAATACTGCTCAGGGCTTCAACGTACCGGATGGTCGTATAAGAGACGCTTCATAGGAGGTCCGTTGTGGACTAGGATTCATGTGGCCGGACCGGATGCTCGGGTCATGACTACAAGTTTCTTCTTCTGCGGATATTTCCATCCGAGAGTTCGCAGTGGGGGCATAAACCAGAAGTGAAGAAGTGTACTATGGGAACCCAGAGGCAGGATATCGTCATCTGCCTGACACTGTTTCCCAGCCAAACCTTCGGATCGACGGGAAGACGGAACTCGATGACAGATCGAATAATCATTGTTGACGGAGGTCGGATGAGTGGCCTCGCTGCTATCCTGCACCGTCATGATGAATGACCATCGATCACCGCTTCATTAACAGACGTAGCTTTTGGATTCTAAATCTGAGGGCTCGGTGCGGTTGTACTCCCATCCACCTTTCCGAAGTATCATGTCAACGTTGTCATCACCACTACTTCACATAACTGCTTATGACAAATGTGACAGGCATGTATCCTCATTATTCCGAAGATCCAATTCCCATTACCACTATTTCGCGAATTTTGTAAACACCAATGTGTAATGAGTGTAGAAAACATATCCTTATCCCAATACTCGCTGCGCGAGCGATCATTTCCGTCCGTATCATGCTGAATCTTGCGAAACGCACGACTCGCTCTCGATGTGCTGGATGAGCGTCGAGAACGCTTTGAACTTCTCTCCACACCGTCTTTTTAGGCATTTGAACTTATTTGCATCGTGCACCGGAGAGTTGAGATGCAGATTCAGGGACTGGAGTGTGCTGACCTTGGCATCACAGAGATAGCATTCTTACTATGCCTTTCTGCTGAAAGCTCTGATGCTTGGAGCTCACAAGAAAAGGAAGAGAAATCAACTCGATCAAGTAGTGTGCCCAAGGTAAACAGGTGACCACTATTCAGAACCTAGTAGCTCTGTATAGGCTCCCGCTAATCCACTATTAAAGTAGAGGCCTGTTCCGCATGTAATAAAGCAGTCTTGGGGACATTGTAATCAGTCAGTGGCAATTTTGTTGAAGTGTATATTCGGGAAAAGTTTGGTAAAAGGTTGAACTTCTATATTAAATTAAGTGCATGATCACGACTCAGAACAGAGGAAGCCGCACGAGAGCTACAGGTACGACAGAATAATGCCCTCTAAAGAACAATATCAGCACTGCTGATAATGGAAGTTGAGACACAAACCATCGTAATTCCACTCTCTAGCCTGCGCAAATTCCTGACCGAATCCTTTCGCAGAGCACCCCGCTCACAAAAATTAGTAGATAGATGATTTTTGGAGTGCAACCATCAGCGTCTGCATTTTCGGGCCAGGGACGTTGTCCGATATTGCTTATTATACCACTGAAATGTAGCATATTCAAAGCGTACTTACCCACAAATTCTCCCGAGAAAGTATTGAGAGACGGCACGAGATACGCCGATGGATCGTGTTCTTGGTGCAAGCACGTGTTCCCCATTGCCCAAGCGGTGGTGGCGTTGCTCTCCCCAGTTTCCCAAAACGCAACACACGACGCTATAGGAAATCTATACCATTCACAGTACGGAAATCCCTTCGTTTACATACGGTAGCTACTGGCGCTAGCCACAAGCAGGCACCACCGCGTCTCTGTACACTGTCTACGGGTTGCGGCCTAGAAATATAGAGTTTGAAAATAAATAAATAAAGAAAAAAACAAAGCACGAAACGCGTGCCGATCACGGCACTTGGCACGCGCCCTTCCTTATTTAGCAATACGATCGTTGTCCTCGGGCCCTCTCCTCGCCCTGCATCACCTTGTCCTCTCGGTCTAAGCAATGCAGCGCGACGCGCACGCCAACCGGAACTTGGGGCGCGCCATTCGGCAATCCCATTGTTGCGCCATCGCGTCATCATAGGCGCAGAATGCAGCATCGGCGCACAGACCACCCCGCCCCGCCCTCCCAGGGTATAAAAGGCGCGCACATTTGCGGCACCACCGCCATCCCTTCTTTCTTCCCTTCCCCCACCATCTCTGCTCTCTCTCTCCCCGTCCCTTGCCGTGATGCCCACTGACTACCGTATGCCATCAGGCTCACCGCTCACATTCATTGCTTATATAACCATCCCCCCAGATTACACGCTGATCTTCACAGGATGTTGTTACCTCTTAGTACTCTTGTCACTCAGCTTTCAAGCCGACGATGCCCCGGCTTGTCGATTCTTCTCACCCCCGCCGATCCCGAACGAAAGTTGCCGAAGAACTGCTCAAACAAGACCAGACTCGCCCGTATGAGTATAAGTGCCGCAAGAGCTAATTCAGTTTTAGTTTCCGCCTTGGAACATGCTGTTATAAAGGCGCCTTCAAAGATCAAATTCAACTATGATGCCCGCCAGCTACTACACCATCACTCATCGCTCACATTCATTGCTTATATAACCATCGCCCCCAGATTGCGCGCTGATCTTCACAGGATATTGCTAACTCTTATCAATCTTGTCATTCGCCATTCAGGCCGACGATGCGCCGGCTTGCTGACTCTTCTCACGCCCGTCGCTCCCAAACGAAAGTCGCCAAAGACCTTACTCAACAAAAACGAGAGAAGACTTGCTCGGATCACCGTAAGCGCCGCAAGAGCTAATTCAATACTAGCTTCCGCCTTGGAACACACATTTATAAAAACCCTCTCAAAGGACGACCCGTATAAAACCATTCTCCACTGCTGTCGCATGTTCATACTCTGGGCCATTATTACCGACGACGTGTGGAACGTAAGTGTTGTGCAGGATAAATTTCGCCGACTGCTGTATGTTCTGGTCCGTGCATCCGAATTTCTACCATATTGCATTCTGGCACGATGTATGGGCACGCGATCTCCGAGGACGCGAAGCTTTTGCCGTCGGGCCGCAAAAATCCGTCTATGCGGTAACCAACTCTCAGTCAGGGAGACTATTACGCCCCAGCCAAGGCATGTAATGTTCAAAGTTCCAAAGCTTTCAGAGGTACTCAGCGGTCACGGGCCATGAACGCATGAGGGATCAAGACTCCAGAAACTCGACTAAGGATGTACGTAGCGTAGGTTGCGTGCTCTGACGAGGCATATAACAATCTCGATTGGACTGGGATAACAACTCGAAATACGTCTTATCCTTTGCAGGAAACGGAACAAAGAAATATTCCTATTTTCCGTTTTTTCCGATATATCCTCCCTATTTTGGCCGATGTAGAATGTCTATCGCTTGTCCCTTGCCTAAAACTCTTGGCAGAGTAAAATGGTGGTGAACCCAGGATTCCCAGGTTTTATTTATAGTCAGCACCTTGTTCACAAAAGGTCCGAGTTTAACACGTTTCGCAGCTACCGTTGAGGGTTCTCAGGGTTTCCAACGGCTGTCAACGAGGAGTCTCCACGGCAGTGCGGGTAATACTCAGGTTAGATATTATGATGCTGCCATATAATGTTGATCCGACGGACTGACGTCCACCGTCGGCACAGTGATCACAATCATCGTCGGCATAGCTCACCCCGTCAGGACTCAAGCTAACTCTTCATTAGCAAAATATTGCTCTTGTTACTATTCCATGCTGACATTGTTAGAGTTCGCGTCGGTGCTGTGAGCCGTCCCATGACTACAGGAATCAATGCGTGTGCCCAGAACGGCCGCAGATAGACCACACACTGTCTGCTCTACTCTCTATCAATACCAGTGATCGTTCGTCGCAGAGTTACGGGGCCTGAAGCTTATGGAGATCGCGAAGAGGGTGTTTCAGCCCAAGGGAATAGCAAGCATTCACCGTCGGGCCCTCGCACTCGATCCCGCTGGATTCTGGAGGGAAGTCTGGGCTTGACCTTTTCTGTGAGTTGGATTTGCTTTAGCGCCTGAAGTTCGGCGCGGAGAATCTGGCGACAATGACTGCCGAAGTTCAATAAGTGAACGTCGCATCTGTCAAGTTTGGCGGCGCGAGGGAAATTGTTAGCGGGGAATAAATAGAGATCACCTCGTTCATCAATATAATATATCGTACGAGATACCAGAAAGAGTTGTTAACGCAACTTCATCTTTCACTGTGTTCGGAATATCGGCGAATCCGCTAGCCGACATACAGATTTTGACCCGTAGGGCCTTGGGAGCCACCCAAGCCGCACACATTGTATTCAACCCTCCGTCGATGCCCGCTAAAGGGGACTAGATCTCTTATCACTGTGTCCTGAACGGAATGGACGTTCTATAAAAGGCAACCATCCTACCATGATAGGTACTTTAGCCATCACGTGATGAGGCTTCAAATCCATTTGGATGTTTCAGTCAAACAACTCCGTTGTTTTAATTCCGACAATGAAGATTTTGAGGATAAATCCTGCCCCCCTTCCTCCACGAGTAGGCTTAAAAGTCCTCTGACTCGAGTTTGACGTCCGTTTCGACTAGTACTTTATAAGGGAAATGCGAGGTCGTTTTGATTTTGTTGAAACAGGGCTCTAGGTCCAACTTTTGCAGGGAAAACAATTTTGTCAGGGGCAACATGAATTTTCTATAGTAGAGGTTGACATGATTACCGACCAAACCTTTGATGCGCGTTCCAAGGACCGAAACTGCAATTCCGCGTAAGCAGGCATAAGGTGATTAAATACCTCCTGTATAGACTATTTGATAGCCGGTTATTTCGGATCGTCCATGTATGTCTTTTCGGCGCAAGGCCATTGGACAACATCCGTTCTTGGCGTCGCCCGTTCACAAGACCACATAGACAGGCAGTTAACGTGGGCGTTGAAGGACTTCGTCGTGTGTACTCTGATTGTTATGGTCCTTCCGAGCTGTTTGATTTCCGTATGACTGGTCGTATGATAATAATTATCACGCCGCACCTTGCACCCTGCATTGGGCGTCGTGGTCTTCTGTAGCAGAAATACAAATACCGAGAACCAGATCCTGTCAGGTCTTAGATGATGACGTTGTCCCCTGGGCCGAATGACGCAGCCCCCCTTACAGAGGGGACAGTCCCTAAAATTCAAATATAAATTGAGCCATGCGGGGAACCGGACTCTATACAGTGTTCGACCGTCCGGCTGGAGGTTTCTCGCTAGACCTACCGCTTGTACTCGTGTTTCTACGTATAAAAGGGCTGGAACCTCCGTATATGGGATCCGGATCGCATTTGTTTTCATCGTACGAGTGGAGTTGATTGCCAAAATCGGAAACAGCCTGCCGCTTACGTGTTCCTTCTCTCGCAACCGCTGTTCTGGCGTCATTTGCAATTTCGGATTCGCTCTCACCTTTACCACCATCATCCGGACGGCGACAACGACTACGACGAGGGATGTTTTCCTCGCTCAATTCCTTTTTACCATCTGTACTGCATATTAATGGCAGCTCATCCCCTACGACGCCAAAACCGATCGTGATGGAGGAAGAAGACGAGGAGGATGTACCAGAAGAGACCGTCGAAGGAGAATCCAAGACGGAGAGAAGGGAAAGAGAGAAAAAAGCTAGTGAAGTTCGTATTGCTTATTTATGCGATTCAAGACTTTATTAACGTTTATATTTACTTCAGACATTTATTTTTGTACGGCCACCACCTGCAAAATCTAATCATCCTTTGAATTTACAAGTCCAACTTGTTCCACCAAATACCCGTGCACCAGGTCTGCCTACCCCCCGACAGTCCATCGACGATACCATTCCTGAAACTCCCTTGAGCCGTACCCCATCAAACCTATCTTCGACTTCATCTTTTGCCTCCGTTTCATCCACGGCAAGCGGTAGGCGGATGATCATCCCACTCTACAACTTGCAGGCCCACAACGTCATGACAAACATAATTGTCGACGCTGGGACCGACGCCAAAATCGCTAAATTCACCAAAAGGGGAATGGAGTTGATTGATCTGGCTGTGATGGAGCCCGTCGAGGTGTGGGCGGCGTCGAAAGTCGACATTCGGGAACTGAAACAACAAGAGTCGCGTTCGTCGACTGGTGCGTTGATGCCCCCGACCGGACCCAGCCCTGCCTCGAGCGCTGTTTCACTTTCAAGCTCAGGTTCGCATGCTCCTTCTGCTGCAAGTGAGGACAAGGCTCGTAAGAACTTGTTCGGGAGGATGTTCAAGCGGAATTCCAAGGATCCGGTGTCGTTCAATCCCACGCCAAACACGACACCAACACAAGCGCGGCATGTCAGGAATCTGTCTGCCAGTTCTACCCGTCGTTCGCCGTCACCCATCTTCCCGCGAAGATCAATCGATACACCGCTAACAGAAGAAGTACCAGTAGTGCCGACAGCAGCTAATGTTCCCCGTGAAGTCCTTCTTCCGGCTACTCTTGGTATCCAGCCTCTCTTATCGGTATCAACCCCGAATCCCGCGGCTTATCCTACTCTTGTCACCTTATTCACGTCTTCGGCTTATCCGCCAGTTGCAAGAGGGGTGTTCAACGGTCGCGGTCCCGCGATGTACGTCTGGACTGTGAGGCGGTGGCTCAAGGGGGAAGGGGGCAGTGTTCTCGCAGGCATGCTGCGAGGATCCAGTCAGCCCGCAGTCGGTGAAGGCAGCGAAGTTCGCGTTGAATGGAGACGGGGGAAATCGAAAACCAAGAAGTTGGCCAAGAACCCTAACAGACCTAGCACGGCCCGGAGAAAGCGAACAAGTGTGGGGAGTGTGAGCTCTGTGTCGGCAACGAGTGCAGACGGAACTTCAAGATCAAAAACGGAGGAGGACGATGGGGAGGAGAGTGATCCGGAAGATTCGGAGACACCGTGGACGTGTACGGTCAAGGTGAAGCGTCTTGGTCCAGCTATAGCAAGGACATCGACGTCGACGAATATGAATTCCCTTGCGTCACCCCGCACTGCGACTGAGGCGCCATCTGTGAAGCTCAAGGTCGGGACGCTTTCGCCAACACCACATCATCCAAAGGTGGTCGCGATGCTTAAAGTGCCGTACCCACTACCGGACGTAGAGGTTGAACGGGTTGGAATCATACGACGGAGGGTAGTCAGTCTCGAGGAAGGCCAGGGGGATGGAGCTGGGAGAAAGGTGGTTAGTGAAGGCAGTAAGTGTTGTCTCTTTATTTTCGTTTCGCATCTCATCTCTTTCCGTAGCCCCCGTAGGCCTCGTATTTACAGCCGAGGAGATTAAGGATGTTGTTTGCAGCACGGGATTGTGGCTCGTCGTAAGGGAGGGCTTCGGTGGCGTGGGCAAGGTCAGCCGGAAAGGCGACGGATGGAGGATAAGGGCATGATATGTCTTTTTTTTTCTTTTATCAATTTGAACGAGGAGGGTGCGGGAGAGATATTACTCGTACGTATGCTTCCAAATTTGCGCGCTATTTGCTTTTTTTTCTCCTTCCATTACCATGTTAAGTTCTTGTCTGTATCCATGAACGTCCATTCATTTCATTTACATATTCATACCCTAGTAGGGCGAGGGGAGGTTAAAATATATATAATATGTACAACAACACATACTTATTTTAGATGCTTTCTTCCTCAGTTTGGGTGAGTTCGAGGTCAGGAGATTCGTTCTGCTTACCATCCCAGCAGTGTTCCTCTCGTGCTAAAACCTATATGTCTTAGCTGTCGAGTCGAAATCTGGCCTAAACGAGACAGCATCCGAGAACAAGCGGGACAGAGTATGACTTTGGCCAATCAACAATGATTCATGTATCACCCTTAACATGATGTCGATTATCGGAGCTTCCACAACTGTCTCTTCATCGTAGATCCTGGCGGAGACTTGAAAGGATCTGAGTCGTTCCAATCGAATTAGAGTTGTTCGGATACTGCTCCTGAGAAAGCCAGAACTGTGTAAAATGATGTTGATTTAAGTGAATTAAGCTAGACATCTACCTTAGGTATGCCTTCTTGCTTTCTTTAACATAGTAAATTCCTCTCGAGTCACTGTTATCGTCTGTCTGAATTTCGGAATGTGCTCCGAATCTTGAAGATTAGTCTGCCTCTGCAAACTTTATTCGCATAAAAGAGGACTCCTCTACTGTCGACCAAACAGATATGACCTCATGTTCTCACATACTTTCCCGTGGGAATAAGGCCCTATCCAAATTCCCATTACGTTTTACACTTCGACACGTCCGAAGACCCGAAGAAAAACATCTTTCTTCTTAGTCTCTTTGTCTTGTGCTCCTCCTAAGCAAGTGTCGTACTGTGCTTCATCTTTTGGTCAAGTTGGTGCTTGAATTGCTCACCATCGAACCCTCAATCAGGCAATAATTGAAATTTACTTAGGCGTGCTAGGTGCGTGCATACCTTTCTATGTTGCCTGAAACCCTCTAGAACCCATTAACTGATCTTTTCCCTAGTCATATCAGTCTCTAATGCAACGTTCCTACCTTACTCTGGATGAAATATTGGCCAAATATGACTGGATATCAGCTTTCGCTCATCCACCTGACCTTACCTCCCTTCTGCACGACAACGTCGCACCATCACCTCTGCAAACAAATCGGCTGAAGACGTCTCTCGAGGGCCTGGAGACCCCTCTTGTTGGCATAGAGGGCGACCTTGATTTGCTTCATAATGCCGTTGCTTCGCTGGAGGCTCGCAAGTTACGTCTCCAGTCACTCAAAAACGACTACGAGACAGCACTATCTCCAATATGCCGTCTTCCCTCAGAGATTACGATGGAAATTCTATGTCGCTCTCGGAAAGACAACGAATACAGAGGTATATCTTCGGGGAGGCATCTTGCCGGATTCAACGTCTTCACAATCCGAGGGGGGCCGTGGCACCTTGGACAAGTTTGTAGCTCGTGGAGGAATGTTATTAAAACGCTTTGTCCGGAGCTATGGGCATCCATGACTATAGAAGTTCCCTTCTCCTCCAACTTGAAGGCTGATGCTGTGAAAATGCTCCATGTCGTCCTTGAACGCTCCTGTAATCATCCTCTCGATTTTAATTTTACGTACTATGGCCCGCTGGTCTCCCACTGGTAGAGGAAAGGGAATCCCAGCTAATGAAGCAATGCTTCGACATCATGATCGCTCATTCGAGACGATGGAGAGCTGTCGAGATGATCATCCATCCATCCTATTTTCCACGGCTCTCTCACATCCGCGGAAAAATCGATTTACTTCGAGATATGTACTTCGACTGTTGTTACTACCCACCGTCCGGAGACTTCCGCGCCTT
This sequence comes from Armillaria luteobubalina, assembly GCA_030435615.1. Classification (NCBI taxonomy): domain Eukaryota; kingdom Fungi; phylum Basidiomycota; class Agaricomycetes; order Agaricales; family Physalacriaceae; genus Armillaria; species Armillaria luteobubalina. The sequence goes on along the minus strand of JAUEPU010000021.1, from coordinate 1,148,479 downwards.
CGAGATTGCGCCCAAACTCGAACATCTGCATTTGAAAGGCATGCACCGAGAGGCGAACATACTTTTCCCTGCATCCAATCTTGTATCTTTCTCGGATATAAGATCATTCGCTGGAGACCAGCTAACCCTGACATATCTCGACGTCGTGAAATCAGCTCCAAAACTCCTTTCGTTTTCGTACAACGATTATGGTGTCCAAAGCTCGAACATCCATCCTGTTCCCAACCCTCCGAGTCCCGTTGTGGCTTCATCGGTAGAAGAACTTTCGGCATCTTCGCCAAGTTTTCTGCGCAGCCTGATATTACCGTCGCTGAAGAAAGTCACGCTGACAACCATGTATGATCCTGTCAATGACATGGAAGAACTTGAAGTGATAAAATGCCCTGCAGGTGCGCTGGGAGCACTTCACCGAATGCTGCTGCAGTCACAATGTTCCTTAACACGATTATGCCTCGTCGATGCGGACCTCGATGACAACCTTGCGAACGTCATATGGCTCATGCCTGAACTGCAGGAACTCGCCATCGAATTCTACGAATGGGTGCCAGACATCGCAGACGATTACGACCCCATCATGCAGTCTCTTGTGACACAATTGAGCCAGTTCAGCGTGGTAGATGGGTCTCTTCAGCACTCCGTGATTCCGTTTCTTCAAAAGCTTACCGTCCGTCTGCATACTATCCGGTATGCTCACGTCTCTTTCATCAATTCTGCATTTGTCGACATGGTAGCTTTGAGATTACGTCAACCACACGACGTACCACATCTCACAGAGCTCAATGTACGGGTAATGGGGCGAGGATGGAGCTGCGCTCTTAGTAAAGAGTCCGAGGAAGCCTTGAAGCGTATGGAGGATGAGGGACTGAGGCTTGATTTCTATCTGGATGATGGAGATCCAGATACCGACTCGGACATTTCGATTTGGTGAGATCACGTTCATCATTGATTATCAAAGTACTCTGAGTCCCAAATCAAAAGGCTTGTGGGAGTCCGATCCTACTACTTAGTTCGTATTCGTACCAGTGCGAAAGGCCTGAAGGTATGAATCGTTCCTCCCAGAACCATCCAACACAGATCTGAACCTGAACTACGCCACTGTAAATTGCTGATATGCTACCGGAGCACCGTATACTACGTACTTGAGTTCAACTAAGAATGAAAAAAAATGATTCTTTCGTCCCGGACAAAATCCGAGCCCCGGTACCGTGCAACCCCCAGTAACGCCATTCAACCGCTGAAAATGTTCGCTCGAATGATAATTAGTTGACTCTAGAGGTTTGAAACAACAATATTGACTGATTGAGTTCAAAAATGAACTCTCAATTGTCTATTTCTACCCGAAAGGTGGAAAATAGGGTAACACACGACAACTAGCAGGTTTCAATACACTTGGGCTTATTACCGGAAAGCTATCTCCTTTCGCTGGAAGGATTTTTGTGAAGGTAACCTACCTATCATGTGACCGTCAGCTAAGTATTACAATTATATATCTAGTACTTTCAGGTGTATAACAGCTCTTGAGAGAGATTAAATAAATAAAAACGCTAAGATACAGAGCCTGAAAAAGCTGCAGTCGCCGCGCGCTCGAGTGAGTGTGCATGTGGTACATAAGTAACGGTAACTTACCGTTGCAAAACTATCCCTCCTAGGTGGAAGTAAATAACAAACGATTAGTTACCGACGTTCGTGTGAAATTTGAAGCGTGCCCCACCCTAGTGGAAAATTCTAGGTCAAAAACTGCCGGATACCCCCGCATCTCTCTGACTGGGAGTCGAACCCAGCTTTCGCGCGTTCCCATGACAGGCGCGTGTACTAACCGATATACTATCAGAGATGTGAGTTATTGTTTAGCGAACTATATAACAGAACAGGAGGGGCAAAATAAACAACACAAAGGCAGGCTAGAATTTCACTCTTACATCAACTCTCGGTCCTGCGTAATAGGAACTACCGATAATCATCACCATCGCAAGAGGTCATTAGGGTCACTCCAGTGGTACACATCTGTCTATTGTCCAGTATATCCCTGGGATCATGTTACTACGAACTCCAGACCACTGCTCCGACTCATTTCTCAGCGAACCTACATTGCCGTTGCACCATCCAGCGCGAGTTCATTTTCATGGAGGCCATTTGAAATAGCTCAGAGATGCCTAGATGATATGCAAAAAGGAATTGTTAAGAAAGTCAACGATGCCGGTGTATATTGGCTGGCACCGGCACCGAGACGGAAAGAATGGTCTAGCCTGCAGGAGAGGTTCACATACCGAGGGAAGAAAGCATTCCGTGTCAGTATATCCTTCTCCGCTTGGGGGATTTGACTGATAGGATACCGTCAGGCGTACGCCTCAGGAACTTTGGACTATCTTTTTATCCTATTGTCATTATCTTCCCGTCTTCTCTCGATTCTTGCCAAATGGGGGCTTTCCGGCCATTCCTCGCGCCGTGCTGCAAAAAGTGCTGTGTCATATATCATCATACTCTGAGTAGGAGTCGAACCTGCTCCGAGTTGTACTTAGGCACCGCTGCTCCATCCGAGTGTATGAGAGGTGCGTGCACTTGACAAGGCTCTAGAATGAGACTTACAGATCTTAGTCACAGTGCGGCGGTCGATACTCGTATGCAAAAAGAAGATCTTACTCGAAATTCAGCTGCTGAACAAGCGTCATTTATCCGACGTTCTGTACGGCTCCCCGGTCTGAGTGTCCTCGCTCTTCCTGTAAGATTAGCTGTCATGAAAGAGCGGGGATTTAGACGTCCGTCTTTCTTGGTAGAGGATTATGTGAAGAAGATATCAGACTCCTCATTGTCCTCCCTTCGGGTGTATTAGGCTGACTGGATGATACTCTTAGACACACGCACCCTGATTCTGTGGAACCAGGAATCGATTACACTGTGGATCGCAGATTCCTTTTCTCATCTCTCACGACGAGCGCACTGACATCGTGTCGTTGGTCCAAAATAGTGAAACAGCATCGCAATACCTCACCTTTGAATGCTCTAGGTGGGATTCGAATCACATCAAACAGGCCCGATCTGCTACGACAGCATAGGGTGTAAGAAGAAGGCGGAGTTCTGAAGACGCGTGAGTTTTAATTGGCTCTGGAGTGAGAGTAATGGGTTACAGTCTCTAAGTTATCCTTCTCTGCTCATAATTCTGACTCGAAATACGTGTCTCGGCGCCGTGGACCACAGCTCGCTGCAAGCATCGTGCCCCGGGATTCAGACCTGTAATCGTTGATTGGAATTTGAACGTCTGACCTCCAGCAATACTTTTTGTGAAGCAAGTTCCAGAAATGGCCTTTGGATAGCATTGTGGTTCGTCCACTAGTGTACCCTAACGCTGATCCTTGCTATCAGAAACCACCTGACAGTAGCTGATATCGAGAGCTTGATCCAGGTACAAGATACTGGTTGAAAGATAGTTAGCGTCAACCACGGTGGAACGTACTAGAAAATCACCTACCACTATAACTCTTATTCAAATTCCATCATGTCGACAGTAACCTCTCTGATGGTGGATGACTAGAGCAACTGTTCTCAGAGAATCGTTCTTACCACTGCAGAGAGCTATCTTCGCTTACGGGCCTTCCCATCAATGTTAAAACCTAGACAGGCAACTAGTAAGCCGCAATCCACAGTTTTGGCAGTTATACGCGTGAGTCCGTAGGTATAACTCTGTAAGCTAAATAGCGTGGAAGAAATGACATGCAGACATAACTATTGACAATGGTGCATGGTGAAGAAGGAAGTGCATCTCGAGCATCTTCAAGTCATGCTCCTTCTCAATCTTCCGGAAGGAGACCACACCTTTTGCCCATATCGGGCGCTCAGATAATTCCGGTGGGTAATACACCCCACCCTCCAAGCCACTCCAATCAAAGTCAACCAGGTATACACGCACATCCTGCTCATGACGAGTAAACATGACATTTGGACGACGCAGATCTCCAAAGATAGAGCCACCATCGTGCAGCTTGTCGACCGCTGCTTTGATCTTCTTGAATGCATCCTCGGGCCATCTCAGATCTGGAATCTCCACTGTCTTCTTCCCATCGACGTACACCATCACAAGACTTGGCAGCTTGGTACGGCGATTGCATCTTTCTCACACTGTCCGCGAAAGCGACATAACCTGCACGAAGAGGAGTGATCAACATGTGAGAGAACAAGGAAGAGTACACAATTTACACACGCATTTGTACGGGCCAATGACTGGTAGGGATCGTGCCGCCTCCACCTCTTCGTCTTGCACATCCACGACCCTGCGTTCTGTTCCGCGGACAATGAGGTCAATAGTGCCCTCACCGATGCTATTGACATCAAAGGCACTATACAGCCGGGTTTCTGATGCGAGCTGAACCACATCTAAATCTTTGGGCTCCTCGGTCAACCCTAACACGTCTTGTGCAAAGACCTTGCTTTTGAACTGGATGACTTTGAGTTGGCAGGAGGCTGTCACTTGATACCATACACACACACCTTGCAGAATTCCAGGGTCTGTGGGTCGACTTTGAATTCAAACGCTTTTTTGACCAATTCAGAAGCACGAAAGCGGAGATCATCAATGCACATTCCATCCTCCACGTCCACTCTTGAAAGACCAGCCAGAGGTCTGGTGTCGAATTTACGATTCACAGAGGAGGCGAGAAAATTCACGTTGAGGTTCACGAACTCACGTGGGTTTGCTCAAGTCTGGCTCATGGTGGTGGTCGCGGTTCAAGATGGACTATGCACTTAACACGTGCCCTTCGGGGCAATCACGTGCAGACGCGTATAGGAGAGTCACGTAAGTGATAACTTTGTCTCGTTCTATGTACTTTATTCTGAGACACAAATTCACTCTGACACAAGGCTGAATCCACGCCTTACACTGTTATCGCTTGGTTAGCATACACCGGTACCGTATAGCGTCGTATGCCGTTAGGTTGAGAGGTGAAGAGGCGTTGGCGGGTTCTTGGGACCGCTTTCCCTGGTGACTATGCTCAGTAAGAGTGTTTGTTCTCCTTAACCTTTCTACAGATGGCGAAGGAGCCTTCCCTGAGATCAGGCCGAAGACTAGATTTGAGCTCTCGGGACAGACACCATAGAAATACTAACTAATTACTGTAACCGATTCAATATGATTAAGTTCCCCTGTTACCGACATTCAATGCATCCCATCAGTCATATTTCGACATAAAATCTCAGCGTCGTGACCGTATGCCCCAGAGCCCACTTCGGAATATATGTCCATTTCCTGAATCATAGTCCTGAACAACGGATGGGTCATACGTGACCGCCATCTCGAGATAGCCTTCAAAGACCTCACAAAGTTCGATTCCAAGCCCATTATTCTCTCCGCTGTTGTGCAACTCAGTCCACACAGGTGAGCAGTTCATTTTGAAGACACCTCTAGACGTGTACACGACTCCAGTCATGGGAATGAACGAATTCCCTATCACTGATTCGACGATTTCCCCATCCCGATGCCGGGGAAAGTTGGCTATATCGCATTTGAACGCGTCGGTAAGTGCGAAGGAACTGATAGCTAGTTCGCCAACTTCCCAGTGGGGCATTATACGGAATAACCACATGCGACCTTTCTCCTCGGGGCTCTGAACGTTCGGAAGGTCCGGTATGAAACACCGAATACCACCATCCATGATACCCTGAGTCTGCCACATCGAGAGGACGTTGAAAATTGATTCGTAATCGGGTTGGTTCCCAGCGGCACCTCCCAATGATTGGTGGGTGATTGGCCAAAAGTCAAAACTGCCAAGTTTATAGGGAGACTCAGAGGGAATAATCTGGAGTGGCGTGGACGGGTTCAAGGCGATAGTGGGTCGGCAGGCGTTTGCGTTTGCACGGGGACGGTTCCTCGGTCGTGCTTTGGGATAGTCTAGGCTTCTAAGGCGTGAGGGCTTGCTGATGGGAGGTAATGTTGTCTAGAGGGTTTTAGCGAACGAATGGCGGATCGCAGCCAGACACTTACTAGGGTTCTTAAGCGCTTTGAGCACTGGCCTTTGTCCTCTTCGCCTGCGTCGTGGGAGGGGGCGCTGCGTTTCTTACCTTTATCTGGCATCTGGTGTCACTTTAGTACCGGCGCGATTGTATTACGGACGTTCTCACCTTTGTCGAGTTTGATATTGAAAGTTAGTGTGAGAGTAGTGTTGAGGGTGGCGTCGGTTCATCAAGGAATGTTGCACTGAATGACAAAGGCTCAGGTGCCACTTGGATGATAGTGGCCTTGTTCCTGTCTTTGTTGGGTTGCGCCCCTACTGCCAAGTTCGGCGCATTCCAAATGAAACGGATCGCTCTGAAGCTTAACCTCCCCGCTTGAAAAGTTCGTCTAAACTTCATATCGGCTCGTTCCAAAATATTTATAAGCCGATCCGATGCCTCACTGCAATAGCGCATGTATAAGTACGGCCTGCAGCTGACCTGAAAATATTCTGGTAGATCAAAGACAAAGATAAATATCCAGTACGGCAGCTGTCTTAGGCCTCAGGATCCGTCGTCCACTGGTCAAAGTCCTCTGGCGTGACGTGAATCAAAAACACGAATAAATCATGGCCGTTACATTACAAAGTCCAATTATGACTGCATCGCAAATTCCTGTGATATATGGAATGTTTAATATTTCTCCCCTGCTCCGATCATTCGAGTTCTTACCTCTACGCGTAGGATACCAAACTGGAACATTCAATACAATACTGAGAATTTCAAGAGAATTTCGGCTTCGGATACGGCTACCTCCGCGTTCTTCGGAACAAGACAGGAGCAACGAGAAATTTTTGGGAGTGGAGGGGGAGCGCGACGGGCGGAGCATGATCGATGATCAACTGGCTATGATTGGTCAGCCTCCCCCCCGCTTTTCTGTTTCTCACCACCATCATCGACAGAAATTCGTAAATTTTACTCAACCAACAAACCGAAAGAAATATGTCCCCAACCGCTATCACCAGCACCAACGGCCACTCCGACGGCGTCAAGAACGGCACCAAGAGCGTCCAGAAGGTTTCCGGCAACGGACGTGGCATCCATTTGACATCGGCGGACGTTATACAAATGGAGAGCAAGTACGGGGCACACAAGTGAGTATTCCTTTATTCTCCTCGTTTCTTGTTGGACGTGAGGAGAGCCATGATCGTCTGCAGGGAAGGACGCCACAGGGCCCTGAATCATCGCCGCCCTTTATAACGTTTCGTCGTTCGTATCTGTTCCATTTATACAACATCCACTGACCCGCGGCTTTTTTGCCATCATCAGCTACCATCCGTTGCCGGTCGTCTTTGATTCCGCAAAAGGCGCCAAGTGAGTTCTTTTTGCCGCCGAAATCTGCTTGATCTGATTGGATCCTGATAGAGTATGGGATCCAGAAGGCAGGGAATACATCGACATGCTTTCTGCCTATTCGTCAGTATTTTTCGATCCAATCTCTTCCATTTTTCTCACATATGGCAACAGAGCCGTAAATCAGGGACACTGTCACCCAAAGATTGTGGCAACCCTCATCGAACAGGCCCAGAAACTTACGCTTTCATCTCGGGCCTTCTACAATAGCGTCTTTGGCCGCTTCGCTCAGCAGATCACAGAGCTGTTCAGCTATGATATGGTTCTGCCCATGAACACTGGTGCAGAGGCTGTCGAAACGTCGCTGAAGCTCGCGCGTAAGTGGGCGTATATGAAGAAGGGTGTCCCGGAAGGCCAGGCTGTCATTCTGAGCGTGGAAGGTAACTTTCATGGACGGACGCTGGGTGTCATCAGGTGCGTTTCCTCCGCCTCACGGGGAATCCCCGCTGAGTTATTTTCATGAAAGATAGTATGAGTACCGATCCGGACAGCCGCACTGGTTTCGGACCTTACCTCGAGGGTGTCGGGCCGACGTATCTGGACGGCTCCCAGCTGAACACCATCAGATATGGTGTGGTGGAAGATTTGGAGCGAGCGCTTGAGCTGCATGGCGCGAACGTCGCAGCATTCCTCGTAGAGCCGATACAGGGCGAAGCTGGGTGCGTGGTTTTAGCTAAACCTTACTTATATTTGACTGACACGGCCGTGGTAGAATTGTTGTTCCCGAAGAGGGATATCTTTCACGCGTGCATGCTCTGTGCAAGAAGCACAATGTGCTCCTTATCTGTGATGAGATCCAGACAGGATTATGTCGAACGGGTAAGATGCTGGATTGTCAGTATGACAACGTCAGACCGGACATGGTCCTGCTGGGCAAGGCATTGTCCGGCGGAATGTATCCCGTTTCTGCAGTCCTTGCCGATCGGGACATCATGCTTTGCATTAAGCCCGGTGAGCATGGAAGTACGTATGGAGGGTAAGTACATCATTTCATCTCTCCTACTTTGATTTTTATTTTATTTGCGCAGAAACCCGCTAGGATGTGCTGTAGCGATGACGGCTCTCAAAGTGCTTGTTGATGAACGCTTGGCGGAGCGTGCGGCAGTCCTAGGGGAGCTCTTCCGAAGTTCAGTCAGGAAGCTTAAATCCCCGCTGGTGCAGAATGTACGTGGAAGGGGGTTACTGAACGCGGTCGTTATAGACGAGAGTAAGAGTCGCAGAAGACGTACGGCATGGCAGCTGTGCCTCCTTTTGAAGAGTCGAGGCGTGTTGGCGAAACCGACGCATGTGAATATGTAAGATAAGATTTTGTCCTCTCCATCTGGTGTTCTTATTCGGGGCAATGCAGTATTCGGTTCGCACCTCCCCTGGTAATATCGGAGGAGGATCTGTTGAAGGCTGTTAGAATCATCGGGGAGTGTTTGGAGGATCTTGACAAGGTATAATAAATTCAGTTCATCACAAAGCTTCGTTTATTGATAAACTGTCAGGTGGATGTCATTCCGGGTGAAGATGAAGGTCATTAGGTGGCCGTCGTTGCGTGTACTACTACTTACTGTGTTATCATGTTTGTATTGAATAGAATGCATACGTGTATGATTGCTGGAGTTCATGAAAGGCTAACCGGTACAACTATCTGATTGATGACGTTGATTTCCCCCAATCGTTCTGTTGTTGCAAGCGATGCGCCGATTTGACCTGGACGTTCTTCATTTCCCCCCTATTTTGTGTAATTAAGAACATTCGGCCTCCAAGCAATCATTTCGTACAGAGATTCTGGCTAAGGCTGTTATCGAGGCACTGTTTTGTGGATATATAGTTTCTCTTAAGTAGTCCCCACCATTAGTATTGGACATAGCTAACAGAACGAAATTTAGAGTACAATCTGTGGCTCTTGAGAAAAGACAAAGAGAGCGCGATGTTTATCTCTCAAGTACGAGTATCAAAGCGTGCATAATTGCAAGAGCACCAATAAGTATTGTTAAGTATGAACTCTTCGCCAGGCTGCAAGTCGGGCACATGGTGTAGTTGGTTTATCACGCCCGCTTAGCAGAGTGCTGTAGTTAGACTGCGGGAGGTGTTGGGTTTAATTCCCAATGTGTCCATAAATGTGTTTTATTATGTTTTTTGCGACACCGAACCTGTTAATTCAATGGCGAACAATGAACATTACAACTTGCAAGTCACGAATCACGACTCACGGACTCATGGCAAATATGTGTTGTGCAGTGTATACTGAGATGGCGTCTGCTTGATCTACGCACCAGGCGGCCTCGGGCGTAATTTGAGGGAGCGGTTTTACGACACCGGGGCCTTACAGTCAGAACTACTTTCAAATTGCGAGGTTGACCCTGCTATTTATGCCGCACACCTCGACTACACAACTAGTGATTTGATCCAATGTAGTTCGAAGAGGGGTAGTAGATAAATATACTCACAACCCGCTTTGTGATAGACGTACACGAACTATGGAGTCTAGTTTAATAGTACGTAGGCGTAGTGTGGAAATCTTAATATATTGCCCTAGGTCGAATTATCCCAAGATAATGACGTGCGTCAGTGGTATTGTCGCCCAAGGTCTGGTGAACACCAGCCTTGATGTAGATGTCATGATCGAAGGCTGCTCAAATAGCGAAACCTCCAAACGGTATAACTCACGGTCATAGCAACATTACCTACAATAATCCGCCTCCACAAAGACTTCTGAGCCATGTTTGCCGGAACATCTATCATCCTTGAGCCAAATCCAGTCGCTCAACCAGCCGAACATTCTATGCCCAATCCAATCCTGCCATACAAGGCGCCACGGTTTTGACAAAGTCAAGTGTTCTAGCTTTGTGTGAAAGAGAAAATTCAATGAATCATAAGCTAAAATACTGTCAGCGTAATAATTTAAAAAATTTTCTTTTAGGACTTACCGACGTTGACCTGAGGATTAACGTATATTTTCGGGCGGTAGGGAGTGTTCCAGAAATGCATGTCAATGGCTATAAGGTAACACTCCGACGACGTGCATTCAGTGCTGCCTCTAAACCATAGCGGCAGCGGGGGTAGATAGTCTCCGGTAGGCGTAGGCTTGCTCCGGTCTGACTCTGACAAAATGATGAGAAATGACAAAACGACTATGCTGTGGGCTTACTGGGCAAGGACCCTGCGAGGAACCACATCGCGTCAAAAACGGCCACTCCATTCCAGCAGCTGGCAACCTCGATGGGTTCACCTTTCCGGAGGCTTTTCACAGCGTGAGAGTCTGAGGAAAAGTAAGGCCATATTTCTTTTGCTGTCCTTCCACATGCGTCGCGTACTACCCAGCTGATGGAAGTTTAAGGGGAAAGATATCGCGTGGCAGAGAAAGACATACATATCATATAATCCCACACCATCAAAGTCAAGAGCACAAGCAAGGTCATAATCCCCGTTCTTAGTATTGATTAATCGTATGATAGCTCCTATTGCCAAGAAAAAGTCAGCGGCGCGACGATGAACATTAAACGAAATAACCAACTCCAGTCGAAATAAACATCGTTGAAAAACAGGACTTTTGCAAAGGTCTTCCCATCTCGATCGCCCATGACGCGTAAAGGCTCCAGGGCCTTGTTCCTGATATCCGCCATGTAGGAGATCCGCTCGGGACTGTTCAGCCCCCACCTATCCCTTATTCCCTCATGCATCACTATGCGATTCCCGACGCCCCGCTCATCGAGTTCCTTCTGGAACATACGCAGACTCTCCTGCGTCCCGTCGTCTGAATTTGACTCGTAGATAGATACGAAGACGTTTTGTCGGCCGATGTAGTCGATGAGGAGCTTCATTTCCTTCGTCCATGTGGGTAAGACCTTTGCTGAATTATACAGATTGGCAGCAATATAATACGTGCCATTTGAGGGAAGGGGAGTTATGGAGGCATCATTGCGGAGGTAAGAGGAGGAAGGGTACGTCGGTGCGAGGAGAAGGAAGAGACACCATGTAAAGCACAGTCGGAACCGTGTTCTTCTCCGCGATGTCCACCGAGACCAGTTAGAGATATGTGCGGCGTCAAATACAGCTAACGCCGGTACACATACTGTCGCAAATGGAAGATATACGAGGAATGTCGAAAAGTACCCCAAATGGTAGGCGAAGAAGATGGCGGTAGAGACAGAGAATGTTGCACATGCGACGAAGACAGGATGGTAGTGAAGGAGGGTCGCAACGAGATTCCTTCTATGTTTTCGGTAGTAAGTATCCCTCATTGCTGTTCATGATCAGAGAGTGTGTGGTGGTGGTGGTGGATAATTGATGCACCGCCCTGCCCCCACTGGCACGTTACCACCTTGAGTCTGACCTGAAACGCGACGACATGTGACCCTATTTAGTTTTGCTAATTCTACACGATGTATACAACTTACCGTGATATATTCAAGTTCAATATTCCTGAGTATGAGCGTCCACGACGTAACTTATGGGAGAAGGTGAGGAATAGTTCGGCTATCTCCGAAATGCCTAATTAATACTTACTGCTATTTGAGTACCCTATTTATTCGGTACAATAAAGCCAGCGGAGCCCACGGGTTCTAAAGTAACGCTAAACCCACCGACATAGACCTGCGCACCACTATCAAACACTTGCTCTGCGACTTCCTCAGCTATGCCAACCTGCGCCAAGAAAAGCACCTTTTCTTCGTAGTCCAAATTTGTCGCCAAAACTAATGTCTCCTTGCCTACCGTCCACATACCTACATCAATGAAGTCAGAAGTCGTCACTTGTTGGAACTTGGCTTTGGGATTAAGAATAAAAGGAGTGATTTTCGGAAGCGAAAGTGCTAGAGCTGAGGCAGAGGCTTTGATATCGGCAGATGTAGGGTCATCCCATGATACAACACCTATCAAAAATACCAGGTTAACATGTTATATACAACGGTAAGAAACGAATGGATTACCCAGAGCTCCATGGTTGATCCCGACGATACTCTGAACAATGAACTCTTTCCCAGTAGGGAATCTCTTCCAGTACCTGTGACATTGTGAGTTCTCGTCAGGACGAATGGCTGGATAAAAGTAAACATACGACTCGTTCCCAAACGCCTGTGGGACCGCCCAGACCACCTTATTTAACTCCCAGCCGTTGATAAATATCCTCTTCCGAAACTCGTCTTCCCTCGTTGATATATCCTGAAAGGAACCTTTACAATTGTCACACCCACAATCCCCATAATCCGTTGTACACGGTGTTCCCCACTCGCTTGAGAATGTAACATTGTTCCCGATCATGTATGTATCCTGCATGACGATATCCGCCCCGCTTGCGTAGGCTGTGAACTCGTAGTTCTCGCAATTTAGCACGAGTGATACAGGGTGGTAGCCGGATCCGCCTCGTCCATCTCCACCGTCGAGCGAGGTGATAAGGTTCGAAGATAGAAGTGTGGCATTGAGCGGGTCGGAGGTACCATCTGGTTCGTCGGCGGTGTACCATAAAAGAAGGTTTGAGCGGGATTTGATGCGATTGATTTGCTCAGTCACTGATGTACTGTTCATGTAGGTCCTGACCGATGGTGAGAGGACTCAAGGAGAAATTACGGAGATATTCTTACGCTCTCATGTCGTACATGAGGTACAGGCCTACTCGCTCCATTTCATCCAATACCTCATCGAGTGCCGTCAGATTTGAAAACGTGGGCACCGGATGAATCTATGGCGTCGGTTACTCGCCGCAGTTGCATCAGAAGAATGAAATCCATACAATATTGAATCTGTCAAAATGTTAGGATAGGTAACACATATAGAAATGGATACCAACCCCTGCTCTTTCAGTATTCCAATGGCGGACAAATTGACAGCAAGATAAGAGTCGAATTGAGTGTAGAAACCAATAGGAAATACTCTTTCGTACGCGCCATCTTTGTGCGCTGGTCGGGCAAGTAGACCTCCGGTGCGCATATCCATTTTGGTAACAGAACCAATATCACGGGGAGGTGTAGGAAGATAGCTCAGTAACGATGTCGTTGCGAATCGCTCCCCGTCCTCTGTCTCCCCTATACAGGATATGTTATACGCCTCAGTCCTTGGAGTCAAGTCAGATAGGGATAATGAAAGAGCGTGTTTCGATGCATTAATGGGCACCCTTCCGCTGGCCAGAGTCCTCCCATCAGCGGACACGGTCACCTTCAAAGTAGTGCCGAGAGTGCTAGTGAAAGGTGACGCGCCAGTAATAAGAGAGTATGTAATGAGTGTATCGACTAGGATGGATACACCTGTTGGGTCGTCAACGATGCCGTGGCGGTCTTCCGAGAGGTACGGCCGAATAGCTTGTCCACATCGCAGAGCAAGCAGTGGTGTGGCGGACCTTTCGGGAACTGGAAATTGACCGCCTGCAGTACAAGGTCAACACCTGCCGCTACCTCATCACGATGCACTGACCCGGAAACACGATCGGCTCGGTGCTCATGTAATTCTTGTTACACCTGTAGCCGTGTAAAACTCGACACGTGCTGAGGAGATATTCGCGCTTACCATGTCTGCGCTGACACCAGCGATAGCAGAGATACGAGCACGACCAGGGACATCGTCGTGGTCTGGTCGAGAAAGAGTCCAGCGAGCCATATGCTCTATGTCGGCGATAGAAGCAAAGGTAAGTCGCGTGCCCCAGGGGAAGCGGATTTGTCGAAATCGTCACACATCTACGCGCGAGATAGACGTTCCAGGACGTAAACGTGCCGAACGTTCTGATGCGGAATGATGGTTGTCAAGTAGGTGGAAAATGAAGCCGAAGAAAGGGAGGCGCTGAGAGGAATATATGAGTTAGAAATAAAGAATTGGGTTTCAAAATACTTACCAGTAGACCAAGTAGCTGAACTGGGAAGGGTTGATGCAAGGTGCAAAAAGGTCACTTCAAGTGTTGCATCAGCGTGAATTAGTCAGTCAAATCCAACTTTGCCAGCGGCAGCCATTCGAAGTCTGAGAAGACGGCCTACAGAACTTGAGGTACTTGATGGTCCAAGAAAAACATGACGGCCTTAGGCGGCCCGTCAGACTGTTGTTCTTAACCGGAGTTTGAACCATCTTATTTGACGATACTTTATGGATGTATGGTTTCTACTAGGTACAAGGCACGACTATTTGCATTGAAAATATCCAATAGAACAAGATATTCAGAGTAGATTGGTTCGCAAGGGATTCGACCAAGTTGGCAAGTTCACCACCGAAACGATGTTGTGAACTAGTCACAGTGTCAAGTTCACTTGCCTTGGTAAGGGTTCGCTAGACGACATTGAAGACCCAATACTATTGCTTTTGAAGGATAAACTTTTTGAACGATATATTTTATCCCGATTTCGTGTCAGCTGCGTTCTTAGCCTCAGTGGAGATCGGATCGTACAATGCAAGACCTGATCGTGCCGCTCGAGCAAAAATATTCTGCACAAAAGGCTCCAATTATGGCTCCGGACCGAAACATGCCGTGTATGCCGCTCACCCCACATACTCAACTAAACATTTGCGCGGATTTCTCAGTCTCGCTTTCCTTCCTTCTTTTATTTCAACCTCGCGCCGGGTTCCAATGGCAGCGTCTCGTTGAAGAAATTTCTTCTTCATTGAACTATGTTGGTTCATACGAGCACCGTTTTTTCCCGCTCTACAACGGCGATTTTAAACCATATTTCCCAGCTTGCTGGTCAGTATTCTCGCCACCATCTCCTGTTTTCGCTTTCTCCCAATGTTGACGCGTCGGAACTCTCTCAACTCGTGCAAAACTTGACTACATTTTCTTCGGATGTCACCGGCTGCCTCTCAGCGCCAGTCGGTATGGCATCTTGCTCTCTGGCCATTTTCGACGGAAACTGTGTACCTTTTCGTTCAACTATTCCTGGTGTGCCATCACCTCAGGTTGGGCGATGGCATTCATTCAGAAAGAAGGACAGAGACACTCCGTCCTTCGAAGAAGAATATGGAGAAGGTGTGGATTGGACGGATGTATGGAGTAAGAGAACGTCAACACTGGAATTGCCAGATACTCTACAGGATCTACAGTGCGTATTTACCGTGTTTCCTTACTTTCTTCTAATACAGTCTTCTAGGCGAGATTCTGTGGATGCTCTGATCTACTTCTCGGACGCAGCTCCCGAGGGATTAAGGAGTTCATTGCACGCGAATTTCCCTGCAGTCTCAAAGGTACATTTTCTCTTTGAAATGATTAATTACAGATATTTATTTACGAAGGACAGTTGGGTCTTGTCCCCACTTCTACGCCGTTTATCACTGGGCGTCCTGTGACCCTCTTCCAGAATCAGCGGATATGGGACTCAGGCGCGGTTGGCGTCGCGTTAACCAACGTGAAGAATGTTCGCTCTATGCTCGATTATCATGGATTGGTTTCCCTGTCCTCAGCCATGACTGTAACGGAGACCGAGGGCAACTTGGTGAACACGCTGGATCGACGGAACCCTACTCAGCTCCTACTCTCAGCTATACGAGATCACAATCTCGCTGTGACGTCGTTAAAAACTGAGGAAGAGTTTTATTTAATGACGGAGGACACCCAGATCGTCAGTATATGCTGCTTCCTGTGATCTACCACTTTTGCTCATTCATTCGGAAGGCATACACCATAACCGCTGGTGATCCCTCCCGTGGTACAATATCTCTGAACACCGACCAAGGTCCTTGCGTTGGTTCTCGTGTTCGGGTAAGTCTAACGTCCGTCGTCGACCTGCCGTCTGACTATCATGGGTTATTCATAGTTCTATCATCGACCAAAATCCTCATTGGGGAGGGAATTGACCTTCGAGGCGCCACGAACGACCATGATCAAGTTCATGGTTGCAGATGACAGTGTTTCTATGCAAAGCGACGCTATCTTGGATGGTGTCTTCTTTTCTGCGAGTGAGAACGGAGTTTTGTATCAACAGCATGCAGCTTGTACCATCCCTGGCACAACGGCGACACTAGAGATTGAATGATGCACATGCTGGAGTAGCATGTGTGACGCTTAGCTGGGGCCAGACGTCGTAGAAGTCCATTTGGTGGTTAAGGAGTGACCAAACATTGATTCAGGAGTCGCAGACTACGGAGACGTGATTTTCGTTTCACCTACGGTCCACATACAATGTGTACGGCCTAACATGTGCTGTACAAGTGAACTTTGTATGTTCGCAGATTATGACGGTCATTTCCTTTTTTTTGCTTCACCCTCATCCCCGCGATGCCTCGTTTGTTGATGACTACGGATCCTATTCAAACTCCGTGGCG
The DNA here is from genome assembly GCA_030435615.1 of Armillaria luteobubalina. Taxonomy (NCBI): domain Eukaryota; kingdom Fungi; phylum Basidiomycota; class Agaricomycetes; order Agaricales; family Physalacriaceae; genus Armillaria; species Armillaria luteobubalina. The sequence goes on along the minus strand of JAUEPU010000021.1, from coordinate 1,131,922 downwards.
GTTTTGTTAACCTCGTCGTTTGCATGCACCTTCAGAATTTAACCGTCCCGATGATTTGTTTTTGATTCTGGACGGAGAGACACATGGCACGAAGGTGAGTGAGGCGTCTTCTGTATGCCATTTACGTTACATATCCCGACATAGGAACAGCGTCGGCGGTGACTAGCACCTGATAAGTAATCGCCATGAATATTCCATGATCTCCGGGTATTATCAGGGAAGCCCGACCACACGGTTACCTCATTTTAAGCCGCTCAGGAGAGTATTGCTCATCCCGTTCATTGGCTCGGAATGCATGTCTCCATGGAGCAGACCGGCCTTCTCCTGGATTGGTGAGGGTCCGCCCCGTGGGCATGGTGATGAACTTGCGCGAAGGCTCGCACTTCCCGTTATTGAGGTCCCCGCTTTCTAGCATTACTTCTGTCAATCGTAGGGCCCAGGTGAGTACGGATCACCGTGAATGACTTGCCATATTAATGGATTCGCAGATGAGGTTAACTGATACTGTGCCTTCATCAGTCCTGGATCACCATAACGACGCACCTATACTTGGGGGCATGTATTGGCCGTGTGATGCGTTCGGCCTTGGCAGCAATTAGCGCAATGTAACCACCACGAAAGGTCCGCGTCTACAATGCCACCTCCAGCGGCCTGAGGCGGCATTCTGGTGGGTCTGTCTCCACGGGTGATGGGTTCTCCCCAAGAACGCTCATGAAGTCTTCGCTGGTTCTTTCTCTCAGCATCAGACGGAACTTCTCGTCGTTCTCTGTCAGAATCTTTCACCCGTTTCCTACATCATTTTGGTGGGATCTTGCATTAAGGTTTTGGGGCGCGGGATGCAGGCGCTTTTTGTATCTAGTTAGCGCCATTCGGATACCACTTTGGGGGGGGGCATAATCTGCTCAATGAATCTCTTTGCAACGGGGTACCACCGAATAATTAATAGTCTACCTGGCTACTAGAACGTGCCAGCGAAACGGAGCTCTGGAAAAAAGTAGAGGAAAATAAAAGTAGAGGATCATCAGCCGGGGTGGCGCTGCTGCATTCAGACTCCGCGCACACGTTTTCAATTTCAGGCTTGACGCCTGCTGACGCGTCCTGACTTGCCTCGAAAGGAGCAGCCGGATCCGAGCCCACAGTCACCATCCACTCAGCCTCCAATTTGTTTTTCACTTTCAGCCTCTCTTAACTGCCAGTCATCACTTCACCTTCCAGCTTCCAACCTGTGCTACCCACCGCCCCCTTCCTACTTCGCCACATTGGATCGCCAAATCCAAGTCCCTTTCTTCCTTGCCTTCCACTTCCATGGACGCTCTCAAATCACTTGTTCAGCCTCTCGTAGGCGGCGCCGCCGGGTCGTCGGTCATTGACGGTATGAAGCTTGTCGTCCTTGGGGGGACTGTCGAGACCGCTAGACGGGTGTCGAGTTCCGCTTGGTGAGTCATTAGCGCTTGCTGCTCGACCTCGCCACTTAATCGTTACCTTGGGGCCACAGGTCACATTTTGTTAACTGTGAGTATCTCGTTTCTCTCTCCATCTCCCCTTCACGTTTGCTCTCGCTTGGCTTCTTCTGCGGTCGCATGGGAGCCTCACCCCGGACGCATGCCCTCCACGAGATAGCGGCCCATTGCATCCAGTGTTCCTGTGGCGCGGTGCATAATTTATTTATCCGAGCCTGCTTGTCTTGGGGGCCTGCGGAAGCAGCACCGGGTCCTATAACTTATCATGCTTCTCCCTCCACCACTGCATTGCATGCTAATTGACCATTCACTTTCTAGCCTTCTTCCTTACGGCACATTTCTCCGAAGAAGACTATCCCTACGACTGGTTAATGCTCTGGCTGTCGCGACAGCCAGAATGGCAGCGATCAAGAGAGTTTGAGACTACCACACGATCTTCCTCTGGGTTTGCGCGGACCGCTGATAACTCTTTCGGCGATGAGGAAGACGATGAAGAAGAAGAAGACGAGCCTGGAAAAGTCAAGACACGAGTCGTATTCCAACCGACTTTTGACACAACACATACCATATTTTATAGGGGCCATTGGTTGCGCATCAAGAGAGGCAGGAAGAATGATGGTAGCGGCTGCGAAGTCTTGTCCATCAGGTGCTTATTATCTCTTCTACCTTCTGTCGTTCCGCTCATTAGGCGTCCCCAGTGTTGTGGCCCGCAATAACTCCATCCTAAAACAGCTCGTCCTCCAAGCGAAGCGGGAATACGAAGCAGAAGCAGTCCATCGCATTCAGATCTACTTTGCCGATTCCCATGGAAGCTGGCGTTGGACGGATTCGCGACACAAGCGCCCCATGGGCTCTATTGTCCTCAACCCAGGTGTCAAGGAGATGCTTCTGGGTGACACGCGGGATTTTCTGAAGTCGGAGCAGGTGTGTCGTTTCTGTTCATCGTGGGATCTGTACTCACGATGTTACTCTTGCAGTGGTATGCTGATCGTGGTATTCCCTTCCGCCGAGGCTATCTTCTTCATGGTGTCCCCGGATCGGGCAAATCGTCGCTTATACACGCTATCGCGGGCGAGCTCATGCTGGACATCTACGTCGTGTCACTGTCGTCGTCGTGGATAAGTGATAGTACTTTGACGACACTGATGGGCCGTGTCCCGTCAAGGTGCATTCTTCTTCTAGAAGATTTAGATGCAGCCTTTACCAGAAGCGTATCGAGGGACAAGAATTCGAGCGGTAACCCCGACGGGAATAACAACGAGGGTGACAATGACCAGACCAATACCACCACACCAGCGGGTCCGTCCACTGGGAGGAGGAGACATCAAAGGGATCAGCTATCAGATGTCAATACACTGAGTTTGAGTGGCCTATTGAACGCACTAGACGGTGTGGCGCGGCAGAAGGCAGGCTGCTCTTTGCGTGAGTCACACAACCCCATTCTCATCCATTCTCCAATATACTGACTCGACGTTGGACAGGACGACAAATCACCTTGAGCGCCTTGACCCTGCTCTTTCCCGCCCGGGACGTATGGACGTCTGGATCGAATTCAAGAACGCTTCCAAATGGCAGGCTGAGGCGCTCTTCCGCAATTTCTTCCCCTCAGTGGAAGAGCCTTCTGCGGCCTCTAATGGCGTTCCCCCTCCTGGGCCTACGCTGAGTGACATGGACGAAGCTGAGCTTGAGGGAATTGATATTCCGTCACCTCCGCAGACACCCAGCTCGGGCTCGTCGACTTTGTGGTCCCTCTCGCCGTCCTTTGCATCGTCGACGTCTTCGCTGCCACCTTCGCCGAAGAATAACACCGGCGCTCCACCCAAAGGCAGCAAGGCTTTACCTCAGTTTGGGGCTAACAACCAAGCATACTTGCCTCCACCTGTAGAGGAGCACATTGCAAGCAGCCAGCACTCGGCAAAGCCGTTGGATGCCGCGAAGCTTGCTCTGCTGGCCAAGAGGTTCGCAGATGCTATCCCAGAGGAGGAGTTCAGCGTTGCGGCGTTGCAGGGTTATCTCCTCAAGCATAAGAGTAACCCTGACAAAGCGGCAGATGAAGCGGCGGAGTGGGTTGTGAGCGAGCGTGAGATGAAGGTCAGGCTGAAGGTCGAGAAGGAGAAGCGGGAGAAGGAGGAGAAGGAGCGGAAGGATAAGAAGAAGAAGGAGAAGGAGGACGAGAAGAAGAAACAGCAGGATCTAGAGAAGGAGGAGCTGGAGAAGTTGAAGAAAGAACTGAAGGAGAGAGAGGAGAGAGATAAGGAGAGGGAGGAAGCTGCTGTTGCTGCTGTCGAGACGGAGCCGGCGCCTGAGATGCAAGAAGTTGTTGTCGTAGCGGTGCCTACCCCACCGCCGGAACCGGAGGCAGAGGCACCTGCACCCGAGCCCACCATTGTTGTCGCTGCCGAAGATACCAACACTGATTCTGATAGCGACAGCGACGAGGAGAACGTACCCCCGGAACCAGCCGCCCAACCCGAAGAATGGGAAGCCGCTCCCTGGACACCGCCTCCGACGGGCAAGTGGGCGAAGCACTGACTACGCTCGGAAACGGACACTGAGGAATCTACTTTAGCCCCTCCACCACTAACTCATCTGCATGCCGTCCCGCATGCCCATATGTATTATCCCATCATCATCCGATTTTATTTTCAGCTGTACGCTATCTTATTGCATCTCATCCTGCGATAAACATCCCATCCCACTCCCCCCACCCCCCCACCGCATCTGTTGTCCATATTACACATATCTGTCTCTGTTTTTCTAGCTTTCGTTCGTGTTCCTTGTGTATGGTTTTTGTGTATCTCTGGAAATATATCTGGTTTAGTAACCGCTAATCGAGGTGTAGATGTTGTTTCATTTTCGGATATGTGAGTTCGCCGTAAGTATTGAATTGTAAACATACTTGGGATCAAGGCGAAGTGGAGGAAGCGCCGAACTCGGCCTTTGCCGGAGGGTTTTTTCTTGTCGACGTCGATGTCCACGGTGCTGCGCCAGCTATCTGCCGGATCTCACACAAGATTGTACACCTCTCGACTCTCACCTTACGATGCTGGATCATGCTCCACCCGAAGGTTGGGAAATGATCCTAGATTCACATGTGCTTTTATGGCATCATTGCCCTGCAAACTGTTCGCGAGCCCTGCATGAATAGCCATTGAACCTTATGTCTTTGGGTTGATGCTTTCTTCACTAGAAAATCTCATCTATCTGACGGATGCTGTTCTTCATCGGTAAGAATAGTTATCATGACTTTGAATGCAAGCGTTTACGAGACCCTAGAGACTTTCAACTTACCAAAAGGCCAAGAACTCTTAGGAATGAAACCTGGTTTGCCCTCCTTCCTTTCCAGGAGAAAAAACTAGTGCGTCAGCGGGTCAATGCTTTCCAGTTATTTATCCACGCGTGACTGCGATCTCAGAAGAAGACCGGTACCCTTTCATCCGCCTTAAACATTGCATATCGTCTATAAATATGCGGGCGGCCATTACCCTTTCTGGTCAAGATGACTTCTGTCAGTGTCAGATCAAAGCAAATTCACGAAACCCCATTCCACTTCCCCCTTTTATTACTGACAGAGCCGTGTTATCGTCGCGGACGCGCCCTCTGCCGCTTTTAGAACGCCCTGGACTTATGTTGGGGCAATTTTTAGTGTCAAAAGTGACCGGACACCTCTTGTGTTACGACCACTACCAGCTCAACGTCTCAGGCCTTTTCTTCTTTTTCCCTTTCAATCTCTTATCATTTCCACGCGTGATAGGAGTACGATGGTCTTGCCTAAGGCAGTGCAACAATAGAGTCGATCCTCGTCATCCACTACGTCGTTCCGCCTGGTATAGTCGGTACAAGTCGCAATATTCGACAATAGTCCCCGAACTTCAAGATGACAAGTAATCGTTAGGGTTGACGGGGCTCCGACGGTCGCACATAGGCAGACGCGCCGTAAGTAGATGAACAGCCTTTGAATGCCAAGAAGTTACTTACGAGTACTTTTCATCGCCTTGTCCGCAATGATTTATCAGGCAGATGTGGTTTTATTCCCGATCATAACTCCACCGCAGTGGCAGCGTGAGGGTCTCCAGTTCCGCCCCCTTACCGAGGGTTATCTCACAAAATTACAGGACAATTAGAGGAGCTGAGTGGAGGCTAGTGAGACCTGATCGCGTTCGAGTCATTGTCAACATCGGAAACCGATAATACCGGAATTTCCCCCCGATCGCGTTAGGTCAGGTGACAACGCGTCTACCAAACAAGAGCAATCGTTGCCACGGCCGCTTCTTCGTCGCATAACATCCAAATTCTAAATCTAACCCGAATTTGATCCAAATCTGACTACCTCTCGAGACCTTCTACAAGTCCACTGTGCGGTTCAGAAGCATCACTGATTCCCCGGTATCTTCAATTTTTTTGCAGCGTTGTCCTGTCCGCTAACCACCATCTTCTAGTTAATCCAGCGTTCGAACGCTCTGAATGTCTGTAGTCGACGTAAATGGCTGCATTATATCTTCATAATGCAATATTCTCTCCCGAACCAGTAGAATTGCCACCCTCGCATTCGCGTACAATCTCGACGGCGACGTTGAGGACCATCGCTTCAGACTACTCTCATCCCACAGAGCCACTACTCGACCCATCGTACTCTGGTTCAGCGTATCTCGACCTCCTCGAGCGGCAACCAGCTCATCCTCGCGGTCCGAGCCCAGGTTGGGATATGGGGTTGTCCCTGGACGATATGCCAACGATGGGGGAACGTAGGGGGGTACTGGGAAAAGGCTGTTCGCCGGCGTTTAAAAGTTCTAAAGCTAACCGTCTTGGTCTTCGAAATGGTCATGGGTGGGTCTCAAATGCCGTCCTGTGACGTCTCACTAACGCGTTCTATAGGTGCCTGGGCCATATACAACACCGTCCGATATTTTCTGGCATTTGCTGTTTACCAGTCAATCACCGGTCAAGACGTTTCTCTCGCCCTAGGAACCAGTACAGCTGTCTCCGCAACGTTTTTATTATGCCGTGTCATCGTGTCTTTCTTCCAGACCCAGTTGATACGCGCTCACGTTCATCTGCATTCAATTCTCCTCACACGAGCTATATTTCGCTTCCTCGCATCTATATTCTTGTTGGGACCTGCGATAGTCGCGTTCGCATTAACATTCGTTTGGCGAAGTGTTCCCGAAGAGCCTGAACTTAACCTGTCACAACGATGTGGGCTCGACCTAGACGTAGTTTGGGCCGTGTCATCGTCGAGCACGATGTGTCAGGGTAGAGCACACAATTGGGCATCTTGGCTAGGCTTGTCTATGCCTTCGCATCTTCATTACTTTGGCTATCATTGCAAGTCATTCTCACAGTCGTCGTATTCGCATACTCATCATTACTATGTCCAGATTCCTTATAACTTGTCTTCTTCCGCTTATCAGGTTACTCGCCGCCCCTCCCAAGGAGCCCATAGACGCAAGCGCCGCCGCCACCGCCTCGCTAACCCCGGATCAGTCGATCAGTCGATGTCTTCCTCTCCCCTTATGGCTGCCTCCTTTCATACCACGCCCACCGCTCAGTCTTCCAATCCACACTTATGCTCTACTTCTACTATCACATCCTCGCCGCGAATGCAGAAATCTTTGCGAAGCTCACGAAATACCTCGATAAGAAGCATTCCTGTCTCTGATTCCCCTCCGTCGGAAGAAGACTCATCCTCCACGGAAACCCACAATGCCCATCATACATGTATCCCTAGCGGCGAAAAATCTCGTGCATCAAGTTCAAGTGCCACCCCCCAAACTCCGACTTCTCCCCTTCCTGCGGTTTTGGACAGTGACCGTGATCTGTACAACTTTGTCGACCAATTCCGTTCGCTCGTATCCCAAATCAGCCGGGAGACCGATGAAGGTCTAGAATATGCACGTCCTGACGGATCTTCGAGTTCTCGTTCCGAAAGCATGGCGAGTTCGTACTCGTACTCTGCTGCTATTGGATACGACGAATTTGGAAGGCCCTATCCGCCGGATGATCATGTTCGGGTACTGGGAGGCTACGTACGCCGAATGCCTACGATTGAGAGTATCGGCTCGCGTGAGATGGGTACGACGTCGAGTCTATACACTGTTGAGCGGATAGCTTCGCTTAGTCGACCGCCAACGCGAAATACGCTCCCGATGTCGAGTGAGCCTCCGAGCCGGTCGAATAGTGTGCGTATGAGTGCATGTGGAGAACTCGGGGAGCTTCCTTCTGACCACGTGGATACACGCGGCAGTGCAAGCACGGGCGGGAGCCAACCCTCAACAGCAAGTACGATGTCGTATTATACTGCAGGGAGCGGGAATACGAGTCCGGCGCTGGAGGCACCTCCGACGATCGTGGAGGGGCTACAATACATCCCAGGTTCTCGCTCTCCGCTGTGATTCAATCCAATCTTCTTTCGGTTTCTTTCGGACGGATGAGGAAGCGAACATTGGAGCTCGAACTATCCGTAACTTATCATCATTTACTGTGACTATAGATTTATCAAAGTCAATATTGTACTCATACTCACCAGTACCCAACTGTTGTTATACTAATCCAGTGATTTCCTTGCATTGGAGCGGTTTTGTTTTAATTTGCTGTTGTACTCCCAACATGCTTAATTCCAACCCTCTCAAACAATCATTGTAGACGCAAGGACCTCTTCAATTCCAATTATCTAAGGCTCCGAATATGAACGACCCTGACTAAGGGCACAGCTGCGAACTGGAGCTTCGGTAACTCTTCCCCTCGTCATCGCCCTTCAATTGTATCCGCACCTGTTGCCTACCACATCCGTCCACTAGTAGCTCACGGCATTCTCGACGCCTGGACTTTGTTCCCTGTCTGTTCCTTTTCAACTCCGAGAGCCTTCGAGGGTGATGACGACGAAGGAGAAACGGATTCTGGTGTGTCACAAAACCAAAAATTTGGACAAACCCTTCTGATATGTCTCTTGTCTCTCTCACTTGAGAACCTTTTTTTGCAGGGCCATTCATTTCCGACGGCCGATGCCAGTGTCACGGACATGAGCTCTCTTCTCCTCCCTCCCACGGACCCATATCATGTCAATTCCTGTAAAGGAAAAGGCACAATATGAATCCTCCATTTTCGGCCCTCTTCCTCAAATCGCGCGGGATCTTCTGTGGTCCAGCCTGGTTAAAAGGCTTTGCTTCAGCCTCTTGTCCCCATTTACGAACTTTTGCCCCTCGGCGCGCATATGGCGGGTACTTCTGTTGTTCACATAGAGTTTCGGATTGCCCTATGGGATTCCCGCAGTAGGTGCGTTTACTTACCGTTCACGCCAGGTTCCTGTTGACCTCGGCAATGTCCAGTGCGGTGGGGGAATTCTTTATGGCTATACCTTATCCGACGTGAGAGTTCGTGGGATGTTCCCTAGGTACTCTCCTGGCAGTGGCACCATGTCGGCTTACCGTTCGGTCTGTTCCTGATAAGCGTCATGCAAACCTACTCCACCTTTCACGTGTAACGACATGGGAATCGCTCGCTGATTGGGCTGAAGAGAGAAAGACTTCAACCGATCGATAATACTTCGTGTTGAGTGGTGGGATACGGCACGGCTGATTTGATGCGACGATGTACTATCGAGCAAACAGGTGTTTGCCTCGCGTGTATCGCGTAGTGCTGGGACGACCAGGGTACTCAATGACGCCCTTAATATATTATATTGGTATCCAACATTAAACCTCTTGGACATCACATATGCACTGGGAGAATTTTTCTTCGGCAACAATCATCACTTCTTCACTGGCTGTTACCCATTACGCCTGCAGAATAGATGCCATCCGCATGTAGCTTGACACCAAGGTAGACTTCCTTGCGTTCTTCATCATCCTTCGTGCGCGAGTCGCTGTCGGTCCGTGTTCTGATTGTCAACATCCAGAACTTCTGAGAAAACCAAATATGAATCGCTGTTGCGTTCTTGCGTCCATACTTCGGTAGTTGTTCCGGGACAGGTTTTGCAGGTTTCGCCGATACTTAGGGGTTCAATTCTCCTTGAACGGAAACTGAGAGGATCGGGTTTATAGAAGTTGATAAATATCGGCCTGAAAACTCAAAGCTTAGTTTGATGTCTTAAACAGATAACATAGAAAGACAAATCCAGAAGAAGAACCGGTTTACAGTCTTTCTTATGCGTCTCTCGAAGAACGTGGTCGGTAAATCACCACTATACTTGGTTGCCAACGGTTGACATTCATTACCCAACACTTCCGCGCGCAGCTTCCCGAGCAAAGCTCATTAAACAATGTTCGACGTACGTCCAGTTGTCAGCGGAGGAAAAAAAAAACAGTATCCAATACCGACGGTGAGGCTCGAACTCACAACCTTCGCCTACGTAATAGAATTGTAGGAAAGCGACGCGCTACCATTACGCCACGACGGCTTGCTAAGACATCAATTTCTTCTATGAAAATCACCTACTCAAGGTTTGGAGTATAGATATGGGCCCGTCATCCGGTACCTTGAAGACCTTTTGACAAATTGACTATGACTCTCTTCCGAGTCATCGATTTGACATGGTGTCAAATTTGGTATTTTCCTTTTATTCCCCTCGCGTAGATCTCGGAGACGATGAGTGAACTGTTGATCATGCCAGCGCCATCCATTAATGCGCTGTACAGGAACAGACTAGATACACGACACTCAAGATCATTACTACTTGCGGGAATCTAACGTCCAGCTTGGCCGCATGCCGTCTATATCGGATACCAGGTTTTAAAAGATCAGATCGCTCCAGACTTCCTCTTCCCTTGGGCCTTGGTGAAAAACGGACCTCCTGGCGGATATACAAAAGTGATCCACCAATTCAGCGCAAAACATACAAATGAAACGCCGCATCGTCTAGATCTGTCCTGAATTGCAGAACCCCTGCTCCAGTGATATCGGCGCCACCAAAGCCTCTCTAGTCAACGGGATTTCCATCCAGACCTGTGTGGATATATATCAGGACATGCTGGCTGACGAATATTCTAGGGTACGGTGAATCTTGGATCAGCTGTCACAAGGGGGTCCACCTGGCCAGCTCTTCGATGGTTCATGATGAGCAGAAGCGCATTATATCTTGAACTCGTGTTGTATGTGAGGATCGAGCTTCTGGCTTAGTCTATTGGGAACCTTCTCGTAAAGACCTTGCACGGAGGCTTTAAATTCCCCGCAAAGCAGACAAGTTCAGTTCCATTGGGCTACCAACGTTCAAGTTTACCGCCGGAGATGGACGGAACTTGAAGGTATTTTTACCCCTCGCGATGGAGCTGATGAGCAATCCCCCCCATGTATCAGAGTCAGCCCTCATCAGGCCAGGAGATATAACGGCCGGGTATCACACGATGAAAGGCCGGTGAGATGTAATAGCCGTAGGAAGAGAAGCAAGAAGATCTCAGTACAATCGGAGGAGCCGAAGACGAACGGGCATATGGATTCGATGACAATTTTGGCGTTACAGCAGGGGTAACATAATGAGCTTACGACATCCCTGGATACGTAGCACAAGACCTTCTGTAGCTGATGATTGGCAAGGGCCGATTCCTTGATTCAATCCGATGCCTGTGGGGAAACTTGGCAGCATCAACCGTAGCCGAAGCGGAAGCTCTCAGCAGGGCTGAACCTGAGTAGCGGCTTAGGTAATTTCTTTTTCATATTAGGAATGCTCAATTGGATCTTGGATACCCGCTTCTTCCTTGCGATCATCATTGCCAGTCCCTTATAAGTATTCGACCAGCTGTGCTCCTTCTCGCCCTTGCCTCGCTCCACCATGTCCGCCTCCTACCACCTTCGTCCTGTTGATGATTCACCTGCATCGTCTGCATCTACTTCTCCTACTGCCGAGTCCTCGCGCTCGATTCGCTCTGGTCTTTTGCTTCCGTCGCCGCCAACATCAGCTTCCGTTTCTAGTCGATCGCGTCGTCCTCTTTCTCCCTCCTCATTACGCGGTATGTTTTTCATCTGATTTATATCAAGGGGGCGTACTGATGATTATTTCTTTGTAGATGTAGATCTGACTCACCATCCAGACGTGAATTCCCGTAAATATCCTGCTCCACCTACAGGTCATGATTTAATGGCACTGTTCCCTCCTGCACCGCCCTCAGTGATTCCGCATCGTACGGAGCCCACCAGCGGCTACTTTCAGCGGCAGGAGCGGGCCTTTTTCGCCCAAGCAGGGGCAGAAATCGTCCGTGTGCATGTAGAGGTCGATATTCCCTCTCACGCAGCAGGCATGCGCGACGACAAATCTCGCACAGCGGTGCGAGACCCAGGTGGCCCCAGGTCTTGGCCGCCTTCAGGGCAGTCGCCCTCCCTGGGGGTCGCAGGCGCTCCACCTCATCCAAATCATTCACCCTCATCATCAGCTGCATATCCCCCTTCCAGATCATCCCAGCGTAGCGGCCCGGTGCCCGTAACTCCCTCACCCCTGTTCCCACATCCGTCTTCCACCCCGAAGACACATCACCCTGATCCCACCCCTCCCGGCGCCCAGACAAAGGTCGAGTTTCCGGATGAAGGTGGAGATCCCGACGAGTCGTGGAAACGACCAATGCCTTACGCTGAGCGACGGCGAGCAGGGAAACACACTAGACGGGTCATTGTACGGAATTGATGTGTTTTACTTTCATCATCATCGTGGGCCATTAATATCGGCGTTTTTGTCAATGCTCGAATACGACCACTCTGATCTTTATTCTTCTCTTTTTTAATGGATTGGTTCCATTACGAGTGAGCCTCCCTTCATTCATGTATTTCATGCCCGATATGACACACACCTTGTGATGACGCCCAGCTATTTCTATCTACTTGCTGTCCCAACTTGCTAATACCTACCGTTATCACTAGTAATACGACTTGCTATCCATATCGCTCCCCCATTTGTCGCACCGCTCGTAGCTATAGTATTTGTATACCCACGCCATATCATATATTTAACGCATTCATTCATCCGACTGTCGAGAAGACGCCAGGGACTCGGTCTATCCATCAGATGCCACTGTCATTTGATCGTTGGACGCAAGATCATGATCGAAACCCTTTTCGGTCGCGCCAATTGTGGTCAAGTTTGCGGACAAAGTAACCGGAAAGACCCGCGTATAGAAGATCTTGAGACGGTGTAAATATCAATTCAATGCTTCCGGCGGTCGGTCTCTGTTGGCGGACTCGTAAACCGATAAGACTGGACGCTTGGCTATGAGATGCATATCATACCTCTTTGAGCACGTTTTTTCTGTGACAGGTTTGCGTCGATCCGATTCGATCCACCAGATCACGCAGTATATGCTAGTTTAGTTCCATTATTACTTTGAGGGCCATTTTTATTCTAAAGCCTCAATGCATCGTCGTGTTAAGCAAGAAACATATAATGCCGCGCCATGAGGCGAAGAGGTCTTCTTCCGATGACCGAATTCCTTAAGCGATCCGCCCGCCACAATGCCATGAGTTACCGGGTTCGCTAATGTCCAGGTTTGACGGATTCTGTTCAAGTCAAGTTCCCCTCTTCTCCGCTTCCCCAACTCCGGTATTACCGTTCCCACTCTCACCGCTCCCGCCAATTCGCCGACAATCCAGGGAGTACTGTATACAATGAACGAATGCCTTCTTCTATCCCCGGATCCATCTGGCCTTCGCAACTCATGGTCCACGAGGCTACAACGCTTGGAAGAATCCCGTCTTTACTAGTAATATGCTGCCCGAGGTTTGACTGACAGTTTCGAAAAATCAAAAATCTAGAAGAATGGCAAATTTCATGGAACAAACGGATGCAATGCAGTCCGAGGTTTGACTGTCCATTAACAGCCCTTTTTTGAATTTGAGGGTGGGGAGTTGAGACATAGCCTCGCGTAGCTTAAGGGAATACATTCCGTTGATCGCGCAGCTAGGATGACTATTCGAGGGAAGATCCAACGGTTGAAAGTGGGATGCGTGGGTGCATATCTCGTAGAGAAGATGCGAGCCTGGGGATCTGAAGGCATGTTAATCAGGAGGGCCAGTAGCAGGCAAGGTCTGGACCTGGGAAAACCGATAGCCAGACAGCGTGACTTCAGATCCGGGATTTTCGACGCGTGGCGGATGTGGATATAGCTGCGGAGCTCATACGGCATGAGAGGATAGCTGGATTCGGGACCGGGTCGTGAGGGGGTATCGCGTCGTGGCACCAGCGTGCATTTTACCCCAGTGAGCGGTGGAGACAACCGTCGGCAACTTGACGCAACGAACGTTATGCTGTCTGTCAGATGTTCAGTGGACGAGATCCTATCTGTAGACCAATGTCAACTCCCTGACTCCCTGGCAGGCAAAATAGTGTCTCGATCTCACCTCAATGATAGCCGACGCAAAGGTTGACGTAGGAGTTGCTCTTATCACATAGGGAGCCCAGGGTTAGAAGGGGACTAGCGGAGATGTCTCTGACAGTGTGTGACAGTTGTTTTTATTGGATGATATGTATGAATTCGAGATGTCGAATGCTGAAGTCTCTGGGAAGAGCAAAAATCACTGGACGAGAAGTCGCATTGAGACCATAGGGTCCTGCTCTCGGGAAGACCTGTACTGCTATACGGAGACAGAAGATAATCACGTATGACGGCATGCAGGTTCGCAGCATGCAACACGATCGCGTATAATTAACGACACTGTCAAACGTTGAGAAGGGTCGGCCCGAGGCCGCGACGGCAAATGGGTATCATGGAGACGTGTTCCGTGGCCAAAAGGGGGATCCACTGGTGTCGGACTGAGAGAATTGATGGATCAAGTCCAAGTGCCGAGTTGGATGGACAGAAAGATTATATGGCATGACGACAAGCATCATCTGTCAGACATGCACTTATGCGAAATGAAAGCTCCATGAAAGCTGCTACGATAGTGACATATTGAACGTGTTGACTTGTTCGTAGTGATGATGATCAGTGAAGAATAGTTTGCGGTATGTCGGATTCGAGCCCAAACCACTTTGTTTGATAGATCTAAACAGCGAAACAGGTAGATGTCTACCAAAGGCTGGCAGACAGGAAACAGGTCGAAACTTGTGGAAATACAGAGTAAAACAATTTGACGACGGAAGGCCGTACAATGTTTGAAAGTCCGACCTCAGTGTTCGCCAGCGAGGTAAGGCGTTTCCCGACATGTCGGAAGTCCATAGAGACGCGAGTTTTGCGACTACCATGACGGCCAGCCACAGTTCCTCAGACTAGCATAGTGCCACATTGAGAAGTAGGAAGCCCCCCTCTAAGTAGTCTGCGTTTCTATCGTCTACAACCCAAAGAAAACGGCGAAGGTGCAATAATGGCGAAAAGTGGATTCCGGAATCAGACGCAAGCGTCGATCGAACTTCCGGTTGAGTCGGACCGGATCCCCGTGTCACGAATTGGTCACGATGTCACGTCTATGCAAACGAATCAGATTACTCCCAGCACGCCTTTCTCGTCCATCGTCGCCGTCGTCGTCGCTCTTCTCTTTGCCCTGATTCTGTACTATACACGTGGAATGGTGAGCATGTAATCCTTCTCCGTCATGTGTGATCCTAACCAGGTTCCGGCTCCAGAAAAGTACCAAATTTACCAACTCGAAGAAGATGTCAGATGAAACTACTGCCCAATTCTGCAGTGTTACGGGAGCACAGTGTGTGCCCATGACATTCGAAATATAAATGTACTGACATGCTGCAATTCAGACCCAAAGATGCCAAGCGGTACCTAGATAAATACAGGCGTCTCGACGCGGCATTGGATGCTTACTTTAATGACCCCGTCTCGCGTCGTGGCGGAGGATCAACCACTGCTGGCCAGTACAAGCAAATTGAATGCCTTATTCGACAAGTACAAGGGTGCGTTGTGGACAGGTTTTCGTAGATCCCGCTAATCGCCCTCGAGTAGATCCTGACGGCGATGAGATAACAATTGATGGGACCATTAAATTCTGCGAAGACCTTGCTGTCAACCCAGAGGACGTCGTTCTTCTATCCATAGCATATGAGCTGAAGTCAAAAAGGATGGGTGAGTGGGGAAGGCAGGGCTGGCTGGAAGGATGGAGAAATCTTGGGTAAGAAGTACAAAGAACATCTTGGGCTTGGCTTCATTCTTTCACCTTTATAGATCCGATAATATACCGGCAATGAGAGCCATGCTACCAAAGCTCAGTCAGAAACTCTCGTCCGACCCGGTTTATTTTCGTAAAGTCTACAATCACACTTTTGATTTCGGGAGATCAGAGGGCCAGAGGAGTTTAGGTTCGTCACGTTTTCCAGCACCTCCTCTCACTTTCATTGCTGTGGTATTCTTGCCCTATTCTTGTGGCTGGTCGATAGCTATTTTGTCGCAGGCCTGGACAGCCTGACGCTCGGGCGATGACACCCTATGCCTGCTCTGGCGCCATTAGATTTGCGGCTGTTTCGTGCCGGTCGAATGGAGATGCAAGGAAAGCGATTACGACAGATATAAATATATGACTCTACTTGGCCCCAGCAAAACCGCCGTATTTGCCAAACGCGATAACGCCGGCGTATTTTGCTGGATTCTTGATTTCTGGACGTTGTCTGTGTCATCAAGTCGACCTCCACGCTGCCTGGCGCGAAACAGCTCGCCAACTAGATGGTTAGGGATTACTGGAAGATATCTTCCCTAATACCCGAGGGCCGCGCGTAACGGTCTCATCACCACAGCGTACATCATTGTCGGATGCACAGTCACCACCATACCGGATTTTACTCGGGTGAAATCGTTCTTCTGTCTTCCCAGGCAAAATTCTGGTGGAAGTTGCTTCCTATTACATCAGTTGTGTTCAACTGCGTGCGAAATGGCTCCGCTAGCTGTGACTGACAGTCCACGCGTTATCCTGGAGGATATCTTGGAAGGCAAATCAGATCAGCTAACCAAGGTATACTCCAGGAAGCTTCGTTGTGTTATTCGTATTTCCGGGCCGTCCGCTGAAATCAATTTTTTTTTGTAGCTATGGATAGCGCGCTAGCGTTCTGGGCTCTACTCTTACCCCACGGGTTGAAGGGTGGCGCATTGTCCCATGACGACGTCCACTGATGAAAACGATGTTGACATGGATGCGACTTCAGAGGAGGGTTGGAAAGATCAATATACCCAATGGTGGTTCGAGTACCTAGAAGCGAAAGGTGGCAAGGGCGTCAGCAAGGATACCTGGTCTATGGTCTGTTTGTCTTTTCGTCCAATTCCGGCTGTCTCTGAATGTTCTCGATTTCAGTTTTTGGACTTTGTACGGAGTATCGATGCTAAATTTGAAAAGTACGACGCTGAGGGTGATTGCGTTCCTTACCCGCATGTGCCATGAATATTGACATAATTTTACAGAAGCCTGGCCGTCCACCATTGACGATTTCGTAGAGAGGGCACGGGAGCGCTTGAAATCAAGTGCTTGATTGCACTGCCCTTCATGTGTAATGTGTACATTGTAAAGCAGTAGATTAAGTGTTGAACTGTCACTGTATACATGGTCAGATGTAAGGATGGCTTCCCAAATGCCTGGTTTATGGTCCGACTCTACAAACGGACATTGCTTCCGTAAAACCTCAAGGGCATTTGAAATGTATTCTACCCTGGCTCATTCAAAATGTTGTTCTTGATGAACATCGAAATCAACGCGATTTCTGAATTCGGTTCGTCGAGAGAGAAGAGCAATTGTTTGCATATGACGACTGTGATACGGCCGTGAAGGCACCGATGGCCTACGTGTAAAGTTCTCGGAACATTCTCCGGCTCTTCTACAAGACTCCGCTTGTACATCTGATGAGATGTTTCCTTGGGTTATCCGAGTCTGACCTTCGAAATCATCTCACCACTTCCACTAACCGAGCGGATAAATGGAATGGAGACTCTGCGGCACCGAAGGAACTTGGAAGGCCAGCGCGCTGCCGCATAGCAACTATCCATGAACGGATACAATGAACGTATGCATGGAGATTATGACCCTTACAAGACCCTTACAACATTTATACCATCATCTCCATAATTGAACCTCGGCAAGGTACTATTTAATCACCATCAACGTCCAGGAAACGTCACAGCCACCCATTTGCTCCCACTAATGATCCCAAAAGCGGTCTGCCACTACTCACGTAGACTGGAACCAATCCCGGGTGCGTTCCCATCCAATTCGAGAAGCCTCGACACCTTCCAGGGGGTGGCCCTCTCCATCAAACCATAACAAATCAACTCTCACCTTCCCCTCCCTGCCTTTTAGAGCGTGATAATAACCCAACCCCTGCTTCGGATTCACTCGATGGTCTGATCCACCGAGCATCAGAAGCACCGCCGCGCGCATCTCCTGTACGTATGATATAGGCGACGCGTGCTGTAATGCCTCATATTCTCGAGAACCAACAGTATACGGCGGCGACTGTGACATCTGGAAGCCATAACCAAATTCACTGAAGTACCAATCCGGTATATCACTTCCCCAGACGTCGCCAGCCGAGATGACCGGGTTACGCATGACGGCGGAGGTAAACGTTTCGGGGTACTGGCCTATCACTGGTAGGGAGGGAAGAAAGGGAGTGAAAAACAGTTATAATTTGTGGTTGTGGGAACGTACAGTGAGCCGCGAGGAAGCCACCGTGACTTCCTCCCAACACGAATAGCTTCCCCGGACCCTCTTGGGCCAGACCAAGGGATAAAATATGTCGCACTGATGCAATACAGTCTGATACGTCTACCGTGCCGCATTGGCCCATAAGAGCTCTGACGTATTTCTCGCCGAAGCCCAGAGAACCTGTGTAGTTCGGCTGAGAGATCGCGTCTGACGAGGATGCTTAGCTTTTATTGTATGTAAGTTGCGGGGAACGGAGACACTTACAGCCTTCGATTGCTAGAGCGGAAGTAGAAGGTACAAAGCCCGTTGTTGTGGTTGCGTGAGGCCCACCATGCGGATTGATCACGCAAGGAAGACTGGCTTGATCCTTGCGTCGAACAACGATGGTCTCGGTGGGGAAATGATCGGGTATCTTGATAATCTGGACATCTAGAGATTGAAGTGCTCGGAGCGCTGCGGTCGATAAGATCATCATCAGGGATCAGGGTTAGGGAAGACATGGCTTACTATCTGCAGAACTTGGCCCAAAAGACGCGAGATCTGTCCAGCGCTCTCCGATTCCGGCGACGTCATAGTCATATAGGATCAGCTCGCAAGGAATTCTGGGCGAGCTACGGGTGAGTGCCATCCGCTGCTTTCCATCGGCGGCTAGTACGATATAGCTCCAGAACTCGTTATTGCGCTCGTCCGCGACATCAAGCGCTGTGTCCACCTTTCCCGTTGTCAAAGATATACGTAGTATGTAGCTCCGAGAACCCCAAATTGATGTTAGAACTACACAGGGCTCGCCGTGATGAAGGATAAACGGATCTCGCACCAACGCAGGTCCGAGATAGAGTCCCGGAAAGTCACCTTCCTTTGGCTCCCAGACTGATTCCACAAGTGTTTGAGGCTGTCCCTCCGTCGGAGTCAGATCCATGATATGCAGAGTGGAACAAGAAGCGTGGGGTCCACCTGACGTATTGGCGATCCAGACCAAAATCTGTTGATTGTAAATGCGAGGAGATCGACATGAAAGGATTTCGGACGTAAGTTTAGTCGTATTTCTGGGCTTTACGGTAAGAAGGCCGTCCTTTGAATCATTATCGCTGGTGATCAGGAGAAGGTAGCTCTATTTTCCAGATACCGGAAGGACGATTGAAGCACCCCTTGATTCCGAGGAGTCGATCGTCGGCTGTGCGCTCGTAACCGGTCGCAAAGAACGTAGCAGATTCAGAGAAGGGGCCGAAGAGCGCCTGGCCGTAAATGACTGGGTCATCAAAGACGATACGAGATAAGGTATCGTTCCGTGGATGGTAAATGAACAGCGAAGGGGTCTTCCTAGCAGTTAGTCCTTCCCCGAACGAAGGCATATACCGGAAGTTCTCTGTTTCCGGAGATTTCGCTTCAGCAGTATAAATAACCTAAATCCTCGGGCGGAGAAAACGACAAAGACGAGAGATATTCTGGAAATGATTTGAGATCCTGGATCAAGATTCAATACTAGTACCAACCGTCTCCAATGAAATCACCATGAAGGTTTGTTACATCCTTTAGATGTACAAGTCTATCTTCGGTCCATAATTCGATGAAGCGCTTTTCGTCCTTCGACCTCAGAATGACACGGTACTTTAGAGACGGAGACAGTGACTGAAAGGACCACATCGCTGATATCTTGAGGCAGCGAAGACAGGACGGCTCCCTGTGACGTGTAGATGGACTTCGATATGGTACGCTTGGCATTACGAACATGGTCTCGGATCGAAGCAGTAATCTCGACACCTAGAGGTGACAAATACACCTTTCACCGAGGAGGTAGCATCAACTTGTAAGCGCCTTACCAGTGGAGTTACTATTCGCAGATTGAAGAAACTGCGCTCCGACCGGAACCGGAAGTTCAGTAAGTTCTCTGTAGATATTCTGTTATTGGAGGTAAGAGATTTATGGCATGAAAGAAGGCGGTTCTTACCGAACCCATTTTGTGCCAGATGACTGTACTTTGTTGAAGCGCAATGTCTGTGTTGATAGGATTACGGATTAATTGATCCGCGGCAGTTATTAATTGTTGACGTTTTACTGTGATGCAATGTACTTAGTCTCCCCTAGGCAGACTCTTAGTCTTTTGATAGGCAAACAGTCGAGAGTTGACAAGACTAAGGCCGTCAAAAATAGCATAGACCTAAGGAAGTCCGTATGGTTGTACCAAAAAGGGTTGAAAACTTAAAAAAGAACTGATGTGGGGCACAGCCTGCCCTAAAGGCCTCATTTATTCATGCTCCTCGGCACCGCTTTGTTTCTGCCTAACACTATCACTGCCCTCTCAGCTTTGAAAGTTCTACGTTAAAGATCTCGTTCCTTTCTACGTGGCGGAACGTGACATTGTTGTCCAACTTTTACTGCAGTCTGGCGAATATCTTTGATTTCTTTTGGTAAAAATTTAAAAAGATGTCTAGCGTTTCATTGACATCCTGGCATCTTCCTGAGCGCTCTTACTACGCTATCATGCTTTATAAACCGACTTCTTCTCATTAAATTAGTGCTGGCAGTGAATGGGCTGAGACATTCACACACCCGTGACTCCCCTATGCGCGCCTGCACGTGACTAGCTTCCGAAGGCACAGAAGTGCATCTAGTTCATCTTGAACCGCGACCACCACCATGAGCCAGACTCAGGCAAACCCACGCTCTTTCGTGAATCTCAATGTGCTTTTTCTCGCCTCCTCTGTGAATCGTAAATTCGACACCAGACCTCTGTCTGGTCTTCCAAGAGTGGACGTGGAGGATAGAATGTGCATTGATGATCTTCGCTTTCCTGTTTCTGAATTAGTCAAAAAGGTGTTTAAATTCAAAGTCGACCCACAGACCCTGGAATTCTACAAGGTGTGTGTGTATGGTATCAAGTGACAGCCTGCTGCCAACTCAAAGTCATCCAGTTCAAAAGCAAGGTCTTTGCACAAGACATACTAGGGTTGACCGAGGAGCCCAGGATTCAGATATGGTTCAGCTCCCATCAGTAACCCGGCTGCGTAGTGCCTTTGATGTCAATAGCATCGGTGAGGGCACTATTGACCTCATTGTCCGTGGAACAGAACTGGTCGTAGATGTGCAAGACGAAGAGGTGGAGTCGGTACGATCCCTACCAATCGATGGACCGTACAAACGTGTGTATCGATCATGTACTCTTCCTTGTTCTTTCCCATGTTGATCATT
The DNA here is from genome assembly GCA_030435615.1 of Armillaria luteobubalina. Lineage (NCBI taxonomy): Eukaryota > Fungi > Basidiomycota > Agaricomycetes > Agaricales > Physalacriaceae > Armillaria > Armillaria luteobubalina. Next base: position 1,110,725 of record JAUEPU010000021.1, on the reverse strand, counting down.
CCTCCGTGCAGGTTATGCCGCTTTCGCGGACAGTGTGAGAAAGATGCAATCGTCGTGTCAAGCCGCTAAGTCCGAAGAACGGGTAGTCCTGCAGAAAAGGACCAATACCGTTGTATATGATGGTATGTTCGCACCGGATATAGATGGAGCTCCTATGGTCGAGACCATCGCGCCTCCCATAGAACTTTTTTATCCTCCTTTCGGAACACTGGCGAAAACGTTGGAGGATCCTTTAGTCAAGCCTGACGCAGATACTCTTATCGCAGTGTCCAAGCTCGCGTCCTACGCCGGTGTTATTGCAACAGAGCAAGTGTACACTGAGCGCCTTCGCGAAGACATCGTTCAGGTTCTGTGCAACTATATTGCCCAAGTCAGCATGTCGATAGATTGCAGACCGTATGGCATAGTATTCGAGGTGATGGAACGATTTCTTGTTCCGCTGCTCGTGATTGAGCTCAAGGGGACACTGGGCAAAGGTGGCTGTGACCCTCTTGTCCAGGCTGAATACTCTGTCCTGAAGAGGTGGGATGAAAAGAAGGTCAGCCTCATCTATTTGTGTATATCTCTTGCTCATTTACTCTCAGCTCAAGGTTCTGCGCGAGAAATGTTGCTGTCCTACACTTGTTCTCGCAGGCTGGGGGCCTAACCTCGCACTTCTGGGTGTTGTCTGGACTGACAGGTTCATCGTCCAGCGCATTACTGACATTGTCTTCATTGCCCAGGCAACGACCTCCCCGGACGAACAGATCTACAGGCTCGCACGCCTTTTCACCGCTATTCGTACCAGTTTGAAGGATCTAGTTGGATACTATGAGTGCATCAATGCTCAAGCCACAATACCGCTGCAACGTAATACCCCACACCCCCGCTTTTTCCCGCACATAACCCGCTTTTTGTCGCGTGAGACTAATGGGTTCATCAAGTTCCGATATATCAGTGCCATCAATGATGAGGACCCGACAAATGTTATTTTCCGTGTCGAGACCGAGGAGGAGGAACTTGTACGCCCGCTCATAGTCAAATTCACTGATCGCTATGGCTATGCTGCCCATCAATATCTCGCTAACTCCGGTTTTGCACCAAAACTATTCTATTATGGCTTACTTGATGGGGAGACAGATGTCTTGAGCTCCGGGTCTGACATGGTCACAGGCAGAATCCGTTCAGATGCTGGTGGTCTCTACACAGGGCCTATGCACATGGTTGTGATGGAGTACCTCGATGGGAAGAATGCAGCACAGATTCCTGATGCGGAATGGCCTTCCGATGCATTCGGAAAGGTCAAAGCAGCAGTAGACAAACTGCATGATGGCGGCTTTGTCTTTGGGGACCTGCGTCGCCCAAATGTCATGTTTACTCGTCATGAGCAGGATTGGCATGTGTACTTTGTTGACTTTGATTGGAGTGGCCTGGAGGGTGAGGTGTATTACCCACCGGGATTATCTCAGCGCCCGATCTGGGCAAAAGGTGTTGTATCATTCCAGAAGATTGAGAAGGAGCATGACTTGGAGATGCTCGAGATGCACTTTCTTCTTCACCGCACACCATCGTAAATTGTTATGGATGCATGTTATGTGTTCCACGCATACCCAGCACTCCGAGTCGCTTTTCGATTATATGTGTCGCGACCCCGTCCACACTAAACCCAATTCTTTCTATACATACCTATTTTTAACCTATGTTCAATGCAACAGAGAAGAAATATCAAGAGCTCTGGCAAAAACACCACGGTTTGGGCCTATCCCGCGCCTTGCAAGTTGTAGATCCATTTACAGATAGATGGAACCTCCATCGTCTGGTATCCTGTTACTCCTGAAGATAACGTGCCGTGTGATAATAATGAGACGAGTATCTACCTAGGATTATTACTGATAGTAGTCTTCACAATGAGGCAAAAAAAACAGGGAGCGACCAAGAAACACAGAAACTTACCTAACGCAAAAGAAAACCAGTAGGAGCCAGATGTCCGTTAACAAGGGACATCATCGACGTGTCGGGCGGCCGGGAATTTCGTTTCGGGCCTCGGTTTCTTCAGCCTGTTACTTATCTTAAAAAGTAGAATTTCGTCAGATCATCAGCTCGTTGGACATCAGAATATATGAAAAAATCAGTTTCGAAGGCAGTTGTTAGGCACCAGGTGAATTTACAGTTGGTAGTCGAAATAGTATCGTATTATATGGCGTTGAGTATTCTATTTACACATTACAATCACATGTTCAGCTTCAATTATTCCTAGTCCACGCTACTTGCCCAAGTTTGACCGGATGATATTTTGCAACGAATATCCGTCGTCCTAAGAGAAAGACGTCAGGGCACAAAACACAGAGGACAAATCCGACAAACCTGATCTAAAGACCAAGTAAAACATCCACCCATCCCCGACTGCTTCGCGAACTTAGCCTTGTCCGCAAGACTGTCGGTATCATCGTAAGAAACAACAGTCGTTTTAGCCGTATTAAACAAAAACTGGTAGAAAGTCAGCATGGATTAATAGGGGAAAGTTTAAGTTCTTACTGGGGTATCACTACAGTCATCCCATCCTACGCAAAATTAGCGGCCCATTCATGTTAGAAAAAGACAGGTGCACTACCTTTGGTAAATCCATTAGCCCCGTTATATGACCCGTCCGCCTGTTTCTTCAACGCGCCGGCGCTGACCAGCTGCTTAAACGCCACCTGTGATCCCCACCACTGACTGAGATCACCGGCTACGGCATCGGCATGCTCAACAAGTGGCACATGTTCATGTGGGTCCGTCGCGGGCACGTAACTGTTCGAAAGTCGTGTAGCAGTACTCTTTGAAACGTATCCATAGAGAGCCAATCCTAGTAGCATCTTCGACGCCGGGAAGCCAGCTTTTTGCCACTGTGAAAGAGCTGCCTGGGCGTTAGCTTCAGGTTGGCTGGAGCTACCGCATGGGTTCCCTGCGTATTATCAGTATCGCAACAGCTCTGCGGCGAAAAGGCGTACCAAGCGGAGCATTAGGTCCAGGGTTGGCAGAAGCTCCGTTGACATCGTAGTTCATGATGTTGATATACGACATCTGAGCCGCATAGTCTGATACATTTGACAGAGGAGCACCATCGGGGCCAAGCCAAGGATGATGAGCAACAGCTGCACTTATAATTTTTGACCAACCTAAATAACCGTAAGTAACAAGCGCATGTGATTGAAGTTAAGGCTCACCCAAGGCTGCACGTAAAGACTTGAGGAAGGACAGAAAATTTGCCGCATCTGCCCAAGAATACGGATTGCCGGAGCCAGGGGAATTCGGATACTCCTGTACTCGCAATTAGGAAGTTAGAAGCCCAACATATATTGAATAATGTTACCCAGTCGATATCGATGCCTAGGCTCTGATTCAGCAGGAGCAGAGAAGGATCAGCCAAAACTAACTTACCATCTAACCCGAAGGAATTTACGGAGCCCACCAGAGCGTTGACAAGCTTTGTACGATTGGTCGCATTGCTCATGGAATTTGAGAACCAGTAACTGCCACCCCAACCGCCTATATTGATATCAACGACAATTGCACTCGAAGGAAAGAAAGTATGTCACCTATGGACAAGACAATCCGCGTCCCGTGCCCGCTTTGGCGGGCAGCGGAAACAAGATCTCGGAGTGTGTCCTGACTACCATCATCCCAGTTGATAGTCGAAGACGAATTTGGTACGACGAAGGCTGTAGGCTGGTTAAAATAGCTGAATCGCTGAAATTCGGTACGTACCGAAGAATAGTATATCAAACTTGGAAAAGTCGAGCTGGCTAGGTGGATTGCTCCAGGAAGACCAATCCGGATAATATGCAGCTGCAACAGGACTAGCGAGCCTCGAAACTGGCGCTGTGATAGTAAGATTGGCCTTGCATATCATTGACGGGGTGATTTCGTCGTCGAGTCCATGAACATCGGTTATGTAGTTAGGATTGAGAAAGGCGAGTAGTTTGGAAGACGCTTGATATCGTGAAGAGCGTAGGAGAGAGTTCAAATATGCCAATAGTCCGTCCTTGCGTTCAGCGATGAGCTCGTCGTCGACCCAGGCCGACGGAATGATGGCGTTGAACACGCTGTTCTTGGGAGGTAAAGAGTACGGATCGCCCAAGGCGTCGTGGAGGGCAGCGAACTAGAATTAAAGCAGCACTAAGCACCGTTAGACACCCCGTAAAGCTAATATGTACCTCTGAATATCTCCTGAGGACCTCGTACTTGGTTCCATCGTCCAGGCCGACCTCGACGGCGTACAAAATGTGCAAGTCGGGAGTAGAGGACGTGGTATGCTTGTCGATGAAGACGCTAGCGATGGAGGACATGATGGGGGTCAGGAAGGAAGGGAGAACGAGCTCAGCGTTGCCAATTTAAACGTTCTACAAAATGTCTAAATTAGGCACAGATATGTCACGTAAATACGTCAGATACGTCGATCATCACGGCGGTTGAACTGACAGCAGGTAATTAAAAATCACGAAGATCGTTGGACGAACCCTAGAACTCACTTGAACGCGAGGGTCCGGGGAGGCACTAGATTATTGAGAAGCGTTCGTGGAATTTTCGGCTCTCGATGAAAGACGAAAATTTGCTTTTCAGCGGTTTTTCCCCCTCGAACTTGGTGCACCACTGACAAAATACATTTATCTCCATACAAGGAACTAAGAGGAATAACAGATTACGTACCAGAGCTCTGGACTTGGTCACTCATTGATTGTGCTGTCTAACGAAGGAAAATCTACAGCGGTGAACGTACGTTGGATTACGGTGATGTTCACCACTGAAGGAAAGGGGGGTCGGGAAAGTGATTCGCCGCTTTCTTCCAGGACAAGATATTTAGATGTTTGTGGTCATGAAAACTGTACCCAGGACTCTAAGTGCGAACAATTTCAAAAAAAGTAACTGTGAATACGCATTCAATCTTCGAAGATCAACGACCGCATAAGAAGCTTTTCCAGGGCAGTGGCAGACGTCCCGAATACAGCGGCAATGGTAGAATCTGAAGAATTATTTAATCAATAGATAGGTTTTGCAGAAACCTGATGACAGGGTACATATACTTATCACTGCGTGGCGGCCACTACTGATCCTCGCTGAGTCCAGCATCCAACCAGAGAACCTGCGGTCTAAAACGTCAGCAAGGTTTCTTGTCGAATACCTTCCGCGTACCGAAGTGACTGACATATTCCTCACAAGAGCACCTGATACTAACCTCTCTCTTGCTCCAGTTCTTTCTGCAGTCTGATAAGAAAAGAGTTGAAAGAAAGACCTCTTGCTGGGCAATAGGTAGCACCCGGGTTGTATGATTCAGACACCAGCTATGCTATATATCTAATGAAGATTATGAAAAGAGCATACGACGATCCGATGGATTAAAGGAGAGGATACGTGCGACCTGAACTCATGGCCTTGAAATACAGACTTTCTGTCAGGTGCAATTCCTGGAAACTTACAGCAATGGCCTCGTGAGATAGTATTGATGTTGTCCCAGGAAACCAGAAGTGACAAAAAGTAAATGCATTCAACTCCTGTATACAGTTATTAGACTGAAAGCAACAAACAGTCAGCTGAAGTACCGTGGAGATAGTAGTATCATCACATATACCTTCGAACTCGCATTTTTTAGGCAAAGCGTACGGAATCGAAACCCAGTTAGACACGCCAAAGGTTTTCAGCTAGTAATATGCTGCCCAGCGATGCTGAACACATTAGTATACGTCGGAGTCGCGATCAAAGTTAAGTGTGCGTGAGAAACTCTTGCCATAGATGTCACGGAGGCCGTTTCCTTTCCGGACCTTGTTTCCGGACGTTGCCGAGCCAATCAATGCGCGGAAGTTTCTGTGCCGGTCGAATCCGGATTTCCCGAAAAGCTACTCGTCGCCGTCAACGTTGTCCTCCATCCTTTTCGAAATGCTTGCAGCTCGACGCGTGCCTCGCATAGCGCGCTCCTTCGCCACCGTCTCCGACAGCGCCGGCTACAAAGTTGCAGCCGTCGATGCAAACCAACCGACGTCGTCCGTCACGTTCCTCGTAAAGGCTGGTAGCAGATTCGAAACCAAGCCCGGCGCCGCCCACGTTCTTAAAAACTTTTCCTTCAAGGCGAGTTTTCATTATTAGTGCTTGTTCCGGGTGCTCATCATTGAGCAGAGCTCGGTATTCCGCTCAGCGCTGGGAACGATTCGTCAGAGCGAATTGTACGGTGGTGTGCTGTCCGCGTCGTTGGGTCGGGAACATTTAGCATTGACGGCTGAATTTCTCCGTGGTGACGAGTGAGTATCCACTTCGCTTGTCATTGTTGTCTGTTCAAGTAAAGAAACAGGGAATTCTTCGTCCAACTCCTGGCCGAATACATCCAGTCTGCAAAATTCACCCGCCACGAATTCCAAGAGTACGTCACGCCCGTTGTCGAGGCTGAGAGCACCCAAGCTTCATCCGACCCCGCTGTCTATGCTGTCGAGCTCGCCCACGCCCTTGCCTTCCGCAACGGCCTCGGTTCTTCCCTCTTTGCTACCCCTCACAGCCCACTCACGGTAGAGGACGTATCTGCCTTTGCCAAGAGTGCCTTCACCAAGGAGAACATTGCTGTCCTCGGCACAGGCATCGACCAAGGTATCCTGTCCGAGCTCGTCCAGCGCTTCAGCGGTGCAGCAAAGTCCACTGGCGCGACTTCCTCCACCTTTGCCTCCTCCTACTTTGGTGGTGAGACGCGTTTGCAGGCACACGGTGGTCCGGAAACCGTCTTCATTGGTTTCGGTACCACAGGGACCCCTAGCCCTGATTTAGCCGCCTTCTCCGCATACCTTTCCCCGACCCCATCCATTAAATGGTCGCAAGGGCTCTCCCCCATCGCATCTGCTATACCCGCTGGCACTAGCGTACAGTCGGTATACCTTCCCTACTCTGATGCCAGCCTCTTTGGTCTTCTCGTTCAAGGCCCCAGTGGTGCAAGCGTGACGGAGGCCGGCAAGGCTGCTGTCCAGGCCCTCAAAGTCGCCACTCAGGGTCTCTCAAAGGAAGATGCTGCCAAAGCTGCCGCAAAGGCAAAGTTCGCTGCCGCTTCTGCTATCGAAGGCCGGGATAGCTTTATCAACGTTTTAGGTTCAAAGGTGCGATTCACTCTCTGAGGTCTTTTTCACTCGCTAAGTAACCTTGGATAGGTTCTTGCCGGCTCTGATGCTTCCGTCAATACGGTGCTTGAACCGTTTGCTAGCGTCACATCTGCCTCTGTTGCCAAGGTTTGTCTTTCTCTTACTGCTTGTAAAGGTGGCCTCAAACATTCTTCTAGGCTGCTTCCTCACTCGTCAGCGCTAAGCCGACTTTTGTGGCTGTTGGTGACATTGCCAGCCTACCCTATGCTGATGAACTAGGGCTCTGATTCTTAGAAGGGGCCATGCTGTATTCATCGAATATAAAAAGCAAAGTTTAATGCACCGGATCATCTCATTTTTCTCTCATAAGGTCCGACACCAAAATCGTACCTCGAAAGATAATATGAAGGTTCTCCCCTGTCTGGAAATAGAATAAACATTCAGAAAGGCAAGATGAGAAGGCAATGTCTTCACTGACTGATCGACTTTGACTAAGAAATTTTAAATATGTAAATAATGCAAATAATAATTTAAATGTCGACCATGTGACCAAAACACGGTTTACGGCACCACCAATACTCTTAGACTCTGACACTGACAGCAACGTCGACAACGACACGACTCTCGCTCTTCTTGGATACTTCCCCCGATGTCGTTGACGGTGACGACTAAGACGGCTAAACGTAAAGCGAAATCCACACCTTCTACTGCGAAACGACCGACGAAGAAACCACGCCAGACTCTAGATTCCTTTTTTGCTCCTCAGGTTGCTGTTTGCAGTGACGATCCTGATGGCCAGACCACGACTAAACATGTATTACTAAGTGCTGAACAGGCGAAGGTTCTCAGGATGGTGGTGAACGATGAGCAGAATGTCTTTTTTACTGGCGCTGCAGGCATGTTTGTTTCTTTTGCTGGTTCGATTGCTTCGTGCTGACGAACTGTAGGCACAGGAAAATCTTTACTACTCAGGGCTATCATAAACGCGCTACGCGTAAAGTACGCGAAAGATCCGGATGCTGTAGCCGTCACGGCCAGCACTGGAATGGCGGCATCCAACATTGGCGGTGCGTCGCCTGTCGCCGGACCAATACCTGGCACATCGTTAAGTTATCTTCCTCAGGACAAACATTGCATGCTTGGGGAGCAGTGGCACCTACGGTGGATGACCTCGACAATCTCGTCAAATGTATAAGGACCTGCAGACCTGCTCTTCAGCGATGGAAAAAGGCCAAAGTGCTCATCATCGACGAAAGTACGTCCGCGTTTTTTCTAACATCGTTTGTAAATTCATGGTCAGCAGTCTCTATGGTGGACGGGTTACTTTTCAATCGACTCTGCGAGATCGCTAAAAGGCTGAAGAGGAAGACAACCAAACCATTTGGAGGTCTACAACTGGTCGTCACCGGCGACTTCTTCCAGCTACCTCCGGTCACAAAGAGCGGCCATGAACCCATTTTCGCCTTCGAGTCCGCCGCCTGGAATGAAACGCTGCATCACACCATCAACCTCGTCCAGGTTTTCAGGCAGACGGATCAAGGTGTGGTTCACAAGAACACCTAATTCCATCTACTAATAACTTACCGGACAGCTTTTATTGATGCTCTCAACTCTCTGCGCCATGGGCAACCGTCATCTGAAGCAATCAAGCTCTTCCGGTCTCTATCCCGTCCGCTCGAACCCGTTGCACTACCTCCACCTCCAGCCTCCCAGCAATCATATCCAACTCCTCCGTCGTCCATGACAGCTACTCCTGTATCATTTCTGTCAAAGCGACAGAACAATGTTATATTCCCCACAGAGCTCTTTCCTCATCGCTACGCCGTGGCAAGCTCCAACCGAGAACGGTTAGACGCCATAAAGGCGCAGCCATTCACTTATAATGCCACAGATACTGGAAGCAAGCCCTCACTGCTCGAGTCGTTGCTTGCAGAGCAAACCGTAGAACTGAAGCTTGGTGCGCAAGTAATGCTCATCAAGAATGTCGACGAGGTGCTTGTGAACGGTCTGGTTGGCAAAGTTATTGGTTTCTACAGGTCATGGGAGCTTATCAGTTTCCCGCCCAACCCTCCTGAGCGTAAACCCTTGTCGAGTGCTTCCGCCGATGCGTCCAGGCGACGCTCCCTCCCCCTCGGACCGGCACCTATCCCCGATATGAAGAAAAATGGCTCGTTGGTTAGGCATGTCTTCCTCAATGCAGATGGACGTTCTCCTGTTCGCCCGAAGATCGAAGAGACTAAGGATTCTGCCAAGAAGGAGAATGTTGATCCCAAGAATGAGGGTTCTGTCAAGAAAGAGAATGCCAGTGCTGCGAAGAAAGCGAAGAATAGCAAGACTGGACGAAACGATGAGCGTTTCCCATTAGTTCTATTCGAGTATGGCACCCCGGGAACAATGGGGGAGACACAGACTGAAGCCGTCCTTATCACTCGAGACGAGTTCCGCGTGGAAGACGCCGAAGGGAACGTCCTTGCTCGGAGGGTTCAAATGTGAGTAATGCTTGGCAATTCATGTTCGTGACTTATTGACGTGGAATACTGTAGACCGTTGATTTTAGCATGGGCGATGTCTATACATAAGAGTCAAGGCCAGACGATCCACCGTGTCAAGGTTGACCTGAGCAAGGTTTTTGAGAGAGGTAGTTATTTGGGCCTCTGAGGTGTTCTGCCACTCAACACGGATTTGCTTGTAGGTCAGAGCTACGTGGCGCTCTCCCGCGCGTCATCTGTTGACGGGCTACAGGTCCTTGGGTTCGATCCGAAGAAGGTGTGTTATGTTCTTATCCGTTTACACACCGGAGATATTGTCCGGTCTATGCGTTGCCAGTGTGTTCTCGCCCCAAACTAAATTGAGCGGCCTGAGCGGGAATACTGTATTGAGTAATACCCCGCCCAAGAAGAATGTTATTGGTTGGTCATCAGCGCGGCGTGCATACTCTCGTTTCGAGCTTCGTTTCCACTTTGCCGTGAACCACGATGCTGATAGAATGCTCCTAGGTTATGGCACATCAAAAGGTCGTCGAATGGAGCAAGACCTTAGAGGTGGCCGATGTGTTTGGAGACGACGAGGGACCACGAGGAACCTAAGGACAGCAGCTTGTATTGACAACTACTATATCGACAGCCTTTAAGCGCTATCCCTGGAGGAGCTGGCACCTGAGGCTAATGGTGTGTATTTTATGAAATTATTAATTAATTATATATTTTGTTTTCTATCTAGAGGAAAAGCTCTCCTCTTTCTCAGACCACCATCACGGACTTAGGCTATTAAGCTCTTGCTGCCAAAATGACCCTTTCAGTCCTCTGCACCAGACCACGCGTCCTTTGATGGAGTATAAACCACATGATCTGGTCATTCAGACATCCATGCGTTGGAGGTTATCGGTACCGAAGGCTAATGCTTTCTCCTTGCCAACGTCTTGTTGGCGCAGCGTTCCCTGCCCCTCTCATTCATTTCCGTTCTGCATATAGTTGATCGGAATCAAGCTTTACCCGCGAGATGCGTGGCTCGCCACCTGTCGCAATTGAGACCTCCAGCATTGCATACTTGGCCCAGATTCTGCGGCGTATACTTGGCTTAATCTATCACATGTTTTTTGAATGTGAGAAGTGCATGAGGTGATCTTCTTCTTTATAACCTTTTCCGTCCTTCTCTGATCTTCTCTACTTATCGTGTAGTGCAACCAGTCGGTTTGATAAGTGATAGTTCATAAAGCCGCCGTTTCCATGGGCCCATGAGGCGTATAATGCAGTCGGAGGTGAACGAAATAGTCGACACTCCACGCTGAAGTCTTTCACGAGGATTGGAAGCCTGTGGGGTATATATACACAATATCCAGTGCTTCCGTTTATTTCAGTATCATCGATCTTATGGCTCCTTCAATTACCATCAACAAGCACACGACCGCCTCCATTCCAAGGCCACATATTCTTTACACCGTCGAAGTCACTCGAAATGGTGCTCATACCGTCGTGGATCGAAGGTACAGCGAGGTACGTGTCATATATTCTAAATCGTCACCGCGGAATACTAAGCGCTGGCCATACCCATAGTTCGTCGCCCTCAATGACACGCTCAAAGTGAACAAATACGCGCTCCCTCCCAAGCGCATACTGGCTACGACCTTCGTTCCCTCAGCGTGGCTTGACGATGAGCTCATCAAGGAACGGAAGAAGGGATTGAAAGAATATCTGACCAACCTAGTGAAGGATCCTCAGTATAGCAGCAATCCGATCCTGCGGGAGTTCATTCTGCCCTCTAAACCCTCTCCGCCTCGACTCCAAGATAACCTGCTCCACCTTGAAGACGCTGTGCCCTCAACACTGTCCCGGAAAGCAGCTTTGGCTTTGGTTAAAGGTGGAGTTAAGGCACAAGCTACTCCAATTGCTGCGGCTTATTATCCCGGTATGTCCGATGTGTCGTATTCTTTCCGATTTTATTCACAAGACATGCATCAGATTGGAGTGCTGGTAGCTTCCCACCGGAAAACTTGGATTATTCTAAATTCGACATTCTTTTCTTCGGTGGGTTTTAATCACACATGACTGTCTAGAGGCGGCAATACTGATGCGCGCGGACGGGCAGCGTTTGCCACGCCTAATTCTTCGTCAGGTCTGACCTGGGACTCTGGTAGTCAATCCATTCTTCAGAGACTCGTTACCAGTGCTCGGAACAGTGGGAAGGGAACGAAGATTGTTCTATCAGTCGGTGCGTCCAAGGCATCAGTCTTCTTGGTACTAAATATTAACGATATGATCAGGCGGATGGGGTGGTAGCTATTGGTTTTCGCAAGCCGTCAGCAGCTCAGCCAATAGATCAACGTTCACCAATGCCCTATCATCTGCCGTGAGCACGTACAGTCTTGATGGTATGATCTCTCCTTTTTTTTGTTAAATCAAAATTAAAATATCACAACCTCAGGTATCGATATTGATTGGGTGCGATTTAATTTGCCATAATCGTGCGCGTCGTTACTTAGGAAACGCCGGTATAGGAATACCCTAACTCTTCAGGTGCCGGTAATCCACACTCTTCGTCGGATGCGGCAAACCTTTTGAGCTTGGTCCAGTCGCTCCGTTCTGCTCTTGGTTCGTCGCGCTGGGTTTATAATCACGGGACCTCACCTGATCAAGCTCCGTTTTAGGGACGAGCAAGATCATTTCTGCTGCTGTACCTCACCTTCCATGGTTAGGCTCCAATGGTAACCCTCTCACGAACGTTTCGGCTTATGCAAAAGTCATGACCTACGTCAATATCATGTAAGAAATCATTTAGGTCTAAAATAACCCTGACCCACTAGGCATATTTAGGAACTACGATGTCTGGGGAGCATCATCGACGCCAGGACCTAACGCTCCACTGGGTACGATACTCTACCAAATGAAACTATACGTTTACTGATAGCATTTACGTCTAGGGAATCTCTGTGGCACTTCCACGCAACCTACAGCGAATGCCCAAGCAGCTCTAGCTCAATGGACTTCAGCCGGGTTCCCTGCATCCCAGTTGCTTCTCGGTCTCCCGCTGTACGGCTACGTATCTCAGAGTTCCGTTACTCGTCTTTCGGGAAGCCTCATGCCTTCGTCCGAAATGGTCCTCATCCAAGGAAACAGTGAAACTGTCGATGGCGAGGGTCGAAAGGAGTTCCTAAATGGTGCCCACGCGCGGCCAAAGATTCCGGAAGTCAAAGCGACGGCATCGCTCCAGAGCTGGTGGGGTCAACAAATTCCTTTCAGTACTATCGTATCTTCTGGTGCTTTGGTAAAGAACGCGGACGGAACCTACTCGGGAAGTGGTGGATTCACTTTCAGTATGTCTTTTTCTTCCAAACTTAGTTGCCTTCTGATTGTGCTCCGCAGACTGGGATGACTGTAGCGACACACCGGTAGGTAGTTCACAAGCTTTCACAGAATGTCCTGACACAGTTCTTAGTATTTGTACAACACCTCTCAGACGACTGTAGTAACCTACGATGGTGTGTCTTATTTATATTCCCTCATCAAATGTCTCAATTGAAGCCCGTAGACACCTGGTCATTGGCGGACAAGGCAACTTTCGCCAAGAACAACGGAATGGCCGGTTGCTTCACTTGGTCCCTTGATCAGGTATGTGCTATTCTAAAGTACCCAAGTCGCGATGCTGACGAGCTCCAGGACGATGGCGTTTCTTTGATGAATGTCATCCGATCTAGTTTGGGGAAGTAGTGCACTGTTCCCAGCAATGGAACGAAATGAACTTCATGACGTCACGAAATCATTCCTTGTAGTGCGGGTAATTCATTCCATAATATATCGGTGCTCTTCGTTTTCTGCATCGACCTGGAAGGTCAAGGCAACCATTTTCTAATGCTATATCGGGCTTTTGTCCATTTCGATACAAGCATCGAGCAACCCCGCACAAGGAGAGCATAAGCGTTTCTTTTACGTGCGAATACAGGATTCATCTGGACTCCTCTCCGGATTTGACTAGCTTGAGTCTTAAAGCATCCATTACACGTCGGAGGTCAGTTACAGATATCAAGGTACACTGTCAGTCTAGCTCAACGAAATTGGTTGATGGTTTGTATTGCAGTACCGAGCCAAGCAAGCATCTTATTACTCACAGATAGCAAAGCATGCAATACCATTTTCAACTGAATTTCCACCAATTCCTCAAACAACGTCTGCCTTGAACTTGCATGGTTCGTTCAGGACCAGTACTAGCGGCTCTTTCCAGTCAACATTCTTGCTATTGTGATTCGTTATTGGCCTTTTACACGATGACAACGCTTTGAGTGTATCAGCGAATTATCGTTCACTCTTGACGGCTTCTATAGGCTTCTTTTGCCGCCACCGCCACCCCCGCAATGGTATCGGCTTCTCTAAAATGGTCCGTCAGGTATGTAGGAGCTCTCGACGGCCGTACGAGCATCTGTTCTTTTTGGACGCATAGTCGCGTGGTTGTATTTTTGATATCAAGAAGCCCAGGCCAGTCGCCGAATACAAGTGCCTGAAAAAGTGGTGTTCGAGGTCATTTTCTGTGTCGCAGCCAATACGGCGTGTGCTAATATGTATGAGGGAGATGCAACATGTAGGCAACACCTCATTCTCGGTGGCAGCACGAAGGTTGTATCCACTAACAAGGCTTGCAGTTGTCAAGTGATGAATCTATCAGATCTCTTCGCACTCTTTCGCGATGCCGGTCTGCTTCCCTTGTTCGGCCCTTCGATGGATTATCTGAGGCCGTCTCGCAACCAACGATAACTGAGTGCGTAGTCGACCTTCTACCATCGCATTTACTACCTAGCCGCGTCGGCCCTGTTTTAGAGGGCTATTTAAAGCACCAAGGCAAGTCTTTGCCTGGGCGTCTCCACCTTCTAATAGTTGTTGCGAAGTTTTCAAACGGTGTTAATTTTGTCCAGCGGCATGTAGCTCCGATTCTGTTAGCATCAAGGGTACCTTTTGCGTCATACTAGCTCATCTTCGGCACCAGTAACACGGTTCAGGTAGGTCCTTTGCGTCTTCGCCTCCCCTCCCGTCCGTTGAATGTTATTATATACTCAGTCCTTATCTTAGGTTTGTCAGCGCTTCCTATAGTAGGAATCCTAAAGCGCGAGATCTGTTATTGACATGGGTCACGCCCCAATTCTTTCAACATTCGAAGTGGAGATTGCGCAATTTTGAAATGGGAGAACATCATCTATAGCCGACTGGGTCCGGATCCGTGTACCGTTACTTAAGAGTATCGACAGGCATTGTGTTGGAACTGTGCTTTCCCTTCCCGCGCTTTTGCCATGAGCAAGCAAGACGTCGACCACTCAAACAAGTCTCTTTCTCTGGCGGATGATGCCAAAATAGTTCCTGATATTCCTGCACACACTCTCGACTATGAGGCGGTAGACTCCAGTAATCCCTACTATTTTCCGCAGCTATCATGGTCAGACAAAGAGGAATCAAAGATCATTAGGACGCTTGACACGCGCTTGTTCCCCTGGATTCTTCTCACTACCTTTGTTCTAAATATGGACCGCACCAATCATTCCAACGCCGTTTCGGATAACTTGGCGGCGGATTTGGGTTTCACAAATAACACCGTCAACTTGGGAATAGCGATGTATTCTGTGATATTTTCGTTTGCCTGTCTTAGTGGTGCTGTGATATCGAAGATTGTTGGACCTGCTCGATGTATATGTGTTCTCAGCTTCTATTCACGGTCCTGACATCTTGCCTTTGATGATAGGGATTCCGGTACTGATGTTCGCGTGGGGTCTCGTCACCATGGCACATGCTCTGATCACCGATAGAGGCGGCTATCTTACAGGTAGGTCGTCCGTTCTGTCGTCACTTTCATATGGCTGACACCTCTCTGTCTGTACGCAGTCCGATGTAGTCAGTCCATCGATGTTCTATGTTAAACTTTTCCTGAATAGGCACATCAGTGATTGCTCTAACCGAAGGTGGCGTTATTCCTGCGACACTGGTCTACTTGGGTTCGTTCTACAAGGGCACCGAGCTGGCTACGCGATTGGCGTGGTTCTGGGGTATTCAGACTATCGCAAGTGCAGTTAGCGGGCTCATGGCTAGTGGGCTTCTTCAGCTTCGAGGAATCGGAGGCCTGGAAGGCTGGAAGTGGCTGTTTTTGATTGACGGTATCATCACGGTTATTGTTGCCGTTGCAACATGGTGAGTCTCTCGTATATATGCTGTTCTCAATATCAATAATACTATCTATGATCTGTAGGTTTTACCTTCCGAGGAACATTACTCAAACCGCTGGCGGTCTTCGAGGCTGGAAGCCTTGGTTCGACGAAAGGCAACTTCAGATCGGTGTCACGCGAGTCGTTCAAGATGACATTTCGAAGCGTGTTTATGAGTAAGAATTGTACTTCGTGTTCCCGAATCCTAATCTTAACTGACGAATATTCAGGCAAAAAGTCAAGTGGTCCGATGTGAAAGATGCCGCTACAGATCTTGGTTTGTGGGGACATCTACTCATCACAGTCATAGGGATGACTCCAACAACACCGCTTGCAACCTGTATGGCTCTCCGCTTTCATTCTTGCTTTCTTTGACCCTGTATTGTAGATCTCCCGACTGTTATCAAGTCTTTCCATTTCGACGTCTTCGTTGCTAACGCCTTAACTGCACCCCCATACGTTCTTCAATGCATAATGATGGTTAGCTTCATCTGGCACTCTGACCGATTCAAAGAACGCGGAATGCATGGCGCCTTTGGTGGTCAGTTTCCTCTATCGTGAAAGGGAAACACACTAAAGGTTGATTTCCAAAGCGGCTTGGCAGCTTGTGGGATGGATTTTACTGCGCGCATTGCCTTCAGGAACTAGCAGAGGTGTCAAGTATGTGGCATTCCTCTGTATAACGCATTGCGCCTGATTTTTTGAAACAGATATTTTGCAGCCATCGTAGTTGCAGCGTGGCCTTATACGCACCCGCTGAATATTGCGTGGATGTCAGAAAATACGGGGTACTACATGTTTTATGGTACAGTTGCATAACGACTGATCTTTTGACTTCTGAAGGAGTGTTGGAAAGAGAACCATTGCATCTGGTTGTGTCATTTTTGCTGCGAATATCTATGGAGGTGCGTATCTTCCTGCTGAAGAAGTACAACGCTGAGGACGAGTGTTGATAGTGTGGGGATCGCAGGTATATTCAGCAAATTACTCTTTACATCGGTAACTCAACCGCAGTTAAGATATACCAGAGCGACGACGCACCAGGTAAGTGCCTAGTCTGTTGTTGATGGCGCACACTAATCCTCCGCCAAGATTACAAACGAGGAAATACCATCAACATTTGCTTCGCAGGTGTTGCATTAATCCTCTGGTTTGTACAGAAATACTACTACCGTCATCGAAACGCACGAAATGCAGCACGCTACGCAGAACTGAGTGATCAGGAGAAAGTAGAAGAAAACGAGAGAGCGGAGGAGAGGGGAAACCGGGGGCTCACCTTTAGATTTACTACTTAGACGCTCGTAATTATTCAACTTAATACAGACGTAGCCCATCGGGACTTTGGGCGTAAGCCCCAATTTACCAGCCAATCCATAAACTCCTTAGCAATCTTCTCATGACCGGGGACGTTTGGATGTTGGTTACTGTAGCGTCAGTCAGCTATGTAGCGCGAATAGTACAGGAAATGTATACTCTGGAAACACATCATTCCAGGTAACCCAGCTTGTCGTATTAACGAGGAAGATATTCTTATCGTTACTGTTCACAGAAGGACGATGAGCAAGCGAATGAGATGCGATAGACCTAGTACCTCATGCTCACGATCTCCTCGTACTTTCCGTCGTAATAATAACTGACTTCTCCATCTGCAGCCGGCCAACCCCACTGAAATTATTATTGAATGATAGGTCAGTGTACTTTGAATTAACAGTCGCGTACGGGTGTGAAGATGAAGATTGGTTGTTTGTCATAAATCTCACGGAGGTGGTGTAGGAATTCGAGGTATACCTAGAAGTTGTATAAGTTTCTCGATATCTGTTTGCTTACCAGATACTTTCCTGGACAAATTCATCCCCGGAGACTTGCTGAGAAGCATCATTTGCTCTGAATAATATTAATTAGGCATTTGACACAACTCGGACGTTATTCACCCTATGTGGATTACTATATGTGTAGGAGTTGGCTTATCACGAGAAAATTTCCATGGCGTCGTATAGTTGTGATCGGTTGTATAATAGTATCCGGTGTCTTCCGTCTATTTCAAGTTTCATGAGCAAAGTAATCACCCCACTTGGTTTCCTACCTTGAAGAACTGGAAGGAGATGCCATGAACGTTGCCATACGATTCTATATCCTTTGGCATGGCGTCGCATCATCTGCCTTCATTGTGAACGTAAGAACGTACCGTCAGAGCAGCTCCTGGCTGAGCGATAACAGTATGTTCTGCCTTGAAACGTTCTCCGATAAGAAAAGGCCACGCCTGGTTGACGCCCTGAGGAAGATATTGTCCCTACAAATTTATGTCGATAAATTACAACGGAGGAACGCTTCAATACCCCTACTGCAGATAGTGAGTCGCCTATGAACAAGAAAGAAAGCTCTGAGGGCTGATACGACAATAAGTTCGCATCCTGTTGGATGTTTTTGCTCAGTTATTATTTTCAAATCCATGCTACGTTCAGAAGCCTACTGAATTCAACACCAGGCTTTCGAGATTAATCCGATTGTTCTGCCAACCTTCAACGTTGATGCGAACAACGCTACTTCGGGACGAGGATTCCAAAGGGATAACATTCGTCCCGGAGGAGACGTTTACTGTCGTGAAATTATTATAATCGACAGATACTGCGATCGACGCCAAAGGAGACGTCGTGTGGGGACCCAGATTCAGAGCCAGTGAGCGTAGATTTTGAACATGCAATTTGAATCCTGAGCCGGCCCTGTTTAAGACAACTGTGTCAGTAAACTGTTACATCGAGTTTGGCGAAAACTCACTCACCACCATGTGCCTGGCGAAGTATCCCAGCGTCCGTGGTAGTATATTTGAGAGTCCGTGCTAACGACTTTCAAACCAGATGCGGACATGACGGTTGTCGATAAACCCAGGTAAACAAGAACCAAAGACGTCACGAAAGGCATAGGAGGCATTCTACGAATGAAAAGCTCAGTTTACCCTTTATAAGTATTTAGAAACTCGGTCAGGTGCTGGAGAAGTATGTTCAAATGCCCGATAATTTGCCGAATAGGGAATGGCGCCATAGACAGAGTAACCTAAATTTCCTTCTTCTAGCGATGGGTATTCATATGCGATGTACTGGTGGATAGTTTAAGGAAACTCTCAGATCAGGAGGACTCATCGGAACCGAGATTTCACTCAAGATTGATCGCTTTGCGCTGGATTCGTTCTCGAATGATTGCAACCTGCGGCCATGATACTATCTAATAACAGTGCGAGGTCAGAAATGCTGTTTCTATGTCGCCTTCCCGTAAAGAGTCTTTTTCAAGGAACCGGTTCCAGAGGAACGACTACCAGTCTCCAGGTAAGTAAAAAAACCATCAAATCGTATACAACAGAATTGCTCACGACAAAAGTCAAGGCAAGATTCCATCATTGTAGCACTGCTCTTATGTCCTTTAGACTGAAGTTATAACCAAGCAAGAACCAAGCGTAAAACGCATGGACACTTTTGCAAGGTGCAGGCTGACGCGGGGGGCAATAGCGGGCATACTACGGGGTTTGCCGACTGCAAATCTCCGGGACGAATGGCCGGCCCGAGGACCTCAAAATTCAACACTACGACCATGATGTTGTCTCCAGATCCTCGCATATGACGGCAAAAACCGAACATCAACGTTGCAACACGCAGTCAAGCCGGTTTTTTTTAGCACTAATTGCCTGCTTACCTTCGTGGCTATGCCTGAATATTCTGATGCTGTCGTTTGTTGTGATCTCCCGGATGCTCCAGTACTTAATTGACTTCCTTGCCACCAATTCATTTCGGTGCCTGTGACGAGTCGGATTTGACAGGAGCGTGATACTCTCATCCAATCATATCAAGCGGTATTGCACCCCGTAAGCTAGTTCATGTATGTTTGGTTCGTTCCGTGTCTGGCGCGAAGTTTGTAGTAGGGTCACGGACGGGCCGCGGGAAGTCCTATATAAAAACCAGTTTAACTTGGGAATGGCCCACAGCTCTTACTATGTCCAGCGGATCGGAAAACAAGTTCGCTGCCCTTTACCTAGGAAACTTGATCCCTTTACATGCTGTCCGTGAGTGCTTGTCTCTTTCTTCTGGAGTTCTCAGGACTCATACAGTAGCAGTCGTTGGCCTGACTTGGATAATACACGACTATTGCAAGTATTCCATCCCGAGTTCTAATGCTCTGTTCTGATGTTATTGAAGTTGTGACACTGGAAGATGAGGTATGTAGGCTCTCGACGTCTACGTGCCTTTTTTGACTGTTCTCTCAGATCCGCTATATCTGGGTGAGTAGGAGGTCCATGTCAAAATGATCGGAATTTACCCAGCGATCTTCGACAGCCACAGAAACTCAACATTGGAAAATTTATGTTTCTATGGGTGCGAAGGCTTTCCCTGTGCTTTGTAATTTACCCTTGACGCCCTTTCAGGTTCGATATTACAGTATAGCACTACTCCTCTTCGACACTGTACAGATTCATGTCTTCTCGATTCCCGGAATAACGTCCGACAACCTGTAAGCTCTTGTATGCCACATCTACCTCCTGCTTTGATACCAAGCGTGAGCAGATGCGTGGCCATGGACTCGATAATCCGAGTCGTCGGTGCCATCAGCTTGTGGTCCGTCGAAATTATCATGCAGCTGCGCGTCTATGCCCTCTTCAGTTGCTCCAAAAGGGTATATTATTTTCTCCCGGCGCTCTCGGATTCAATTGCTGACCTGCCTTGTCCTAGGTTGCCGTGTTTAACGGTCTACTTTTTGCGGGTTCCATCGCTGGGTTCTCATGGATTCTGGCCCATAATGCCGTTAGACGAAGAGCTGTGATTGCTGACGCGATCCATTTACCTCTGCCAGGGTGTCCGGTTGTTCATTCCGGAATCGAATGGGCCCAATGGGTACCTGGTAAGTGGATTAGCTGTGGAAGTGGAACTACCTGCTCAATCCCCCCAAGCAACTGCTTATGAAGGCGTCCTTTTCGGTTTTGCGCTTTTCAAGACATTAGAATCGACAGCAGACAGGATTCAAAAGGGGCGTCGTGTATCCCTCTATTCTCTTCTGCTTCGCGACAATATCTTGTATTTTCTGGCGTATGTTCCTTGTCTTTCCTGTCTTTTGCCTTCTCATCCCACATCTTAGAATATCGTGTATTTTGGTGTTCAACAATCTTATGGTTGTCGTGCGTATTACATGCTTCCGAGATGGTTTCCAAGTGTCTGATTCCCTTCATTAGGGTGTGACCAAGATACCATGGTTCAGTTACGGGTGCATGCATTCGTGCTTTGATTTTGAGTTGTATTAATAAGACTCCACAGCCCTTTCCACGCTGCGGTGGGCGTTCTTACAAGCCGCCTATTGCTGAATCTTCAGAAGGCTGCTTCTCCTGACATAATTGTTTCTAGTTCCGAGCGAAGCCGTAGTAACGTTCCCGGGATCAGCTCTCGTCCAGGTGGCCTCCCTTGGCAAGCAGCCAGGGATCCCACGCTCAGCTTGGGACACACACCTGGCGATTCATATTTGACTGAGCTTTCCCCACTGAACACATATCCCATGCAGGGGACCATCAATTTCGAAGCGCCAGGGACAACAGTTTGATTTATGACCGCTCTCCGCATATTGCTATTTATTTTAATCTTAAACCCATGTCTAACGAAATGATGAAATACGAATAAATCTAGGAAGATGTACACCTGGACGCTATACTGCACGCTTCTGATATATTCGTTGCAGGCAGATGAATCATGAATCATAGATTGCGTAGAATCCTATATTCAAGTTGGAAACATGGCTGTCCAGCTACATGCCCCATCATGTACGATTTTGACCCAGGATGATATACAGGTAGTGATCGTTTCAAGGTGCCTTTAAAAAAGAAAGGTCGCCTATTATTGGCTACCAGGCAGCACTGATAACCAGTAGAAGCACATCCTTGAACAAGTGACGACATCGGTAGATTCAATACTGATCGTAGAGCAAATAAGATGGTCCGACGGATGAACAGGTCCAGATAAATGGGCTTCAGCAGAGCTTTTACGGCAGCACGTTCGTCAGCAAAGCCAACTTCCGATACGTCCTTGATTGTATACGTCATGTCTGGAAACTGCTGTGTGGACACTACCTACCTACCGACCGATCGACAGCCTACGACGTCCACGATTACATGGCATGGTATCACTCAGGCACACGGAAGTATGTGGACAAAATGTAGCATCATGATGGCAATCCATCATTCGTTTCAAATTCCCTTTCGGTTCCGAATCTTCCCAGCCAAAAATTGAACCAGCGCAGCTGATAGGACGAGTGTGTCTGCCAATGATTTAGCGTAGTTACGACAACCGCATCGGCGCTGAAAGGCCGTTGCAATTGTTTGTTGTTCTACACCTGTACTGCCATTTTGTGTGAGAGCCATCAGCTAGGTGCCAAGCGTCGTCTGATCACTTCAATGTGATAGTAACACTATGCAATTGTTTGTTCCTCTACCCCGGATCGCAGGAAGGATATGAATACCATGCAATTTCGTCAAACCCTCTTCATGAACAGTGATGCCCTACGTCCTCGTGAGTCAGACACAGGGGGAAACCCCTTCGTGCTGGCTCGAATATGAGTTACCCAGAATTTGGGCGGTCAAGAGAGCGGCTTAAATAGGGTACCCAGTGAATGCGCAGCTGAAGGGGATAGGTGTGAGATGGGACGTGTGGTGGTGGTGTTCCCGGCGCCAGGTCCCAATGAGGAACGGCCGGGTCATGGCGTACCATGTGCTACGGCCACAAAGGCTCATGCCGTCTCAATCACGCTGTTGAGTATGTATGGTGGTTGAACGTTGAACGTTGATCGTCATCTCTGACGTCATATGGTAGAGCAATACCGGGCTCGACTAGACCGTGTGGCCATCTCACCAATCACCTTTGATGTCGCAAGCAAGAACGGCAAGGTCCAGAGAGATGGGTACAAAAGAGCGGTGACAAGGTTCATCGTCGACGACGACTATTTGCTCCATAAGCTCTGCCGTCACCGCCTGTGTAAATTTGTGGAAATCAGGAACAAGCGGTTCCGGTTCGATACATCATTACGGCCTTTCCGCCACGCACGACTAAACATGACCGTCGCAAGTAAGGCTCGATTTGCTGGTGCAAAGGACACCCAATAGCTCGGTGGTGACGCGAATACAGCTAGTTGAGTTTTCCATTGCGCACACGGTCTACGGGTAACACCTTAAGTGGACACGCCTTGAAGGTATGTAACCGCCGTTCCGAACGGAGATCTAGCAAAAGACGATGTTTGTACAAATCATCAAAGCGAGTTGAATGTACATACAAGCAAATTGAATCTGCCGAGTTTTCAGGTAGCTGTGGCTTTGTGTATGCGGTATCTTCACGATAAACTCCACGTAGACTGGCTAGCCCTCCGCGATAAACGGTAATGGCGTCCTCATCTAGTTACGTCACAGGCTCGGACGTATCATAACGGGCTTTATTGTCGTAGATAAGGATAGGCACCAGTTTGTTGCTTATAGAAAGGGTCCAATGCGCCCAGAAGGTCGGAAACCTATAGAACATTTGATATTTCGACGAAGATCCAGACAAAAGCCACGCAGTTGTCGAAGCAGCGTGAAGATGGATGATTTGTGGATCCGTCAATTTCTTGGGTTGCGCGGCCCCGCGTACACGGTGATATCTCTGCAACGAAGTCGAGAGGATGATATTCCCTCGACGAAAGATCTGGGTTTTGTGCTGCCAAAGATCTCTTTACGATATACAACTACAGGTGTTGATTGAAGTTGTTGTCGCCTTGAGTCCCGTAGAGATAATCCGATGCACTCAAAAGGTTTTGGAATCTGGAGGACATTCAATTTCAGGACGAAGAACAGAGGAAAAGCGACGCACATGACGACTGTTCAAAAAACCAAGCTTTCCTTAGTATTCGTGGCACAGTATGAACGCTCGGAGGCCCGTAGGCTTTGCATATACACGGCAAACTGGTGATTGGTTCGATGGCGCCGAGCATGGCTCCTCCGGTCAGGTTGAGCCACTCGCCTGATATCCAATAACCGCTACTTGCGGCATCACAGGGACCATCATTGTCAGATACTGGCGCTAACGAGAAGGGAGATGACGGCAACATTCCCGTAGAGGAACCCTGTATTCACGTTAGTAATAAAAAAAGTGATTTTATGGAGAAGACATGTACTCACACAAGCATCGTGCAGTCTCAAGGTTCATTACAAGGGTGCAGTATTCAATTTGCACAATCCGAATACCAATGCCATTCCCAACTTCCAAGCAAGACTGAACAAAGTGCGACGTCGGAACACGAGGCAAAAAAAATTGACAAGACGTACTGAGGGTTTGAGTTCTTCTGTCCCTGTGGCTTCGCGTATACGGCGTTATCTCGACAGTGGGGCCATTAGAAGGATCGGATTTGGTAGCGCCGTAGTTCTATGATCAAGCACATGGATGTCGACGAGTTTAAAAATGAATTGCCATTCTGTACAAATGTCGTCGTTGTACACCTATCAGTGCTCAAGGTCAGTCGCCTCCAAAGAGAGAAAATTAGATGTGTACCTCAATACAACACCAAGGTCTTTCGCCTACGATGTCAGACTCTATTAACAAGCGCTAAGAAAAGCCTAGACGATGCCGGAAGTTGTAGTGGTGAGCAACGGAGATCATGGTGGTAACTGAACAAGGACAAGGTATTGTCATCGAATGGTGTAACCACAATAGTGGTAAACAGTGACGTTGTTTCCCTTCAACATCGCGGTCCCCTGTTCTACACCTACTCCAGTACCGCTGTGCCTTTTCTTCGACAAATCATCAAGATGGAAGACAGCTGGCCGAATAGGATATATGCCCGTGTGAATGACCATGAGATCGTACCGGGCAGCTATTTGTACGCGCTGTTACTTTCACCGAATTCTCATTGTGCTGAACGTTTGGGGTTGATAGGACTGCTTGGGAACAGGACCCGTTCCTTCTCTCTTATCGATGGTGGCGCTGATATCACCTATGAGAACAAATTCCAAATCAGCGAATATCGTCATCTTGAAATCGGCTGTCAAGCCTCCACGGGAACTCGGAAGCCTCGACAATGCGGCTTGCTACGTGCTTGTGCACCATTGGCTCTCTATCTCGGCCTCCAGATCTCTTCGCGACTGGAGCGGCCCTTATGCTCGTTTCGCCCCACTTTATGGTTTAGAAACTATTGTTCAGCGTTTGACACTAGCAATGTCAGCATCACTTTCAGCGGCCATACACGCTCTCAATCGTGGAAACCAACCTTGGGCACATTATCGGGGTTAGCAGACCAACGAAACTTCACAACGCATTACTTATCCGCCTCTTTCGTGGTCCACATGATAAATAATATGTTCGACCTAAGCCAACTGTTTGATTGTACAGCTGCAGACTCTGTCGAACAGGTAAGCTCTTAATCTGACTATCAGCACTTAATTGCGAAGAATCTCCTTTGTAGATCTCTGAGTCATGTCAGTGGCCATAGTCTCGCGATACAATCAAAGTCAAATCTTTTTGCTGACGAAACTATGGTATCATGATTGGCATTCGAGCCATTTAGGCATCGTCTTCTCCTTCTTTTCGCTACTTCATTTTTCCCGCTTGAAGCTATTCTTATGCAGACTGTAGAGAAGCCAGAGAACGAATCTTTTAGCAGTCTTTCCTTTTCCAGCGTGCTGTCGTTGCTGACATCAGTTGAACGAGCTCAACTATGTCGACCCATCGGTTGTATGAGCTCGGTGTAAATTGCTTATGGATTTATATACAATTTCATGCCTAGGTTTCGAGAATTGCAGTGACATGTTCAAATCATATGTATATTATATCTCGTCCCTCCTGTTTTTTCTATTCCCCATCCTTCTTTTGGCTTTCCACCGACATTATTTCCTTGGCGCTCGACTGGCTAGGGTACAGGTCACCTACAGATTGCGCAAATACCTCTCTTCGTTCCGTGATGTTCGGTGTGTGAATTTGATGTTGTCCCAGGGCCGCCACCAATCGTTTCCTGGAGATCTCATACAGGGACATCAACTCCAGTGGGGAAAAAACGGACCCATAAGGACCCACCTGTTCGTTACGCAAAAATTGGAGTAGGCTTTTCTTTTTCTTTAGACTGGGTGAGAATTGCTTTGTAGGTCAATCATCATGCTTCACGGCTGAGTGGTTTGCTTGGTTGAACATAATTCGGATCACATCATCGGCGCCGAGCGGGCATATGCAACGCACGTTTCCTCGGGGCGCGTGTCATTCACACCTCTGTATCTCAGGTGATTTTGGCTGCAAAAATTCTTAGTATTCAACGCCAAGTTTTCGTGATATCCAGGTCACTGTCAGGACGTAGCTGTGAATTGACCAGTGTGAACTACGTCTAAAACGTTGGAGGACAGATTGTTTCAATGTTGCAACATTGCGGGTGATTGGTGCGTTGCTATGAACACATATCTTTTGTTCTAAGATTAGCTGTAATACAGGCCCGTTATGGAAACCCCGTGTGTGTAGCCCGCCCAGAAGGCATACTATGATATACTAAATCGCCAGACCTCGTTGCTGGGGGCTGAAACATGATGTCGACATCGTGAACAAGCCAGGATGGTCGAGAAGTCGTATCTGAATAGACGGGGAATTTAATGTACCCCCCCGTGTCTTCCCCGCGCGTGTGATTTTCGAAGCAACTTGCCGCCAGGCTAGGCCCTGCAAGGATCTCGTCTCATCAGGACTTTGGGCGGATCTTCAAAATCCTTAACCCGCTGTGCGTGGGATCCCGTTCCGTTACACAAGATTTCGTTTGGAAACAGTAGTTATCACAATTACAATTAGTTTCATTTCAAAAATGCAAAGGCGCAAGCTTCTTGTCCTACTCCTTGGCCAACGGGCAGGAATGAATATGTGGCGGGTGGGGAAAGTGGTGTCTTTCGTCTTTCGGCACGTATAATGTCTGCAGAAAAAGGGATACTCAAGACAATAAGAGTGATAGATTAATCGTCTCAAGTTTCAACCCGCTCAAAGAGGGAAATGATAGAAAATGAGTATCAGATGTGGCTGATTTCTTTCTCCTCATTTTGACAAGACACGCGTTACTCTTGGTGAATTTTGCGTTGTATGTACGATAAGTTGTCAAAAGACTCGGCTTCGAGTGTCTTCGTGCTCCTCGTCTTTGGTCCGGTACATATGTTGCTTCCCACGGTATCTCGGCGGGCCATTGTGATGGCATCATTGCCATGAAATAACGGATGAAAGTTCACCGTTATTTCCAATGTGGCCACCACTGACTTTGCCCCCGTGCCTCAATTGGGTAAGAGTCACAAGCTCACAACGGACATACATCTTGGGAACCGCCGGGGAAGATGGCTATAAAGTCACTGCAGGGATATTAAAATCGAGAAGTCGCCTCTCTTCAGCGACCATCCCCTCAGGACGATGTGCGTCACTTTCCGCTGCTGCTTCTGCAAAGCGGAGTATTCTTCCTCTGCATGCGCATGCTCAAAGGTATCCCCTCTACTTGAAGAAGGGTACTGTAAAAGTTGCGTATCGCAACAAGAACACCCATTGCCAACGTCTATTACTCAGACGACATTCAAGGCGAAACGCGCGCGACTGAACCTACCACCAGTAAAACTTATTCATATCTTATGAGGTACCGAATCTGATCCAATCCACGTAGGGCAATGAACAAAGTTCCAAAATTGCTAGGGACGGGGTCCCAGGACTCAAATAACGCTGAACGTTAACGTGGAGGAGCTCAAAGATGATCGATGATCGTTTAGGTCGACGTCGTTATTGAATTAGAAGGTTGTAGAAATATAAATCCACGAGAAACGGTACATTATTTAGTTCGTCACCGCACATCAAGTCCGTCAAGCACAGGCCGGCAGAGTTATTACACTGACTGTCAAGGAACCTCAGGCCCGGAACGGTCCCTTTAAACCCAAACTCAGAGGCGTGAGGTGGCCTCAAGAAGGCCAATCCAAAAGGAGAAAGTGGCAAGATCTCAGATCTCCAGTGACAATGGGTGATCCCAGGACCCCGGATAATACTCTATGAATCCTGACACCGGTTCGGACACTTTTAACCAAATTAACCACTTAACGAGATCTAACAAAACTGTCAGACCTAAAGAGGGAAGACCTTGGAATCTGGATACATTCTGGACATCATGAGGTGCGGTGGCGAAGTAGTTATCATCTTTCTCTTATCTTTATGGTTCAATCTAATATTAAAACCTTCTTTTGAGGATACGTATATACCTGCTTTATACTGCCTTACGCGAGGGTGTGCTTCCGAGGAGAAGAAAAATCCGTTTTCCTACCGGACAACTTTAACGCGAAATACCTCGATCCATCGAGACAAATTAGCGAGGATATGGGGCTGAACAAAACAGCGAATTTGTGGAAGTCTGTGACCAAGGCACATAAAGTATTACTATCAGTATCAGGAACGTGGCTTTATAGCGGAGACGCGCTGTTCTGTATACCACGTGATCGTTCCCTCTTGAAATTGAAATTTAACTTGATCAATATTTGTGCTTGTTGAGTTGGCAGCTTTTGAGTTAGTCCCGTGCAGTTTTGCCACAGAACACTTTGATACTAGCGGTCATCGGTCGATGCCTCCAATACCTTGCTTAGCGGTTGGCACCCTTATTTGCTTTGGTGTTGAATGAAATACTCTTGCCCTGACTAACTACCAGTACATTATCAGAACCCGCCAGTCGAGCTTTGGGACGTATCTCAGGCTCTTCCACTAGAGAGAAAAATTTATGATACAATGGTCCTACGCTCCTTGTATAAACACGGTGGTAGACACTCAGAGACGGGTAAACAGCGTCCAAGAGCATTTACAATTACTGACTTGGTTATACTTTCCGAGTCGAGGCTGCACTTGATGTCGGATCCGTCAATAAAATGGAGTGCATCTGCCCGGCAGGCCTTTCAATCCTTGCACAACAGAATGAAGTCACCACTATGGCAGAGGTTCTCAGAAATTCCTGCAAAAAGGAATTACAATTGCCTATGAAGCAATAGAAATTCTTCCATGATCTGGCGATGAAATCAGCCTCTCGGACCTGTTATATGAGTTCAGGCCAACCTTATTGAATTTCTCGGAGAATATATGCTTACCCCACGATCCTCTAAGATGTTATTAACATTTTCTATGTCAACATCATCCAAAATGGACTCTATACTGGTGCCCTCTCAAAATTACATGACGTTTACGGCCCTCGTCGTAGCGTTCAGCCGGAGTGACCGAGTCTTTGGCTTGCCTTAGTGGTGGAATTTAGCCACACACGTTGAATATCACGAGTTAGGGTGGCCTTGGTCAGCGCGGAGTTTTGACCACAGAGACCTTGACAAGCAAGGTAATCGCAACGTCGTTCCTATCTTATTTTATATATATATCTGTATCAACGTATCCTCCTCCCTCCCATTTTCTTTTCATACATGTTCAAGTAGAACACGATGCTTGGTGTATTTTAAGACAAGCGCTTCTTGAATTTCATACCTGCGACCGTCTGATAACAAGACACGTCAACTGCATAAGGAATTAGCCGGCGGCTATTCCATTAACAGGTCTTTACAAGATGTTCAAGTCGCTAACATAACTTCGTCCTCCAAAGGACGAGGACGCCAGGTGGCAGGTCCGAATGGACACTTAATGGAACACAGGACCGATGTGGACCTATCGTAGATAAGGACGGAAGAAATCGACATGATGATCATCTATCTACACACTGAATATAATCCGGAGAACTATAAAGCACAACTCGAAAAAACGTGATATCAAAGTTTAATGACGGGAGAGCCCTCGAAGCTGAGCTAGCTGAATTCGAAATTATTTCTGTCATAACTAATGGGGTTGGGCATGGGTGGATAGAATAGAATATTAGATGGAGCTGGGATAAGTACTGCCAACTAGCGGAATGGGCGTCATGGGGTATACGGAGGCTACTATTCGGAAAGGCTTTCCTGTGTTAGGCGCCCGCTTCCGATCCCATCACATTGAACCAATGTCGTCTTATAGCGCCGTGTCAAGATATCCCTTGTCCTGTCCGGGCAAATATTCGCTGTCACAAGCTACATCCCGTCGTTGCTGTGGTTCAGTGCATTTTCTCTTGCATTTTTTCCGCCTTTTGGATGTAACCGGAGGAATTGTCGAGGATGCTGTCAAAGGCAATTCTGGTGCAGAAATGATGTTGACAAGGCGATATTCGCATTCTCGGTATCGGTTGCTGGTGCCTGTTCTCGCATTCAAGATGCGTTCGAAGAGCACTTCAGCCTGCCTCCAGTGGGCCTTCTGCGCTCGTTCCAGCTGCTCTTTATTGTGTATCGTTCGGTCGTAGATGAAAATATTGGAGCTGAACCATCTTTTGAGTGCCATGTCGACGAACCTTACTTTATTGCCGACTATCAAAACGGCAGATGGCTGCATGTCGTGACCATCAAGAAGATAGATATGTCGCCCCTGCATCTTCCCAAAGGCGCTGTAGACCTATGCAAGATCAGATAAGCGAAGCGCTCTCGGATTAATGCGTACTAAGGTTCGATCCTTATACGACATCATTCGTGCTCCTTCTTCCACAGCTTTGACTACTCCGATCATGCGACCGTCACGAGCCAGACAAGCCACAACTGGAGTAGTCAAATCCAGTGCTTCCAGGTCTCGGAAACCATTTATCATGCACTGCAAGGCCAATGCCGAAGTTCGATTATATGCGTACTCTACTTCTGTTCAATAGATAGTTTGTACAGGGCGAGGATCATGATAAATATACACCTACCGACTGGTCTGACCCCGTCCAACAAGGCCCGCTTCCAGCCGGCCTGTAACCATTCGGTAACTTGGAGTTGGCTGTCATCAACGCAACGATATCCCGCAAAGTATGGTATTTGGAAGAATTCATCATCCTGTGGAATCAGGCGAGAGTGGCCGTCCCATGCGATATACAACGTTGATTGTCGTATGTCGTCAAAGTCGATGAAATTAAGTGATTCCTATCGATGTTGTGAGCTTCTCTGGAGAGATATTCGATGAAATTAACTGCATACTATCAACTCGAGCAGCATCGTGAGATTAGCACGCCTGACCAGGGGGGGTCCCCAGATGATGACTTTGTGGTTGTTTCGTATGAGCTGAAACATAGTTTTTCCGGATGCTTCATAGCGGTCGTGGTAGAAGCTGACTTGGTCTACGATGAAAACTAAGCGTTTGGATACCACTGCACCAACGACAACTAGACTAACCGCGAACTACAGTTGCGTTGGAAGGAACTGATTGTAGAGTCTTCCATGACTCAAAGGAAACCCCGCGGTTGATAGCGTCATCAAGGTCTTGGTGAGGAACGTTGTCGGCCATGCTGTCCTTACAAGGGGGGAAGAGATGCAATAGACGCTCACCTTCAAGTTGCCCATGGTATAGCAGACATTCGAAGCACACACATCAAATGTACACAGTGAGTACGTGACCATTCTATTGAGTCGACGCTTAGCTTAAAATAAGATGACGTTCATGGTGGGAAGGGGCGGTTAAATACAACCCATGGGAAGGTGAGCAAAGCCGTCTAAAATCTCCTCTAGGTAAGAACCTACATGCTTCGTGATTCTGGAGAGAGTTTTCACTCCAGAGACGTGCATCTCGTCTCGCCAGAACTTGTGTTTAAAGGCTTCATATGGATTAGATGATAAGTACAATGCTATCTTTGGGACGGCATTTGTCGGCTTTGATCGAAGTGTAAGGTACCTGGAATGAACTGGACGTTGTTACGCAAGCACTGACGAAGTTAC
The DNA here is from genome assembly GCA_030435615.1 of Armillaria luteobubalina. Classification (NCBI taxonomy): domain Eukaryota; kingdom Fungi; phylum Basidiomycota; class Agaricomycetes; order Agaricales; family Physalacriaceae; genus Armillaria; species Armillaria luteobubalina. The sequence goes on along the minus strand of JAUEPU010000021.1, from coordinate 1,079,215 downwards.
CTAGCTATAATCTATTTAAATTCATGTCAGTAGTGTATGCATGCCGAGGAGGAAAGCGATACAGAGAGCGTACAGCCTGGAGATCATACTCTTCTGACAAGGATTTAATAATCAACTCGTCATCAAATAATCAGAGCCGAGAGCGTCAAACAAATGGAGGAGTTGTTCCCCAACCACTGGCAGGCAATGATGAGACGATGATGGGAGTCGAAAAGGTCTGAGTAAGTATAAGACATAACGGACTCCCCCGCACAGGTCGGGACGCTTCAGCGCAATCACGGAACTTCCTTAGTTATCAGCCATCGGAAAAGGGATATACAAACTGGTTCTGTGTCAGGACAATGACATCCCTTCACAGCGTTGCCAGGCTTCAAGGACTTGTGGTAGATCGACGTCTCAGCTATTACATCTCTCGGTAGATAATGCGACGGTACCGAGATCGACTGTGGAGGACTCAGAAAATTGGCAGAGAAGCGACGAGGAGTTCCCGGTTGTCGCTGCAAGGGTTTTCTCGATAATCCGTCGGAAAATGACTGCTGTCGTCGCCTGAATACAGTACATTTTCGGAGCGATTACGAAAAGTAGCAGATCATATCAGTAACAAAGTCAGTTTTCGGAACTTCTATTCAAAAAAGGTCAGATGATATGTGGAAAACGAAGTATATAGACACCTCACTGGATTACGATGCCTGATGTCGATGGCGGTTCGGGTTAACAACAGCAAACAAAGTTGCAACTTTCGTTCCCTTACCACCAGGATGCCCGTTCCTCACTACTGTTTTACACTGTCGCTACACCTTTTTCCCTTGGTAAATCGCAAAAATGAGGACGGTTGCGTGAGTGGCAGCGAGGCTGTATTTTCATAGAACATGCTACTTGTACGAGGTCTTTACTTTCGCTCTTTTCGTTGTGCTGAACGTTGAAGGCTGATAAGCTTGCTCGGAAACGCGACCGTTTCTCTCTTTCGTAGCGATGGTCATACCGGCATCGCCTACGAGGATAGTTTCAAATCGGTGAATACGCTTACTGGTCTATCCCATCTGCTTCTTCTGTTCCTGTCAATAAACAGCTACGCGATATCCAGTTTTCTATAGAAGTGTTAGTGGTAGCCTGTATAGATTTTGGGTTCGTGCAGATTCACTTCCTTCATTCCTTTCTGTTGACGTGCTCGTGCATCATCAGATTTGCATCTTCCCTTTTAGATATAATGACGCTAGCAAAGTCGGCGTGGCCGTGTATACACTCTCTGAACGGGACATTTTGCGGGAAAAACATAAAAAAGACGGTAAACATATGGAGCTCCAGTCTTACCAGCAATGTTGCATCCGAACATATCTGGATCGCGTTGAGATGAGGGTGGAGTGGAGTTTTCAACGATTTTCCTGTACGAGTCAAGGGTCTCTCAGGGAATACATCTCCTTTCACACCGTTTGACGAACTTGATGAGCCTGTGCACGAAAACCCAATACCTCATTCCGTTGCCCTTCAGCTGAGTGAACCTGAGGTGCCGAGGAGTTCGGTGTAGGAATAAATCGCAGTAGGCGCAAGTGAGTCGTTCGCGATGTAATCTTTTTGTGTGTCATTCATATGCCGCCTACTCCTTCCCAGATCTTCCGTATCAGTATGCTTCACTACCCAGACTGGACATCAAGGAATGCCCTAGAACACTGTGTCCACATGTACTCGCAGAAATGAGTAACGGGTGGTCGATGTCCACCGTGTGCCAGCTAAGTAGTGTTGCCACGGCTCGGCTCAGAGTCGCTGAGTCGTCGAGCGGAGTCGAAATTTGACGGAGTCGAGTCAAGCCGTTTTGTGCCCGAGTCGTTGTTGTGACTCGGCTTCGACTCGACTTTAACGGCTTGAAGTCGGCTGAGTCGATGACTTCATCCAGTTTTGGAAGAAGTGTCTCTACTTTGACCTAGTGTACCTTGATCACTGTTTATGGACACAAGATACTGGGTTGATATGATTGGTACATGTTAGGGGGAGTCGGACAACCACTTACTATCCTCCCTTTCTGTTAAATTCCTGACCGGCAGCAGGTAAGCATCAAAATTATGTAACATGAGAAAATAATATTTAAATAGCCGCACTTTTGCCGCTCTATTTTTCCAAAGCCACCAAGTTACAGTCCTTGCTGCCTGTATGCACCAAAAACTGCCAGATTTCTTGAGAATTTACATATATCTACATTTATTAAAGGATTTGGCACTAGCTTTGCCTATAAATCATCAGTTATTGAAGTCTAGTTTTTGTAATTTCCTATTTGGGTAGGCAATCAACGACTCGTCAAAGTTCCGTGACTTGGAGCCGAGTCGAGCCGAAGTCAATCTTTCATTTGACTTCGGAGTCGTTCCGGAGCCGAGCCGTCCGAAGTCGAGCCGAGTTGAGTCGAGTCGAGCCGTGGCAACACTACAGCTAAGGGAGTGAGAGCCAATAAGGAAACCGTTGGCAACGTTATCTAGTAAGCACAAAATGACGAAGCCTGGTATTGAATATGGAAGCTAACATTCATTCTCAGCTACCTAAGGTTGCCTCCACACACCCCGGGCGCATCAGTAGCATATGACTCGGACATAGCTGCGGAACTCTGGGTGTCTTCGAAATGCCGACATAGATACCTCATATGTCAGTGCATCCTCGTTACCGTCATCGATGCTCTCTACGTGACAGCTGCGGACCCGCAAGCATCAGGCGTTGCCCTTATTTCCGTCAAGCAAGGTGTTTAATGTTTGTGGTGTTACATATCGCCGAACAATAAACCTTGAAACGAGGCTACAGGACGATCGGCCTTGTTGGAGAACGAAGACACAACATCTTCTGTTGATATCAATTAAAAGGATCTCTTTCATACACGGACGGGCAAGTATCACCGTTACATGTGAATCACTCAGAACAAATAGTTCGACGAGTTGTGTGTGCTTTCTGTCACTAGACCCTCTCAGGTTGATAGAAACATCAATTCGTATTTTTTGTTTTTTCCCAGCTCGTTATCTCGTTTATTCATAGCTTGTATAGAGGAAACAATCTTCCGCAAGATTGAGGATGTCTATTTTTGCATCTAAGCGATGTGCTGATGTTACTCCATTATAGAAACATGTTACGTAGTCCTGCACGAATGACCTCCACGGGAGAAGTGCATCTATAGGCGGATCGTATAAGAAAATATGATACGGCGCAAAACTGAGCTAAGTATTTCATATTTCATCAACGTCAGATCTCATTCTCTGCTAGGATATCCGAGCTTAGTTGCGATACTATTGTTTCAACTAAGACGAAAGCAAGCGTAAGACTGTGTTTGGAAACGCTGAGGTTCTCAGAGCACCGTCACGTCTGATAAGTGCCTTAGTAACAGCATCACTGGTCGATTGCAGGACGCTGCAGGGCTTATACTAGGTACCGAAAGTGAAACGGTTATTCTCGGCCATGATAATCATGGAGCACTGGTTGTTCACCACCGCCAAGCTACAGATGGGAAGCTGTAATCCGAACACCGGTCGAACCACAGATGCGGTAACACTTAATGATGACGCATAATGGACCGCCGCGATCACCTTCACAGTCTGCTTCGGTAAATTTGAAACAGAATCTTCATTCGGTGTGAGCTCAAATGTCTTCGAAAAGGGTTAATACTCACAGCGCACCCTCAGGTCTCAGTGCTCAGCAATGAACCTGCCTATTCTTTAGACTGCTACCCTGGTATTTTATTAGTCGAAAGGCAACAATAAGTACTACTTGGTAGAAAGTATGATACAGCTTCTTCTTGATTGATATCATGTTTTTTCAAGTTATTCATGATAACCTTCAGGTCTATCAAAAACCAATTCGTAGTGCCGGCTCACGAGATATGAAAGATATCAACCTCAGCAAATGTGAGTGATCAACTTATTCGGAGTGAGGCTACCGCAATCCTATCAATCGCGATACTTTCGGGTCTTATGAATGTCCCTCATCCGTAGCGTCAGTGATATGGAATTTGTTTAACGACCATGTTCGTGTCGTATTGTGGGGTTAGAAGGCACTGATGTTGATTTCCTTCGTTTCCCATATTAGGTGAGTTAAATGGATGAAACACGACCATGACAGTTTGAAAATGAGCTTATCTGACTGTTCTTATCTACTAAAAGTACCGTGGTCGATCGCATTATCGCACGGCAGGCATCCCTACTTTCGACAATTCAACTGCTCTCGGTTCACTGGTGAGGAATGGTCCCTGCTGTGTGATACACATTTCTCGAGTTATCATCAGATGTTGGCATCCAAGGGCAGCCGGGAGGAATCGGAGGCTTTCGATGAATCCTTCTCTATCTTGCGTCATTTTGCTGGTGCGATCAAAATGACTCCCGATCACTGACTGACAATTGGAAGTATAATGCGGGGTTTTAACATGTCTCCGCAAGACACAGTGGAGCGCGTCCACGGGAAGGTTCAAACGTCCGAGTTCCAGACCAAGGAATTCCATGGACCAACCCATTTGGTGATATTTCAATGCTCCTTTTGATTATTTCTTTTCATGCATAAAATGGGACTCGATATAAAGCGATGGGTCTCCCCGTTACTCCCAACATTTGCACCATCTCACCATCATGTGCATCATAGGAAGATGCTCCTTCTGCTCAGTATTTATCTACCAAGGCGAATGTTCTTGCAGTCGGGTGACGGACAATATTGTCGTTCTTTGTCCCAGCTGCGCACGGTTTTCGGGACGCGGGTTGTCCAACACCCAAATCTCAGCCGTGTGGTTCAGGTGAGAATGACATCCTAGTGGATTCTTCTTTGCTTACTTACACTTCAAAAAGTGAACATCAGACAACGCATCTCGGCCTGGAAATGTATTTGGCTGGCGATTCAGACGAGCAGTTTGGAGTAGGGGAAGAGTTCAACGCTCCCTGTCTCGTTGCTTATACGTCCTCCCGCTTCCTAGACTCCAATAAGTATCGTTACCAAGGTATGTTTCAGTCCACTCATCAGTCCATCAACTCACCGTGTGCTTCTACATGTAAAGGAGGTCTGACGTCCTGTGGAAATACCGGTTTTGATGTCTTTTTGTGACCTAAAGTTGCAACATTCTTGTCGGTAGCAGTAATCAAGTCAATTGTAACAATCCATCTCATTTGTACATGATATCTTTATGCTCCTCGGAAAACTGTATATCTGATATTCCGGCCTGTGAATATATTTGGCCCGATGCCCGATGCCCCATTCTCTAATACATCTTGCATTGTCATATTAAGGATATATATTTTGAACTCGAGCTTTTGGCTGTCACAGGTGCTGGGCAGATGGATATCAATACCCCGCGTAAATTTTCCCTTCGGTCCCGAACAGCCCATTGCAGGCGACGCGAAATGAAAAATTCCGAGGATAGCAAGACATCATGGGATGCGGCGCGGAAAAAACCCGTAGAAATAGTCGGCCTTCTCTGAGAGATCATCAACCAACGAACACTGCATGTCAAATGGTACAGGATACGATCATGTTAAGACTCGATACTTCGCTTCTGGAGTGGATGGGATACATGTTTAAGGACTTCCGTGGAGCCTACAACTTGACCGGCATTCACCTGGGTGGCCACCTTGTGTTAGCGCGTCAGACAATCCACACCTCCAGATTCACTGGCATCAGACGAAATCATTGATTCAAAGTCCAACTCCACCGTGTAGGGTAGCTGTCTACTTCGTCTCCGTCCGATATTATCTGTGGGAACGCTGACAGTAAATGTAGCCAGTTCGACAGTCAAGGACCAAATGTGCAGATCCTTCCGTAAGACCATCGTGAAATTCAACAGCTGTTTCCAGTGACATCAAACTATACAGTCGTCCGCGAACACAGGAATCTCTGAACTTCTCATAGCCTCTATGCCAACGAACATTGGTTCCTCAAGCGTGCGCCGCACCCGAAGATTGGGATTTCAAATGATACTCATCGTTGATCAGTACCCTGACGGTAACCTCGACGTATTCGTCAAAGGATCTGGAGGGCAGGCGTATCACACGACCTGGCAGAGACTGTCGCTGTTAACAAGTCAAGGACCGAAGAGCGAGATGACGAAATAATATGAAACTCGGCATATACTGCCCACATACGAGAGGAGTCCTCATCTCACTATGGTCTGATGATACCATGGGGCGTCGCAGCAACCAGTCAACGTTCAACCTCAGGTCATACGGGTTGATAACAAAAGATGGAGATGACATACCGCCGTCAGCGCGTATGAGCTGCGCCCCGCCAGGGTTGGGGTCCTCGGGGGTATAGGTAGAGCATGCGTAGAACAAAGTAAGTCTTGCACCTCAATGCGGCAATCCTCGAGCTATTCTGGGTTGAACGGGCTGGGCGCTGGAAGAAACGGCCGACTGCACTGTTTTTAGGGAGCGTAGACGGAGCGTTAGATAACGCATAAAAAAAGAACGAGCGATATTGTTACCTGGATCCCACTTCCCGAGGAGTTTTTCTCCTCTCCGAGAACGGATGAACCGCCAGTGACAACAAGAAGGCAAAAAGACTCAGTACGTCCCCTGGGGAAATGCGCGCCGTCGAGATCAGGTTTAGCCGTCGTAAGCTAATGAGGTTCTGGGTCCTTCTCTATGTTAAGTCAATGGCGACAACCAAGGGCTTAAACGAAATGGTTTATCATGAAGTGCGGTACCACCCTTGATTGGTGTCGACTTTCCAGCAATTCCGCAGGATATGTAGTCCCGTGATGGACCATAATCACATAGATATCTTGCGAGCGGATGTGATTCGTCGTCAAGGATGGACTGGAAATCGTTTGCTACGTTTAGTCCCGGGGAGGGGGGTATCATTCCCAGAATGGAACTGATAGGGTCGGCGGATCAGTGATTTTGGCGACCCAAAAGCTGGCCATATCCCGCGAACCTCGCGTCGGCGTCGGCGAATCAGAAACTTAATTGTAGAGGGCATTCGTAGAAGGATTTCTGTGAAGCCTCTCCTCACGTTGCATAAAACTCTACACGCCCGATCTTTAGAGCCCGGTGAGACAGAATGTAGCCAGAGACTGATGGTAGACAACACGATTACGTGGATCGTAGTATGCGTTTAACAATACGGATGAGTCAGGAGCCCATTCAATCTGCCGCAGTGCATATGAGTGAGGGAATGATCTAGGCAGCTTGGCGATCACTGCTGATGGAAATACTCCACAGACTTCACATGATTTCGACGTTGATTGTCAAGGAACAATATCCAATTCGCTCAATCCGAGGTCCATGTCTGCCCTAAAGAGCAAGGTTGAGCTAGATTATGTTTGTAATTCTAATGACTTACCGACCGACTATGGAAAAGATTCACCATTTCGACTGACAATTCCTCGCTCATCCAAGTCAGCATGTACGGCGCCATGCTCCTTCCAGCTAATCGGTCGATATTTAAACGTTCCAGCCACCAGTGTCATGGCACGTGCCGCAGTACCACATTTTTCCACTTTTAACTGCGTGTTCAACATCAGTAAAGACAGCCACTGATATGACCGATGAGATTTCCACGCCAGGTGGCATCCAACTGCTCGATGACGGACCACGGTACGACCAAAAGGCTAGATACTTTTGCCATTATACGGCCCACGCATCTGGCGCCCTGAGTTCTCTGACACGCATAAATATATACTAAAGCAGCAGCAGTTCACGAGCAAGACCTAACGAAGTACGAGGTTGAGACACGATAAAAAGTAAGTTGAAAAGACATACAAAGAATTTCGATTCTTCGATTTCTCTGGTTGCTGTGAGAGTCTGTATATTCGGCGGTTACCGGGAAACTATGGGAAGAATTAGATTCCCTTCGGCTAAAGATTGAGGAAACTGCTGGCTCTTCGCGGTATCCAACGACGTCTTCACGTGTTTGTCCACGGTGGTTCACCCCGGTCATGCTGGTAAGTAAAAAAAAAAGGACTAGGAGCTAAGAGTGCAAATATCACCAAAATCTGCGGTTTGATTTCGGCATGCCTGTGACGAATATTGACCGCATCTATGACGTACATGCGCAGATCTCCCCCGCCTTTGCGCACGGACCACTTGAAGCGCATAAAAAGGTGTCCTCCCTCTTCACCAGTTCTTTCTTCCCTTCCCCCATCATCTCTCTCCGTCCTGTCGAAGAGAGCCTGAGGCGCATCGCGCTAATCAAGAGCCACGTCCTATCGGAAACTCTCAATCCTCCTGCTCTTCTTCCGCGTGCTTCTCCATTCCCTCTTCCGTCCACATGTAGGTGTTGAAGCCAGGCTCGAGGAAGCCCGTCACTTGTTTGACTGGACAAGGAGGCAGTTCATGGAGTAATCTTACTACATGAACTGCCCCCCTCAAAATCTTTGAAACATAGATGGATGGTCTTCAAGTTCCAGCCTGCTGGGGAAAAAAGTTCCAGAACGGGCCTAGATATCTGACCAAGGCCCTTCAGAAGTTTTCCTGTAGCTTCTGAGAGTATTCGGACACAAGCATCGTCCTATATGTATATGATGCATCGACTCGGATAGTGCGAATAACTGGGTCTAGAATCAGACGCCATTACCGGATGTTATATCTAACAACATTCAGCATGCAGAACAAAACCAAGCAGTACACACAGACTGCGGCCTACATCTCTACGCATATTAAGCCAAGCAAGCCAATATGATCAAAACGCGACACTTTCTGCACCTAAAGCTTCCCTACGTCGAAGAGTTTGGCATGGAGATATTGGAACGTCCACTACGCTCTTCGTTTTAGTCATACAGGTTGCGATGCCAAAGAAAAGGAAACACACTGGTGGAAAATGGCTGCTGCGGCCGCGATGTGGTACGTGGCACGCGAGGGCCGACGGCAACTGTCAACCACCCGATTATGCTCCGATGCCATTCCAACGACTCCGTCCAAGGTTTGAAGACGGATGGTCAACGACGATTGGCTAGCGGATATGATGGTGTATTGAGCAAAAGTGCAAGGAACAGCAGGGTCTGGGCTGGGGGATGATGATCGCAGCAAAGCAAGGAACAACTGTGGCTGTGACTAACGCGTCTTTTGTTCATCCATCAGAGAAATCTTCTCATGTTTCTCCGTCCATAATAATCGATCATTAGTTCGCCTCTTCACTCTTCTTTTTTCACTGATGTTGACCTACTCGCAGAGATCCATACCCCTCCAGCGCATTCTTTCCAAGGTTTGCCATTGACGCGAAAATATCTTAGTTGAGCTAAGATCCTCCTCTAGAAAGCCATGGATAAATTCCCCCAAGAGCTCATCGACTTAATCATCGACCAGCTCTGGGACGACCCCAAAGCCCTCGGAACCTGTCTCTCCCTCTCACGCTCCTTCCGGCCCCACGCCCAAATCCTTCTTTTCCGGGCCATACATATCTCCTCTGATCTCGACTTTCTCAGGTTCACCTCTGTCTGCCGCAGCTCCCCAGCAATCGAGTACCTTGTCCGGTCCCTGCACTTTAGCTACTCCATCGACCTCCTCGGCGGGAGTGTCGCCTCGCGCCAGCTCCGTATCCTCTTTCTCCCTAACGTCGACACCCTCCACATCGAAGGCGATGGCAATACATGGGACGACGGGCTCGTCGGATCCATGACGTCTGTCATAAACTCTCTGACATTAGAGAGCATCGAGTTTTCCTCCGCGGACAGCTTCCGAAGATGCATCCGCTCCTACCCGCAACTCAAGTCCCTCAACCTGATCGGCGTGTCCTCCCCGCCAAGCGCGAGGGGGAGTATCGTCGACGGCTCGTTCCTGTGGCGTGCAAGCGATATGAATATTCCATTATACGCGCTGCGCAACCTTCGGCTCCATATTCCATTACGCGACGTATCCGAAATACAAAGCATCCTTAACGGCGTTCGCCACACTCTCTCAAAGCTGTCGATATCACCCATGCTTCCCAATGACAGTGAGTTTATCATGACCCCCTCATTCTTATCTTAATTCGTGGGTGAACAGAGACCCCAAAATATTTCACAAACGCCCAGGTCCTCGATTTCTCTCGCGTACCAGTTGTCGACTACGTCATGTCTAGCATACGACACGAGGAACAATACCTCCTCGAGGGCTTGCAGTTCCTGGAGCTCTGCATAAAGAAAGGCGCCGGACAAGGGTTCCTCCAGCATCTCACCATCATTGTCCCGCTACTCCCCACTCTCAAAGAACTCATGCAACTGAGTGGCAATTCCATATGGGCAGCATTGGATACCGCTCTCTCCGCGCCGCGGTTTTCCTCTCTCAAAATCCTCAGAATCTCCATAGGCTCGGAGGATGATAATATGGTTATCCGACGAAATATCGTGGAACAGATGCCCATCCTTCACGAGGAGGGCCGACTCTTAGTTGAGGCGCTACCTTAGGCGCACTGATTTATATTTGTATATTTTTATCTACTTAAACCCTTTGTAGCATATCCGTAAATGATGGGTTATGGAACCAATCTATTTTCCTTGACACTCCAGCAAACAAACCGCACTGCTCGTGAACTGGCGCTATTAGGCATGCCATCCACGCTCTGAGTATGCCATTCTTGTCCCCAAATTCATCGAAATCTTCGTTTTTATCGGCGCCTGCTTCAAAGACCGTCAGTTCTTTAGAATAGAACTTGTGATGGCAAAGGTCGACGGGCGGCCCTCATGCATGAGGATAGTATAGTCTTCCTATTAATTCTGCGCGCACTGGGCTGGCCCATCGTTGAACCACTGTACAATGTAATACCGATCCATCTCTTCAAAGGCTAAGACGAATACTAAACTATGTATTATGCACGGATTCTCCTTGTTTATCTATCCACAACGAGCGCGTGCCTCTTTTTGTTCCGAGTCGAATATGACCAAGCTGACGAATTGTATTCAGGTCGTCGCCTGCAGGCTCTCGAGGAATCTACTCTCCCGCAAACGTCCCAACTGCCGATTTCGGCTTTTGGTGTTTGCGGGATGGGATGACGTTCAAGTCAATTCAAATAAATCAGATAAAACCAGACTTGTAAAGTTCGATAGTCAGCAATGTATCTGCTGCCCGAGGGATATATATATAGAGGGGCGGGAACGTAGCCGTGTGTGGATGAAACGAGGGGCGTTAGGCTTTGGCCGTATCCGGACGCATCGCGAAATGGAATGTCTATTCATCGCTCCCATTGTATACAGTCAACCCTTAAAGGACCGCTGCTGAACTGATGCAAGGCAAGTCCACCGACTCGAACCAGCATTTTCACGCGTTCTGCTACACACACGAGGATGCCTGGTTATATTCCATTAATTCTGTGTGGACACACAACCTCCGCAGAAATGCAGGCCACGAGTTGTCTGAGAGAGCAGCGCGGATTCTGGAAATTGAGATAGCATTTCGGGACACTGCATCAAAGTAGGCGAGCTAGCACAAGCCGGGAGAGAAAGCACCGAACACCCTCCATATCAAGTCACTTAACTCCATCTCTGGCGTACGTTAGTAATTTGAACAGTACTAGAAAGCTGGGTTTCAATTCAGGTCAATAACACGAGGCCTGAATCGTCTTCGCCTTGACAACAGCACGTGGGGCTACGGCATATAGAGAGGAGCGGGGACATAGTAGCTTTCATTACACCGCCCGGCAGGAGGAGGGGCGTTAAGCGTTGGATAGTTCCTGTCGCTATTACTTTGCTGCGTGGCTGAACCTCGGCGAAGACCAGACCGAACGTCGAAGAGTCGCGTTTGCATCGTGGGGTCCATGAGAAGTTTGGAGGCAAAAGGAACGGTGATCTCGACTCGGCTGGGTAAGAAGTATGTATTCGGGGAATCAAATTCTGCATTTACATCAAGGGCGCGTGTTTCACTGGAGCAAGATGTTTGCTCTGGCATGAGCGATTATAAAATCGATGATTTCCTGGACGTTTTTAGTGACAAGGCTGGTCACCATTGGCATCGACAATCAAAGTAAATTAGCCGTAAAATGGACAGCTCGTCCAAATTACGTTCCATAAGGCGTGTTTCAATGGAATTCAATAGCAGACGCCGCCGCTCAGCGAAGTTCTTGGTCTAAAGAATGTCCGTGGAGGATGAGTTCGGGCAGAGAACACGAAGACCGAAGACTGAGAGCGCCATTCAAAGTGGGAAGTGGAACGAGGCAGATGTAACTAACTCGCTGCAGAGTTTATTAGACAAGCTGGCAAAAGATCTGGAGGCAATCGTCTCAACGATCGGTTTGAACTTTCGAACAGAAAGACATTCGTGTGTAATGGTATTGAGAAAGGCAAAGGTTGGTGTGCGATCTGTACAGGGTGAGGTTGAGAGACGCGATGGGAAGGAGAAGGGATCGAAATGAGGAAAACCGACATCCTCGGTATTATGCCTTTGGGACCATGAGGCAATACCAAACGGAAGAGTATTCTTCCTCTCGCTGTCGCTGAAACGTCCAATATATGAATTAGGCGTTGACTTTTGAGCGACGATTCTCATCATCTGTATTTTCGGCCCGGACTCTAGAACTCTTTCACGAAGTTCGGCCATTATAAAACTATCAGCCCAGAGAAGGAAGATTGAGCAAAAAGTTACGAGTAGGCGGGGACTGCGATTCTCCAATTGTGTTGGTTCCTACTACACGTGCACGATCTTCTTCTTACCAACAAGGATCGAAGACCGACACCCGACCATGTGGTGCGGGATTTACCGCCCTTTAATCCCTTTGGGATATACTTTTCCCTCTAAAGCTTGAGGACAAGTTCAACTTTCATCCTTCATTCATGGCATAAAGCTTCTCACCCAAATACTGGCCGCGGAGCTCCACCACGACATCGTGAATCCCGTACAGCAATCGGAAATTCCATGGATTTGGAGCTAGAACCCCTTTTACGGGTTTTTTCTTCCTTGCACAGTCGAACTTCCGGGGAAATGAATCGTATATAAGACGGATAGAGGGCTGCCGGCATTTTTCTCATTGCAAACCCCTCGAGTCGAAATGTCCTTGGTTCGAGCATCCCTCACCCTCTTCCAGGCGGTAGCCCATCACTTTGCCATGACGCCTCCCAATCCTACACCAAAAAAAGGGCGTTATCATACTGAAGAGCTGTACATTCTTCAAATCGCACCTTTGATTTTTTGGGTATGCTTTTCTTCATGAGGTCTCTCTGCTCATGCTGACTGTTATCCGTCTAGCTTCACTCCGTAGCGCTGTGGATCTTCGCCGTCTTCGAGACGCTGCTTTACCTCACCACTGTATATCCAGCTGAGAAGATATCCAGCTACGCATCGCTCGCCGTCTGTCCTGCGGCGTCTTCGCCGGGCACGCTACCTCATCTCGTGCCAACGACACTCTTCTACATTGGTAGCGCATCCATCTTGACGGGCGCGCTCATTCGTCTTGACTGCTTCCATACACTCGGTGAACTATTCACCTTCGATCTCACCGTCCACCCGGCCCACAAGCTCGTCAAGACGCGCCTGTATGGGGTCGTACGACATCCTGCGTACACAGGTTCGCTGATGCTCGTTGCCGGTATTGCTCTGGCCCACTTTACGCGTGACGGGTGGGCAACGGAATGTGTCTTTAATGACAAAAACGGATGGGGTATGATCGGCCTGTACGTATTGTGGGGAGTCTGGTGGATGTGGACATCATCGGTGGGAGTTAGTAGGGCCCTCGCGGAGGATAAGCAAATGAGGCTCTTGTTCGGCGATGAGTGGGAACGATATGCTCGAGATGTGCGTTGGTGGTTCATTCCGTGGCTATTTTGATATCGGGCTAGAAAGAGACTTCTGATGTCTAAAATGCTGCGCTTATGATTAGTTATTTATTATTCACGAACACGCACATATATATCGTCACATACTGGATATGTAGCTTAGATGGACCGTGTATTCATTTCAGATGATGACCCTGAATTTTTGCAGTCAGCTTCCAAACTTGAACATGCCATTCGGACAAAATGCATACCAACATAGCCAGCGGAAGTTTTACTCATTGATTACCGAGCAAAGATCTTTCTGATTTCGAAGCGATCTCCGGCGCATCTGAGCAGAAGACATATGGCGAGGACTTTCTGGCCCAGGTTCTCACATTGTCAGATGTATAATTATATTTTGATTGGCGTGATTTGTCTCCGGTATCTCTTGTCTGGCGAGCTTCTCGAGTTCTAGTACATGAACCATGTCAGCGACAAAAAGGTGACAGTAAAATGCCATCGAACATACTCGTGAACTGTTTTCACAACGTTCTCCGAGGAGTTGGATTTTCAAAGCTGCTGCGCCCAGGGGCTCCCAGCCCAAGGATCAGTGAAATTCAAGCGTCTATACGCATGTCTAGGCAGGCAATGACAGCTATCTAAATAGCGCACAGAAGACTTGATCGTGGCACCGATGCGGTAAACAGTAGAACAAGAACAGAAGAATATAAATTCTGTTCAAATCTGTGCCCTCTGTTAGCAATTGCGGTCCGAGCTCAAGCGCTACTCACTTGTGAAAGAGTAATTTATACTTAGAGCCAGTTACTAAATGCGAAAGATTGATAGAAGATGGTGGTGGTCACGGTTCAAGTCCCTTATGCCTATTCAGGACATCAACGCATCGATCACGGCACCGGCGACCCTTGGAGCCCCTTGGTCGTCTATCTTTGCTTGGATTCTACCCTGTTCACGAGGATTTCTGTGGGGCAATCCAGGGAATCTTCACAGCTATTCAAATCGCTTTTTTCGGTCACGGCGACTCGGGTGTCATCGGGATCCAACTACCGATGATGACTGAGACCAGTCTACATCAACTTTCAGATTTGCATGTGGTCTCGTACTCTTTGTCAGTATCAATAGGACTCTTGAGGGGGATGCTTATGGCATGCGCTGATATCATACGAAGCTTGTCTCTGATCTATTAATTCGACGATTGAGCGCCTCAAACTCGGTAAGATGAACGTTGCTACATCCAAAAAGTTCTCGCTGCCTCTTGCTTCTCGTAATCAATCTCTGAGAAGAACTCGGGATTCTTAGTAGAGTCGACCGACCCTTCAACTGCGTTCATTGGTATTATAACGATATCGAAGCTCTTAGCTAACCTGACGATGTAGATATTCTATGGATTCTCCGTCTTTGGTCTTTGTTGCACGCCATTTTTTGAATCGATCTTCCATACGTCAGACATGTATTGTTCGTGGAAAAGTCAGATTGCGCCGATATAGCCCATTTCTACTCCACGCTGCGTTCGCCATGATCCTGTGGCATTATCAATTTACTGAATCAGTCATTCTATACATACATGTGGAAGTAGCTGTGTGCAATTGAATAAGATAACGCTAATTAACATGGGTACGCTTTGACATTGCAGTCTACCATAAAGCAGCATAATACCCACGACCCCGTGAACGCTTTAGCCCGTCCAATCAGATAAGTCAGGTATATCATCCTTAGCTCCCGCCTCCTACTACATTCATCTAGCCACTTATCATCATGTACATGTTCCTTCATTAACACAGTCCCTCCAAGCAGCATACATGAGCACCACGAAGCACTGTCCCTCAGGGCTTCCAGCCGTCCATGGCACGGTACTCTGCCATCCCAGCGGATTTACAGCAGGTGTGACCGTTCCATTTACAGTGACATGCGGATTCCCCTCCTTATCGTTCTTCCCAAGCGTCGCACGAACTCCATCTGCCCACGAGATATAGGACTGATCGAACGCATCAGGACATAGGATGGCCATGCGATAGATAACAGAAGCAATCAGGGATGTACCACTGATTTCCCCGAACCCATGACCATCTCCCCATACGTCGTCGAGGTAATTCCGAGCCAGTCCCTGCGTGGTTGGGGATCCAATAACGCCGTCGACAATTTCCTTGATCCATTCTGTCAAGTCATTTATGGCTTCTTGGCGCCATGAAGCGAGCGAAGATACAGGTGCTTTCATGATTGTAGCCAGTACGCGAGTCATTCCCCCAGCTGCCCAGCCATTTCCAGTGCTCCATAACCCGACGTCCTGGCTCTGTGGACCGATGATATGCATCCATACGCCATCGTAAGACTCGCCGGAGATATTGGTAGCCTTCAAGACTTCACGGTAATAGCCACATTGACTGTACGCTTCATGGAGAAGCGATACGTTCGATGTATCAGCGGCATAGTATGCGATGAACGGAGGCGCCATGTACATGAAGTCAGCCCTGTGACCATTGTCATTAGCCCAGCCGCAACAGTAAGAAAACTCGAACACGTACCATAGTTCAGGGACATCTGCTCTCTGACTAATAGCACCATTTTCCCACCTTGGCGCCTGCTCAAGCATATAGTTTATTTCTTGCCGAGCCCCGTCCGCGTAGGCGTCGTCCGTCTTACCAATCAGCCAAGCGAATACACCCAAGCTCGCGGGGTCACCAACTGCGCCGTCCCCATCGCTCAGCCCGTTAGCGCCCTCGCCGAACACAATTTTATCTTTGGCATATGAAAGCGCCTTAACAGATGAAGGCGAGTGTCGTTGTACAGGTAATGAAGATTGACCATAGACGGATATCTCTGGGTTGTAAAGCTCAAGAAGCGCTTCCGAAGCGGTGCCAAATTCCCAGGAATGCGAGGGCAGCGATTCTGCCAGAGCTGCAACAGAAACGATGTCAAAGCCTGGCGAGAGCGCAAAGGGGTCCTTGGCGAATATTATCGGCAAGAGCTGTGAGGAGGGGACGAGATAAATCACAAAATCTAGAGTGTACAGCGAACCAGGACTAACCGCCAAAGCAAGCAACACGACTTGCGGCATATTTACGAGATAAATGATTTAAATATAAAGAGTGTGTGAATCCACCCTCGAATTGGATGTGGTGTTCGATGTAGAGGGACAGAATGAAGGCCTGAAAGCAAGCGAGCAGGCATAGGACCCTCAGTTATCCCTATATACTAGGTCGGTCAAAGTTCGGATAGATCTGGGCTCCCCGGCGATTGAGGTCGGCTGCAGTCGACAGGACGAGTATGACTAGTATCGGTTCGCATATTCCACATGATTTTGGACCTCACGACAGCGCAACTGACTTTAACGGGTACCTTACTCAAATCTTACTGCGTAATTTATGTAGCCTAAAGGTGCAATAATCATCGACTTGGACAGGAAAGACATCCACAAGCTCACTAAGTGTAAACTCCTCAACTTGACCTGAACATGACTGCAGGCTGTGTTCAGAATTGCTTTTGATGTACTAAGCCATCTTTCGCTAACATGGACTACGGGTCCCTATTCCAAAAAACGAGTTTGAACGTACCAGCGCTTCCTTCCAAGTTGCTCTTTGAAGGGTGTTGTCTCACACAGTGACACGACTTCAATAGGTCGAACTTCATTATATACGTCCTCAAACCAGAGTTTGAGATCATTCTTTGTCGGCCGGAACCTCTCGAGCTATGTGATATAATACTCGACTGGAAGGGAGATTTCACAATTACCGCGGATGTTTTCTCAGAAGGCACACATTGCGACTCCGAGGAGCACACATAGTGCCGGTTGGAGTTGCAGCCGTTATAATGAATGCCAAATTTTATCAAGCAGTACTTGCATAGAACTGGGCAAGAAAATCAAATTTCCCATGAAGACCGCACCTGGCGAGGTAGGGTCAGGTGGCAAACATCGAAGGAAATCTTTAAGAAGTGATGGCATGGCCGGGATATTCTGTTTTACAGACACCTAGGCTTCTCAGACTGGGTGCAGGACAGAGCCCATGGTCAAAGGTGGTGGCAGGAAGCCCAGGAAGTTGTGGCATCATTGTCAGAAATTTGCCAAAAACAACCGGAGTCGTCCCGCCGTCGGTAGTCGGCATAAAGTTCGGACAAAGTTCCTGTTTCAGCCTTGCAGGGCGGTCAGATTGTTCAGACAATGGGGATAGCCATTTACGTTGTCGAAACGGAGTTTGGACATGCTACCATGCTACCCCCTCCTTTGCTCTCCGTTGTTATTATTCCAGACTATTCCAGAGCATCACAAATGTATTATTAATTAATAGCATTGTACAATATTACTACGAAGTCTGCGGATTTCGGGTGTAAGGGCTGCGCATTGTAACCGTAGTGTACGGGTATATGGCTTCCGCCGTGTACGGTGTATACGTACCGACGCCGCGAGCACCTCTAGACCCACCGTACAATACAGCCGTCGACGGCTGTATATCTGTGGCTGTGATACAATGGGAAGTACGCCTTTCTGAGGACCTTAAATGTGTTTGAATACATACGAAAATAACTCAGCATCGTGCTTGACAGCTCCCCGACACTTTAGGTAGCTGCAGGATTCAAGATATTGCAGGCTAGCCACTATGGCATGACTCGATAGCCCCTGAACTCATTTTGACTGAGCTAAAATGAACAATCTTATGGCCAGAATGTGCTCAGAAGATGTTGAAATATACGCCACCTTGAACACCACAGTTGTTCGCACTGAAATCGAGTCGTTTATAGTGACCTACCAAGTAGCCATTAATACAACCATAATTATAGTCCTGATGTCATAGCATTGCACGTAGGAGACTGAAATTTATTCCAATTGAAGGGGGAACACCGCCAAGTTGGAAAATAGACTAGGTTGTGGAGCACGATCGATCATTTTCAAGTTCATCGAAGAATGTCATCCCCTACCAGAGGAATCAGTGCCGTAGAAAAAGAGCGAAGGAGGACAGGCTTTATAGTGAACAGAACCCTGCGTTTCGTGCGTGCGCCTTGGCATGCTGGGAGAATCCAATTCTTAAGCGCTTAGCGACTGGAAAACCTTCCAGTGGCATCCCAGCAGGTAGTCCAAGAGTTGAACCTCCTATTGACTTCCAACCTCGTAAACTAGTGATTCAGACTTGTTGATGACATTGTGACTGCCATTTGTTTGGTGATGAAAGCAGATAAAGTAGATTAAATTGGACATCTACCGGACGAACTAATGGTAGGTGTATTGGACAACTTGTCGGCTGCAGTTAAAGCACTAAGCAACTAAATGTAAATAGATTTCATCCCTAAATTCCTCAAACAACGCCTAGACCAAACGAGACCCCGCATCACCAGCCCACTCTCGTGCCTTATACACTGTAAACGTCGTGGGGGAAAAAATCAACTCGATTAGAAAAATCAGCGAGACCAACACACATTACAGTGAAGGGACGGACGTCGAGTAAGCCGAAAACCGATCATAGGACTTCTTCCAGCCAACCATGGCTAGATTGAATCCCAGCAACGTCAGAATCATCAGGCGGGAATGGTACAGCGGAGCGAATTGAAGAAGGTGATTGGGTGTAAGACCCTCCACGGAGTCTAGTAGAATAAGGAAGAACAGGGGGGGTAGGAATACCGAGGTAATCGTGGAGGAAGGCAGACCGTCGCGTGGCCGAGGACCGTTTAGAAAGATTCAAAGGTCTATCAGAGACAATGGACGAATCGATCAATTCATCTGAAGGGGACAAATGACAAGTTTCGTTGAGACTCGACGAGGATTCAGCGACAGAACGATTCGTTCCTGTCACTTGAGATGATCCCTCGAGTCTCTTCTTCTTCGACAAAGATGTGGTATTGTCGCTCAAAGACGTGATGCTCATCATGAAAGCAAGGATACCAAGAGGCTTTTCAGGAGAAAAAACAAGGTTGAGGATGTTATATACCTCGTCAGGAAGAGTGGTAAAGTCCGATGGAGCCCAGAGTTCGCGAATCTCAGTACCAGGCGCGAGCTTCTCGAAGAGTTGCTCAGCCACTTGCCAGTGAGTCTTCCGGGCATCCACAAGAGTTTTCTGATCATGAATTTTGGGATCGAATACAAAGGCATGTTCCGTCCAGTTTCCAGTGATTTGCAGTATGAATCGAACTTTATCTCCAACTATGACAACATCCTCGGGGTCATAGTCGGCTTCTTTCAGATAGATGTGGCGCTCTTGTAGTTTCGCAAAGGCTGCATATACCTGGGGGTTTAATCAGGACACACTCTGTTGAAAACTCAAGAACGGCCTGACCAAAGTTCGGTCAGCATAGGACATTGGCTGAGCATCCTCAATTTGGGTGACAACACCATAGATGGCGCCATCACTGACAAGGAAGGCCTTAAGTGGGGTGGTCAGGTCTAATGGCAAGAGTTGTCTCATGGCTTCGACCCTGCTCCGTACAACATAAGCGGTGTCGTCATCAAAGGCATAGATAACTTCTGTATTTGAATCCACGTCAGGTCTATGGTCATGAATGATCGTAGATATTGTTCGTACCAACTGGTATCCCATCTAGAAGAGCGAGCTTCCAGCCTACATATAACCAGGATGTCACCTTAAGTTCACTGTCTTCAATACAGCGCACCCCAGATATGAAAAGTATCTTCGGAATTATCGTGCAGATCTGAGGTATAAGGCGAGCCCTCCCATCTCCTGTGATATATAGTGTGGCCTGATTAATCTCATCGAAAGGCACTGTGTCCAGAAGTGTTTCCTATAAGAATATGAAGATTATTGACTCAATTCGGATGAAGGCAACGCACAATTAGCTCCAGTTGAGTCAAACATCCTTCCTCAGCAATGACGCCACTCGCTAACGGAGGTCCAAGTATATTAACCTCATGATGGTTTCTGATAATCTGGAAAAAGGTGTAATCTGGTCCTATACCAAGGAAGTAATCGGAAGAAAAGGAAGTCATCACTGCGAGAGATCACAAGCCTCCATTAGCAGTGTTTTCAAGGAGGATCTGTGGATGATAAAGTGGCGCACCTCCCATAATAGTGATACCTGAGTTCGCTCGAGGCAAGAATCTCACCTTAGGTCGTGGGTAATCATCAATCTCCAGAGTACCGACCGTGTTCGAAGGCAAAGCAGACATTACAGTTTGCGATATGTAGTAGTGGAACAAAGCGCTGTCTATAATATTACTAATATACTTCTAGGCCGCGGCCAATGTCGTTATCTCCGGCTGCTCCCTCTTGCCAGTACGTCAACTGCTACTGCCACTACTATTTGCCAAGGTCCCAGGTCACGGTGTTATAATGAATCCTTGCATCAATGCGTGCGCGAATGTGACAAAGAGGTCTTTGACCTTGCATGAAACTGAAATCATACTTGTGTGGACGACGAACACTGTGGGCGAGAACGTCGCTAATTTGCGTCCTAAAACGACCTGGGAAATTTGAGGTAAAAACCTCCATACAGAGGAATCACGCGGCGGATATTTGAGAATTGCGGAACTAATAAGAAAGCACAGACCATCGGCAGCAGCTTCCTTGAAATGCAGATATAATTCTGTCAGGTCTACCGGAGTCGGTCAATGGTGTATCGACGGGTATTAAATTCTGAAAGGTGGACCTCACCAAGCTGATTGCCTAGGTCGTTTCCTGCTCGCGAACTTGGGGGCTCTTGATGAAGTATGGGAGTGTTTTGACGGAAATTCAAACATCATAGTGTCATTGTAGGTCGGCCCGTGGTGATATCTTGAGGCACAAAATTGGCTACAACGCAGTCTTTTTCTGCACTGAGGACAAGGTTTTATAAGATGCATTGTTTGTGGATAAGAACAACTGTTGAGATGCACCATTTTATACCCGCAATCCAGATGAATCTACCAATAACGCCTCATATTAGAGGACAGCTTTCGACGAAAGCTGCGAAGGATAGAACCTTTTGGAGATTTTTGAGAAAGCCGAGGAAGGTATGCTATAAGAACACAATCAGCGTTGCCAGAGAAAACATGAGAAACATACAGCATTTCAAAGAATGGAACGAATACGAGGCTAGGCGATATGCAAAGCCGTGGTAGACAGCAGAAGCTAGTAGGACCAAACGAGTCAGAGTCGAGGAACGAGCACGCCGAGCACATACCTTGCCCACCAAGGCAGGCGCGTGTATTCCGGGATACACTAAAACAAGCAGTTGATTGATCCCAGATCTCGTTATCCACCTTGATCGCATTCAGTGCCTTCGTAAGAAAAAGACGTCGCTGACCAGAAAATTTTTTCAGAGATACAGAACACTTGTCTAAGGACATTATTTCTTGTGGCAAAAGCCAAGCCGCAGGAATAAAGCGTCGATAAAGGCGTCGCCACGTACCTCTTCTTCGATGAGAGCATGAGGGCTCGATTTCAGGGTCGAGAAGAAGTCTAATTCCGGGTTAGGATCAGCATAGCCAGTGGGGCCACTACGAATTGAGAACGTGTCAGCCATCAGAACTCGTGGCAGCGTCAAGTGACAAGTCCCCGGAGGCTATTTTGGCTAGCCTTTTTGGGCCCACGACCGGAGAAGCGCCACATTACATGTCGCGCGCCTGCGCTCGGGCACACCGGAGCATGGTATATGGAGATAGGGTACGACTCTAGGTTCCAAAAGCTTACAGGAAAAATGACTCTTACGAACAGCTTGCTAAAATTACGTGTAACAGCCCTTAAATAAGGAGGTTTAACTTGTTCTGCTCGCTCTTGACAGGAACTCACTCACAAAGTGCGATCACAGTGCTTTCATTTCCCTGGTTTGCCACTGCATTGCATTGCAGAGTCATACTCAATGAGAGTCCAGACCAATGTCTCTTAAACGCGATGTTGAACACTGTCGGTATGGAAGATCAAGGCGGAAAGCGGAACTACGCTCACTTACGCGAGGACAGCTGGTTGTCAACACCTAATTAGGGACGGGTTATGAGAAAACCCCGTTGCGAACAATGGGCAAGCCGATTCAGTGCGTGTAAGACTCTGATCTGGCACAAAGCCGCTGTGCTCCTTCAAAGCAAGCTTCTCTCGTTTTCCATAATTCCCTTGTTGTGGCTTCATCTTCTAATCAGTGCGAAACCCCCACATTACGTGAAAATGGACCTACTTATATATTCACACCCAGATTGGCTTTTCTCCAGGACAATGTATTGCACCAGTGGTACAAGTAACCAGGTTGGATGTACGCCACCGACAATTACGATGAACTGCACTCCTCTACTAGCACCAGAGAGGAGCGAGAGTGGTATCCTCTTCTCACGTCATTGTTCACGCCGACGTACTCTTCTGAGGCAGGCGTAAAGACATTGCAATGCCTTCAGTTGCGAATCTGGCCCTCATAAGGTCAGGAAGCAGACGTAATGACATGCAATTGTTGACGAACTGGTGCTTGGTAGGGAGGCAGCCTGTGCTTGACTCTGCATTCGTAAGGCTTGACGCGCATCCATCTTAGGAACACTGTTGCATACGGCATTCCTCTATAGTATGTAAGGTTCTTATACATTGCAACGACACTCTGTAAGTGACCAAGATTAATGACGAAAAGCAAAAAAATATGCTCACCTTGAATATAGTGTTCCGCGAAGAGACCTGCGCTCCTTCTCCCCATAGCTTTGAATCTGTCCCCGTCTTGTTCAAATCGGCTGAGTGGAAGGCAAATGGAAGGAAAGAGGTGGCAGTGGGAGACATTTGAGTCTTTCGGGTATGAAACAATAGTGGACCTCGATATATATACGCGAATTTTTTTCGACCCCGGCGTCTCCCTCGATTATTGACAATCTTCAACCCTAGCAACGCCGCCTGGAAGACGATAGAAAAAAATCCGTGATGCCGTCCTTCTGGAAACCGATGATTGACGCGCGTTAAGACGAACAAGGTCGTTCTTTGAGGAGAATCGAGTCGTGCATGTATATGCCCCCTTGCTACCTTGCCGTCCTCTCGCTGCAAGGCCGTCTGCTGCCTTGCTAGGTCCTTCGAGATTCCATGGACCCAATCATAATCCTGCAGAGTCAACTTGAATTCGTTTGCCGCAATAAAGAACCTTGCTGCGATGAAGCGATATGACAAGGTGCCGAAGGTGCCGCAAGAGCGGCACGCATCGGAGTATCATATTTGGACAGGTTTGTCGCCCGCCCCGGGTACAGGCTTTATCCACAGCTACGAGTACCGCGAATATCCATAAAGCCAGCGTCAACGTTTGTTCTTTGACATCTAGCTGCCCTACAGAAAACAAGGGGCTTTCTCTATGTTGAGGATAATGGTTTCACAGCCACCAGGCTGACCGCTCGCTGTCTTTTGTTTTACCTTATTTTGATTTTCGTACTGATCATTATCGTTTCTTGGCTTTGTATCACCCTCACCTACGTATTCGACCGTCAATATACGTTCTTTCGAGCCATACCTCCAACGTCCATCATGCCTGCCGACGTCTATTCCCAACACTCTAGGCTATCTTATAGTATTGGTTTCTCACGAGGAGTACTAGTGCTCTAGGCCAAGACATCAAGCGACGCGTCGCAACTCGCGAGTCTAGCCTTTATCCCAGTATTTTGGGTTTTCACATCTCCACTAGTCAAAAGTGGGTTTCCTGAGTTGCGCGTGGTCCCTATTGCCCTCATTGTTTTTTAAATATTAGCTATAACCGTAACGTATATGGTCTTTTCCTCAGACCATATATTCCGCGATGTACTACTTTAAGTTGCATCCCTAGGAACCGATGGTGCTGCGATCACTCATCATCCCCAAGGGTAGCATTTCGAAGAACAAATCGCGTTAACGGAGCGCTAAATGGGCCTTCTCAGCGGACAAGTCCCGTACCGTCATTGCTACTCCTAAGTGTAGAGCCATCTACTGTCCTCTGTAGACCCGAATCCATTTGATCATCGATGGGTCGGTTACCATACCCAGCATGGCTGTTAGATGGAATTGCGACCTGGCACAAAGCGCAAATCAGGCTACATCGGCCTTTGATCGATGTTATTGCCACTTTCAAGATCATCACCAGATGAATAAATTCACTCATCTTCAGGATTGATATCGGTCGTGCTATTCCCATGTATTACCCCGCCAGGGGGGAGGGGGGGAAAGCAAATCTCAGGTCCTTGGTCCGAAATACGGTCAATCGACAGCCGAGTAAGTACAGCGGATGCTGTCTTTTATGCTTTTGAACCTTTGTTTTAGGGCACGAGCCGACTGCGAGTCTGTCAACAGACGAAACGGTGTGGGATTACGGGTAAGGCGGTGGTACTCTTCGATGTACTTATAGAACGCGCCCACGGCGCTGAATCTCGGTGTGTTAGCCTCTATCTGGGGGTCATATCTGACCCTAGTGAATAGCTCCGTACGGCATTAAGATGATTGAAGCTATCCATCACTGCCAAGTCGAACCTTTTGTATTGCGATTGCCCGGCATCTTTGCAATTGCTCAATTCATTCGGGGTTTTCATTCTGCCAACCCTGTCCTGGCGCTTTCGTTCTTAACATAGCAACAAGTGACATCCCGGCTGGCTCTTGGGTCGTCTCATTTTTCCAACATTTATGAATCGAGGCGCTTTACAAGTATGATGCCATGGAAGTTTGTCCATCGCGGACCGGGTCGAGAATCTCCTGTTCCTTAGCACCTCTTGCGCCACTCACATTTCTTCAGATGACCAGACGGATGGAGATAGTGTATTCAGGCTCACAGATAGTGGGAAGACACTTCGACCACCAAGATACTTCCAGTATGTGTGGCAAAGAATCCCAAAAGCACAACATGAGTGTTCTTGTTCCTCACTATTAGCATTCACATTGAGCTCTTCTGGATTTGTAGAAGCGCCTCCAGAGTTTCACTCACTCTGAAATACTGCAGAAACCAGACTCGAGGGAGCACATGGTTATTGACGGCGCGTGCACGTAATACGGTGCTACACCCGCTTCGGACCACGGCAGGAAATGTATAACGGGTGGTGACATATTCCCGTTATGTCATATCTTATCTATGGACTATTAGTTAGCGACTACGATTAGCTTACAAAGCTTTAGTCTTTTATCCTTTTACCATCTTGTACTCGCAAGTAGTTCACCATATATACTGGTCTACACTACTTTGTGTGACGCAAGATTAAGGATCTTTTACACTTTTTTAGTGTCTTCAGCTATATAAGCAACTACAAGCGAACAACCGGAGGGACCAGCAAGAAACCGACGTCGAAAAGATGTCCACCACAATGACCACTAGATCGAAGGAGCGGGGGGCTCAAACAATTGAAGCACCCAATGACCCCCAACATCAACTGCAATCGAGTTCTTCCGGAAATAACAGTAATCAGAGACAATCAGCGGGTCCTGCCACTGAAAGTACAGGGGTTATGGGTGATAGAATCGATACAATCGAAATATGGAATGATAACACAGCCCCAGCACATGTAACTAGCCCCCTTACCCCAGCAGAGTCTCCGTGTCTAGACATGGCAATGGATTCAACCACGATAATACCAGGCAGATCGGAATTACCGGGCATGTTTAGCTCTACAGAGAGTTGGAGATGACGGGTAATAGAGAAATTACCAGCCACTGACCCAGAATGGTGCATACTGAGAGAGGTCACTATGGAGACCGCCCCTGCTAACATTGTGGAACCAGAGCCTAGTAGCAACCTCGGCAGACTTATACCTATACCTGAGGAGGAGAATGTAGGGGGTGAATTTGATGTAGCAGAATTCGAGTCCAACCGAGCATCCTCTCTGGAAGACAATGAATCTGATGACCAGACTGTTGAACCCAAGATAGTAGATGGATATAGTGGAATTGATGAGATCAATCAGTCTGACCATGATGATGAAGATCGGGTCAGCCAATCATCGGACAATGAGTTTGACGATGCCATATTAGCAAATGATAAGTTGGCATATGACTTGGCCCATGACAGTAATGGACCATGGACCGACCTGACTGAAGATGAATGATCTGCACAATTATTCTTAAATGAATTATCTGATCATAAACACATGGTAATACGAGTACTAGCTCACTGACAAGTGGGACTGCTCTTCAAGTGCCTTGGGTTCGAAGAAATAGACCCGGATTCAGATGTATATCAGGAGCAATACAACTTAATCATGACTACAATGGTTGGTGGTTGAATTGTCATGGGAAGCGAAAAGGATCGGGAGGAAGATGGATCCCAAGATTCATCGGTTGATGATCAGCTACACAAGGTAGCTGCACGAATAGCGAATAGCTCTCGAACGGAATGGGTAAAGCCCTTTGACTTCCAACCTACCTCACAACAACAAAGCTCCACTGAGATAGTGAGAACACCCATCAAGGAAGAGGAGACCACTCCTAATCTGAGAACGCCTGATGCATCGCCACAGGTGATTAATGGTCAAGAAGAGCCAATACCCATTACAACAGGGGCACTGTTGAAGGAGCAAACCAAGAAGGGAAAAAGTGGTACTGAACCGAACCTTCATTATGGACAGACCATCAAAGACAAAGTGATACTCCAGCGGTGGAGAACTAAGGAATTAGCTGACACGGGTCGGACAGAGATCACTGACCAAGGTATATTTATCGATGCTGATGACAATGCATTCATTGTGAAAGGGGGAATAGCTGACATGAAGGCGAGAGGAAAGCACAACAGGGAAACAATGACCCCAAATAAACATAAAGTGAACCCCCCAGTAACTATACCCCCAACTCAATCAAGTGGGCCAACTGGAGGCCTCCCAGGTGCACCAGGTGGAGGCCCACCAAATGGGGGACCATCGGGAGGTGGCCATGGTAGTGGACCACCCAGACATGGAAGTCGACTGCCCATACCCACAAGGGGAATAGGATGAGGACAAGGTGGCCCACCTCATCAAGGGTCAAATCACCTGATACTGCCCCCACCAGGAGGTGGAGGACCCCCATCAGGAGGTGGTTCACATAACAGTGATGCAGATGAATCTGACAATGATAGCTGATGGTGACCATCCATTGGTTACTACAGCCCGGATAGGCATCGAGGTGATACCCAAACTACCGACTGTTCACACAACAGGGCAGATCGGAATGCATGTGCACTAAATGATCACCGTAAACAAATGCACAATTGTATCAAACGATACATTGATGAACACCTGAAGGTTTGCCTACACTTGCCTGATGGAGTAAAGGCACCTAGGCTTGAGGTGAAGAATGTATCTGCGTATACAGGAAACTTGTCAGTTGCTGAATTTTGGACCTGGTTAAAGAGTTTAGTCATATACCTTGAGACCTCACAATTGGGCAGACTGGATCATGACCATGAATGGAAGCTACTTATAGAACCCATGTTGACAGGTGCAGCAAAGAAGTGGTACCACAATCATGTAATTGAGGTAGATGAATATGCAAATTGGACGTTTGTGTCCGTCATTATTGGAATGTATGATAGATTTATACATGACTCCACCATGCAAGAAGCCTGATCAAAGTGCGATCGAGCAATGTTCATCGATGGAGGAGGAACGGTGGAGGGATATAGAGATTTACTGCAAACTTTAATCTGTGATATGACACAGAAGCCTGATGAGTACACCGTAACCCGACGGTTCGTCACTGGATTACCCTCTAACATGCAGGACACAGTATTTGAGGACCATCTCAATGTGGAGGTGAATAACCTTGACGAGTTCATGGAATCCACCAAAGCATTCAAAGTAACGGAACGGTCAAAGAAGGAATACGGCTGTGTGACGACTATTCATCCAACAACAATGGGGGCAAAAGACAAACCAGCCTGTATACCGGATAACAAGGACCCTGTCAGACAGCCAAGTCGACCACTCCATTGATGAACCTAAACTTCCGTGGCAATGGCACACCAAAAACTCGAAGAGTAATGGTTAATGACGGTGCAGACTGGTTATAAAGGTACTGTATTGTGCGAGTTGTTCGGGGCACCTCCGTGCGACCTAATCACTTCCTCTAGATGCGAGTTTGTACTGCAACTTTTCAGTCAAGCAAGTAGCACTCAAGCGATCGAGTACTAAAAGATTTTGGCTGTTGGCCGGTGATAATCTTGATAACGAGATAGAATGGAAGAGGGTATGACGTGAATACCACAGGTCCGGTGTAAAAGAAGGAGAAATGGCTAGAGGAGGTCTCTAGACAAAGGTCCTATGAAAATAACGGCGATAATGAAGCTATGTGTGTGGCAGATGGTTTATAACCAGTGTAGTGTTGAAATACTGAAGGGGGCGATCCTAATAATGCCAGTTAATGGTGGCAAGAGCGTGAAAATGGGTTTATGTCCAGTGGGATGCGGTGATGACGAGTGCTGATCCTATACGAGACGAAATATACTGAGGGCGATGTTGAAAACTGGGTCTACTCGGAGACGATCCTATCCTATGTCAATGTCAATCCTATGCATGCAAACCTATCCTATCCAATCCTATCCAATCCTATCCTATCCTATCCTATCCTATAACGGTCTAAACCAGTGTTGAGTCCAATATAATCCTATGTGACAATGTTGATTCCTATAAGTCTACCAGAGACTACCCAAGTGGGCTGCAATGAACGATGTTGAAAGTAAAGCCAAATAAAACTCCTATGGTACGAAGATGAAGACAATCCGATCCTATAAAACAAAAAGAGACGATGTACAACGTGAGCGTATGGGGTTACGCACTAGATGCGAGTATTAAACCAATAATGATGGGGTGCAATCAAAGGTGTGACGAGCGACTGAAGATAATGCTAATGCTGGTCGATCACGGTGTAGAGTGTGTTTCTCAAAGAGAACAAAGGAGGTGCGAAGCTAAAGATGGTGCGAAACCAGTCTGTTGCTTATAGCGAGCATATGGGATGCAAACAAATGTTATTGTTCATGTACTGCGCTATGCGAGAAATATGGTCATTAAACTGGTGCTAATGAGTGTAGCAAGAGTGTAGCGATGAGAATATAGCCGGTTGTGAGCGGTATAGCGAGTGCTAATAGCAAAGTGGCGGGTAGATAGGTCTCTCTCTTCACTTCTACAATTTTCTATGGATTTTATACTACCAAAGATATTTATTAATAGAGAGACTTAGTAAAGCTGTAAGGCTGCGGCTTGGTAATGATTCAAGTGTCCATATGCATCTCCATAGTCACTTGTAACAGCTAATCCTTAGCATTACTGAAGACAGATAAATTTGCTATATCATGAGTTGTCACAGCGGGGTTATTGGGGTGCTGTTTGAACTGCAGACTGTGAGGGTACGGTGGAATTACTGAGGTGAACGAAAGGAATAGTGCCTTCTAGTGGGCTGGGCACGGCGATATTATCAATGCCAGTCGTTTGGATGACAAGAACTCGATGATTATCGTGGTAGGGCAATTGTCAGCAGGTATGACCTCATATAATGAAAGGATCAACACTGGTCCATTACACCGTGATGTGCTGGTGATGTGGTCCTGATGCGTCAGTGATGCATAGTTCGCTTATCACTGGGGTTTGCCTGATCGATCAATACTGTGCCTATTCATGACAGCATATGGGTTAGGTCATGAAACAAGTTGGGATGGGTATTCTTCGTTATAGCTGGCCATTGAAGTGTCAAAGAGGTCCTATAATAGTGCATGCACACTGGTGTTATCGTTATAACCGGTGCTAAGTCGTTGTCACTTAGAAATGACAAAAATCATGAATTCTGAGTGTACAGAGCCTAGAGGCTCATCACCATGGTCACATGTTTATATGAAACAATGGCAGATTCTTCAAGCAGGGTGGCAGGGATAAGCCTCAACAGCCAGTGATATCCCTGCCTATGGGCAATCAGCCCATACCACCACAACCTAATGAAAACATGAGGATAAGGCTGTCCAAGCCAACCAATTTGGTGAATGTCAAGTGTTACCAATGCGGAGAAATGGGACACTATGCCTTGCATCATGACAAAGAAGATAACCCATGTATACAGGCATCTCATACTGTCATTGGTGATGATATCCATGATGGCATTGACGACGAGGACTCAACCATGGAGAACAGACTGTCAGATAATGATGATGAGTATGAGCATGCTGCCTGGCAGGAAGTCAAATTTGAAGAGTACGATGTGGGGTATGACTCAGGTAATGACACCACTCGAGAATTCATGGGAATGGTTAGAGAATCCACCGATACAGATCCATATGATGGGTCAGCAGAATCAAGCTTGGACTCCGAAGACAAACTATCACCATTGGAGTCGATGCCACCAGTGCATAGAATTTGATACATGATGACTAATGATTTTGGCAAAGATGGACAAGGTAGTCCCAACTACCAACATACCATCAGATTGACCAGCAATCCCAAGGAACGTGTATTCACCATGATGGAGGAGGGGACTGGTAGTCAACCAACCAGTCATTATAAACTGAAAATCGCATCTGATTCGAGGGAACAACCAATGTATTCAGCTATGGACAAGATGTGTCTATCAACGTATACCAACATCAATGGAATAATGGCACTGACCTTATGGGACAGTGGGAGCACCTCAACCGCCATGTCACCACACTTCGCAGATGTGTCCAAGGCTCTTGTATTCAACTTGACAGAGCCAGTAATGCTACAACTAGGAATGGTAGGGAGTTCCTCGAAGATTAACTTCAGGATGATGGCAGATGTGGAGATAGCAGGTGTCACATCTAACGAATATGTTGATGTCATAAACATTGACTGTTATGACCTGCTAATGGGTATGCCCTTTATGCACCAGCACGGGGTTATCCTGAATTTCAAACAGAAATGCATCAGTATCAATGGGTCTGACATTCCTGCAGAAGTCATACCTGCTATGAAGGCCCATGATGCACGCCGACATTGTTTGAGGTGCCCATTACCACTGAGTGGGGGTAACTGACTACATGGCAGAAGGTCTATTGAGGTGTTGGATGGAGAAGATATGGCGAGGACACTAAACCCTTTGCCCATGGACTCCCCTGCACTTATGATGACTGAGGTGGAGTACTTGATAGAGAAGAATGGGGTTACCGTTGGGGTAGAGATGGATACAGTGCCCAACATAACACCAGTGCCTGGGGCAACTATGGCCCAGAATGTATTCCCTGAACTCTGTAAGGATGTTCCCAATAAATCATATTGAGACTTCGACTCGAACCAAGTCAAGAAACCTATGTCAGATAATTTGGAAATGGGCAGGATCCATGAGTGCCAGCCCACATCGTCCAAGGTACTGGTCGAGGACCTGGTAACAGACAAGGATGACAATGAACATGATATGCAGTTCCACATCAGGATTGAACATGAGGAAAAAATCATTCCACCTCATAAATTAAGGTTCTAGGACAGACTGACCCTGACACCTCACATCAGGTGGCCCGGGGATCACTGTATGCCAATGGAATGGAACCGTATGGTGGGTGAAATGTGGGAAATCGACCCCACTAGTAGAGGGTCACTATACAACTACCCAGAGTTCCTGACTTCCGATGATCCATACATGGATATTAATGACCGATTGTCCTTCATAGTCCCTAATACTGAGATTGAAATGGATGGACCACATGAATTTACATCGAGAATGTACCCAGATGAACGTCGGAGAGAATTCCTATGCGCTGCCATGGTCATTAGACCCCCGTGTGATTCAACTCATTGTATCATGGCGATGCATGCCACTAATGAAGATAGGAATCACAGACGAGTGGAGAGAGATAAACCTGCCATCCCCAAGGTAAATAAGGGGAAGCAGAAAGATACTACCCTTTACATGGATGATGATATCAAGTGGCTGCATCAACACTGGTATGAAGACTATGAGGAACTCCTGCAAGGGGTCCCTGAATGCATGCCCCCATGGCGGGAGGTGAACCATGAGATACTGCTGGAGGACAACAGTGCAAGGTATCGTTACCACCTACCACGGTGTCCAAATGCTCTACATAGCGAATTCGATGATAAGGTAGCATGATATACTCATGCTGGTTGGTGGGAATTAACATCTGCCAGCCAAGCTGCACCAATGATGTGCATATTCAAGAAGGATAAACACCTTCATATGGTGGTCGACTGCCGTCAACGAAATGAGAACACAGTGAAAGATGTCACCCCCATGCCTGATCAGGATAACATATGAGAAGATGTTGCAAGGGCAAAATATCGTTCGAAGATTGATTTATCGGATGTGTATGAGCAGGTACATGTAGTGAGTGGAGATGTCTGGAAAACAGCCTTTGCTACAGTATGAGGGACATTCATTAGTAATGTCATGCAACAGGGTGACTGTAATGCACCCGCAACATTTCAACGTCTTATGACATCTATATTCCAAGATGTGATAGGATCCTATATGCACATATATCTGGATGATATATTCATTTTCTCAAACACAATTGAGGAACATGAGTCTCACCTATGAGTCGTATTCGATCGACTAAGGGAGCAATCACTGTACCTCAAATGGTTGAAGTGTGAACTGTATGCAGCACAAATTGATTGTCTGGGGCATATGATTGACGACAAGGGACTCCATGCTGACAGAGACAAATTGGCATGGATTTGTGAATGGCAAACCCCAAGAAATTACAATAATATCCAATGGTTTGTTGGACTCATACAGTACCTGGCAGCCTTCTTGCCCAATATATCTGCCTATACTGGCCCCTTGATGAGCATGACCCAGAACAGGAATGCATTTAACTGGTGTCCTATTCATCAGCGGTGCTTTGACATGGTGAAAGCCATATGTTGTAAGACTCCAATCTTATGCCCAATAGACCCCCACCTAGATGAGCCCATTTGGGTGATATGTGACACATCAAAGTTGGGAGTAGGTGCAATGTATGGTCAAGGCCCAATGTGGCAGACCTGCTGACTGGTGGGATTCATGTCAAAGAAATTCACAATAGCACAGCATAATTACTGAGTACACAAACTCGAGACCTTGGGGATACTAGAAGCCCTGCTTAAATGGGAGGACAAACTGATGGGGTATTGGATACATGTCATAACCGATCATCAAGCGCTGGAGTTTTTCAAGACTCAGACACATCTAACCGGTCATCAGATGCAATGGATGGACTACCTCTCACATTTCAACTTCGATATTGCATATATCAAGGGCGAGAACAACAAGGTTGCTGACTGTCTGAGCCGGTATTATGAAAATGATATGTGGGAGGACAATCACCCAATGGATGACTATGTGCAAGCTGACATGTGCATCGATCCTAGCGGTGATGACCTTCCCCCATCTTGTCTCCAGGAAGTGCGAGACAAGGTAGTGGAGATTTGTGCCATGCAGGAGGTTAATCGCAGACATAGTCATCAACTTCAAGAGAAGAAAGAAATTTGAGACCTTGAAGCGTTGGAGATGGCGGGAGCTGATGAGACGAAAATATGAGCTACCCTCCAACTGGATACACACAGTGCATATACACTGGCAGACACACTACAGTCAGGACCAGACCTCATCCAGACCCATAAAAATGATGATGCATTCGCTGAGGCTGTACGGACATCATATACAACAGACCCATTCTTCAAGATAATCCTGGATGACCCTGAAGCAAATCAAACATTTAGTGTTTGGAATGGAATGATATGGATGAATAATGGGAAAATGGGAATGATAGTGAGGTACTATGCATTCCCAAAGGACTGTATAACGGTCAATCCCTGCAGGGGATCATCCTTGATCAGGGACATGAAGTTCTGGGACATTATGGGTACCAAAGAACATCAGAATATATTCGATGATGGTACTGGTGGCCTCAAATAGTGTCTGACATGCGTGAATTCTGTCAGACATGTATGTCATGCCAACAGGCTAAGGGCAGTAATAAACTCCCTGCTGGGAAACTACACACTCTACCGATTCTGACAAAACCCTGGGAATCCATCAGAATGGATTTTGTAGGACCATTTCCTGAAGTTGAAGTTGAACATCGTAAGTTCAACTACCTATGGGTGATAGTCTGCTGACTCACTAGTATGGTACATCTCGTACCCATTCACACCACAATGACAGCTACACAATTGTCTGCATTATACATGCAAGAGATCGTCTGCCTGCACAGACTACCTAGATCCATAGTGAGCAATCGAGATTCCAAGTTCACTTCAAGATGGTGGAAAGAACTCCACTGAATGTTGGGTGCAAAATTACTAATGTCGACATCATTTCATCTGCAAACTGATGGAGTAACTGAGCATATGAATCGATCAGTAGGACAAATATTCCATACGGCCATACATCCAGACCAGAAAAACTGGTATAGCCGGGTTGATCTCACAGAATTTGCAATAAATGCAAGTGTCAGTCAGACGACTCGATTTGCACCCTTTGAGCTCAACGGTGGATATTTGTGTAATGGATATATGACTCAGAATGACTCACCCTGACTCCTACTTGATTTAATTTAGTTCTTGATGCCTTCATGACTTGTTATGACTCTTATGATTCAGTTTCTAGTATATTAATAGTTATGACTCTTAGTTACACTTCTTTGACTCAGTTTCCATAGGGTATATAAAGCTGGTAGTATACAGAATCTGATACTCTTTTCTACCCCAAACTTGTGCCTTCTCCCTATTTGGACCTGTGTCAGGCCAGAGAAAGCACTAACCTGGATTGAAAACCAAGCTCTTACAAGCTCTTCAAGCATCTATAAAGCATTTATCAAGCATTTATAACCAGCTTTACACCACAACAATTACAATTGCTTACTGGGTTACTATCAGCAGAGGATCTCAATTGAATCTTGAAAGCTAAGGTACGTCTCTGAGTCTTACTAGCTTTACAGTGGTGGACACATTGGGAACCACTGCTATTAACCAACTTTAAAAGCAACATACTATCAATAGCCAGTCACAATGACTAGCAACAATCCAGGACCTTCCAAACCCCCCTCATTCCAGAGTCAAGCTCCACATCCATCTCCTATAACTCGCCCAGGAATGCAGGATGGATATGAACAGTCCCCTATGCATAAAATTCTAGAGAACTATGAAACTGAACTGGATGACACATCACATATAACCAGGTATCGAGTTCTCTACTACAGCAGCTTTGATCTATCTCCCATGGATATCATAGATGAAGGCTTCAATCGTTTTGCAGAACGACCCAGATACAGCTTGCAGCCAAGTATGATGATTGCAGTCAGTACTACTGTAATGGAATTGCAATCCTTCTTACTGTCAGCTGCAAATCTGCTGGCTGAACATGAAAGAATCTTCCAAGTCGATCCAGACCAGATGTTCATGAATGTATTACATGGCACCAATAATGTTCACCTTCTTAATGCATCCTGGATCAGACTAAGAAGACAACTGGAAAGGGGAGATGAGTTCCTATACAAATATGCAGAACAATATAGGAGTGTAGAACGACCTACTTCACCAGTATCCACTGACCCAGGTGTATATGAGACCTTAAAAGGATACAGGGATCCCTCAGACAGGATGTATCAAGCCATGAGACTTGTACCTTCTCATCGACAGGCTTTATCCAGAGAAGGACGGCTATCAATTGATACAGGAGACACTCGATGGGAGGAAATTGTACCCCCTAATGCACCCTTGAGGAAAGCATTTGCTAGTTCCTCAGCAACCAGAGAACTCTCTCTCAATCCTGTGCTATCCCCTCAAGTTATGGAAGCAATGGAATTAGAGATTTCCCCCAGAGACTCTCTATTCAAAGGGAGAAGTATGCCAGCCCCAGTTGCTCCAACTATTTCAATGAGCATTGGGACTCCATTTAAAAGTACGACTTCCAAGTTCTTCCGCATTCCATCTCCATTACGGACATATGTATTCCCCAACCTGGATATGGGTAACCCTAGCATCAGTGCTGGAATAGCTCCAACCTTTGCAAGTCCAAAGGGCATACTACCTCCTAGCAGAAGAAGTGAATCAGAGGATGAGCAGGAGGTTGATGATTTCTTAAAGCAAGAAGACTACTCCTATCAGCAAGGGGCAGAAAACTTGGAAAGGGGCTCAGAACCATTCATTCCTTTAAACATCAAGGGTAAGCAAAGAGCTGTTTATGAATATCCAAGGGCTCCTTCAATCAATTCTGGGAGTTCAAGGTCAGAAGAAAGGGGATCAACTACACAACCTCTTAGGAGTGCTCATATAAGTCCAGTCCCATCTTCCCCTAAATCATCAAAACTACAACACTCCCCCTCTTATTCCAGTTCTTCATCAACAACTGAAAGGGAAGAGGACAATGAAGGCTCTAGACATGGGAATGAAGATAACAGATCAGAACCTTCTCATCACTCTCTCTATTCAGATCATGGAGGATCACCTCCTCCTCCAATTTGGCCTCCTAGTCCTCCACCACCTCCATCACCCAGTTCATCAGGGCATGGTGGAGGAGAAGATGATAATCACAATCATCAGAATCGGGGGCCAAGGGGCTATCCAGGAATGAGAGGACTTCCAGGTATGGCTGGAGAACAAGGCCGGATGGGTCCCAGAGGAAGACAAGGGGACCATGGACCACCAGGACCCCCTGGTAACCCAGGACCTCCAGGACCACCAGGACCACCAGGAATTGTCCCTCCAGCAGCCCCACAATGACCACCTAATGATCCCTCCTTGCCCATTATTAAAGGAGAAATCAAGCCAGAACAGTTACCAAGCTGGGATGGGAACCCATACTCAGCCATTCCATACTTCTGGAAAGTACGGCATCTGGCTGGATTAGGAGGTCGAATGCCAGAGTATCTGGGGCAATGGCTTTGGAGAGGACTAAAGGAGGACTCTGAAATTTATGCCTGGTTTTCAACTATGACTCCAGAAGAACAAGACTACATGAGACAAAATGTGGAGAATTTTGTAGAAGTCATTAAGGAGGACTTTTTAGGAGATCAATGGCAAGTCTTGATGAATGATGTCTTTGAGGCTCAACGTTTCCGTCAACGAGGCCATGAAAATGAATCACCTCAAGCATTCATTACTCGCTGAACCATGTATACATGAATGTTGACAGAAGTGGAAAGTGGAGGACCCCAAGAAATCAACATTGTCATGAGAAAAGCTCCTATAGCCTGGTGACCTATTCTTAATATGTCAACCATCTATAACTCACGGCAGCTTCTAGCCTGAGTCATTGAACATTCCAAAGCTTTGACAGCTGCAGCTAGAAATGACTCAAGTTCTTCACGAATCTCCACCTCAGACTTGGTCTCAGCCTTGAAGAATCTGGGAATTGATGCACCTCGAAGACCTCGTATAATGGGTCCAAGAACTGCCAACCTGGTAGGAGGAATGGAAGATTTAAATCTGGAGGAGTATGAGTTAAACATTTCGGAAAATCTCTTGGACCAAGAGGAACCTGATTATGGTCAGGCCGAGGAAGTCTTAAAATCTGCATATCAAGTTCTAAAAAAGAAGCAGAGGCCTCTTCCAAAACAATACTTCTTTCCAGTAAGCCACAAGGAAACAAAGTTTGGAAAGCTTCCCCCATCACCTTGTAAAGTCTGCAGTAGCCCCAAACACTGGGATAAAGAATGCGATTATTGGCCACAATACCTGGAAAAACTGAAGCGGAAATCTGCTCATTTTGCTTCCTTGGTGGTTGATGAATCTTCTGACCCTCAGGATGTTTACCAGACAGCATTCCAAGTGGTTTCATTTGAGCATGATAATTCCTCTGCCCTCAAGGAGGATTCTCTTGAACCAACTGCTTTGGATTTTCAGATGGCTTCTCCTGACAGTCAGATTAAAGAGATCAATATAGCTCAAGCTCTGACTACTGAGTATAAGTCCGATACCTCCTTGATGCCTGTCAGGGAAGAGAAATGTGAAGAGCCCGAACTAGCATCATTAAATCTAAAAGGCAAAAAACCCCAGAAATTACCCAGGAAACAGCGCATAGCTGATGGCCATTCTGCTATGGGAATCTCTGTATTAGCTGTGAAAGGGTGGGTTGGAAGCTTAAGTAACCCAGCCATATTTCTCCGACATGACTCTGGGGCTGATGTCAGTCTGGTCTCATTGGACTATTACAGGACTCTAATCAATCCTCCACTTGTCTGAAAGGGAACTCCTATGAAATTGTGGCAGCTAACAGATAAAGGTTCACAAATTGAAGGATATGTCATTCTACCTATCATCACCCTTACTACAAATGGGGAACTGGTAGAAACTGAAGTTGAAGCATACCTTGTTCCTGGAATGTCTGTACCAATTTTGTTGGGAGAAGACTACCAGATGAATTATGAGCTTACAGTCAAGTGAAATGTGGATCAAGGCACTACCATACTCTATGGGGATCAACCAGAATTCACAATACAAGCTACAAGTGTCAACAAAACCAAGGATTTTGACTGCTTGCATGCTAGTGTATATGCATTGCAAAGTTTTGTGAAGGCCAAGGATCATAGGAGGCGCAAAAATAAGAGGAATCGGAAAGCAACCCAGGAAGAGAAGTGTATGCATATCATCAAAGCTAAAAAGGATGTGAAAATTCCTCCCCACTTCTCAAAGTTAGTCGAAGTTGATCTACCATCCACAGATGATTGCGACTGGGTAGTGGAAAGGAATCTGATCCCTTCATCCTCAACATCCTATCTGGCAGTCCCCAACATCCTTATCTCCTCCAAGAATGCTAAAGTACCTTTGATCAACCCTACTGATACTCCTAGGTTTATCTGGAAGGGAGATGTCATAGGATCAGTTTTTCAGACCTCAGAATACTTTATGCATCCTAAGGATGAATCAGAGAAAGTGCAAATGGAGCAAACAGCCTTGCTAGTACAAAAATTAGCAAAGGATCCTACAGGTCAAGCAGGAATTATTCCAACCAGGGAAGATTCAAATGAAATAGAAGAAGGACCAAAAACAGCTCAAATGCCAGATCCAACAACCTATTCTTCTTTGGATATGGAAAAACTCCTAGATGTGGGAGATCTGCCCAACGAATTGGAAATCAAAGCCTGGGCTATGCTGAAGAAACATATTAATGCCTTTGGATTTGATGGACGTCTTGGTCATAACCCAGCTAGAGTCCAAATCCGAACAGTAGAAGGGGCACAACCAGTAAGTCTTCCCATGTATGCTTCTTCCCCAGCCAAGTGAGAGGTTATTAACACTCAAATAGATGCCTGGTTTGAAAAAGATATCATAGAGGCCTCCAAGAGCCCATGGGGGGCCCCAGTAGTCATTGCTTATCGCAATAACAAGCCTCGATTCTGTGTTGATTACCGCCATCTAAATGCTCTGACAATCCCAGATGAATTCCCAATTCCAAGGCAGACAGATATCTTAGCTGCTCTTTCAGGAGCTCAAGTGTTGTCTAGTCTGGATGCCCTAGCTGGATTCACTCAGCTCACTATGCATGAAGAAGATAGAGAGAAGACAGCTTTCAAATCACATCGAGGATTATATCAATTCAAACGAATGCCTTTTGGGTTACAGAATGGACCATCAATTTTTCAAAGAGTAATGCAAGGCATACTATCACCCTATCTTTGGATATTCACTTTGGTATATATTGATGACATTGTGGTTTACTCGAAAACCTTCGAAGAACATATAGGCCACTTGGACAAGGTGTTACAGGCCATTGAGGACAATGGAATAACTCTATCTCCCACCAAATGTCATTTCTTCTATTCTTCTATTCTTCTACTAGGGCACAAAGTATCCAGGCTTGGCCTTTCCACTCATGATGAAAAGGTTAGAGCCATATTGGAATTGGACAGGCCTAGTAAATTGGCCCAACTACAAACCTTCTTAGGGATGGTGGTGTACTTCCAAGCCTTTATCCCATACTTCGCAGATCAAATGGGACCCCTTTTTGATAATTTAAAAAAGGGTGTTAGTTGGAAATGGGGAGAAGAGGAAGAATATGCATGGCAATCAGGTAAGCAAGCCTTGCAGGAAGCCCCTGTCCTTGGACATGCAATAGAAGGGCTACCATATCGATTATATACAGATGCATCAGATTTAGCCTGCGGATGCACCCTACAGCAAGTACAGAAGATTTTTATCCAAGATCTACAGGGCACAAAAGTCTATGAAACCTTGAAGAAGGCCTGGGAAGAAGGCAAACCACCTCCTCGTCTGTACAATAAAATCAATGTCAAAACCACAGGGTATGACTATGTACAAGACTGGGGAAAGGACTTCCAGGGTACTGAAGTGTGGACTGAACGAGTTATCGGTTATTACTCTCGAAGATTCAGAGGACCCGAAATGAGGTACTCAGCAACAGAGAGGGAAGCTTTAGCTGCTAAAGAAGGTTTAGTTCGGTTTCAACCATTCATTGAAGGTGAAAAGACAACTCTTATCACCGATCATTCTGCACTTCAGTGGGTGAAAACATATGAAAATTCTAATCGCAGGCTTGCAGCTTGGGGAACGGTATTTTCAGCATTTGCCCCTCACTTAGAAATCATACATCGTCCAGGCAGAAAGCACTCAAATGTTGACCCTCTATCACGGCTGCCTCGATCGCCTCCAGATCATCAATCACCATATGACTTGGATGATAAGACTTTGAAGCCAAACAATGACTTGGCAGAAGCTCAAGAAATTGTACTGAAAGGAGAACCAGCTAGAAGAGTCCAAGCAGTCTGGACTATGAAGGACGCGTTCGCTGCAACCACCAGAAACAAAAGATCAGGCCATCGTTTGAACGCAGGGGGGGTAGAGGATAAAAGAAAAAATATCTGAGCCAATCAGGATGATAAAGCAACTGAACCCAGTAATCAGACAATAACCAAAGAAGATCAGTTACCGGAGCTTTTATGGAATGCAATCAATCCACCCCTACCAGCAATACATGTGGCAATGGACAAAGAAATGACCGAAGCCTTCTTCAAAGGGTATAAAAATGATATACAATTCAAAACTATCTATCAGGAAACCTTGGAAGCAGATGATTCACGGTCCCTAGGAAGAAAATTCATGAAAGGAGAAGATGGTCTGTTATACTTCATCAATCCAGATTTTCAACCTCGCTTATGTGTCCCCAAGCAATTGAGGAAGGACATTATAGAGGAGGCTCATGAGTCCCCCATGGAGACCGCACACATGAGCATTGAACAACTATGGTACAAGTTATCAGTAAAATTCTACTGGAAAAGAATGAAAACAGACCTAGAAGATTTCTGCAGGACCTGCGATGTTTGTCAAAAAATCAAGACATCGAACTTCAATTGCTATGGGCTACTAATTCCTAATCCAATTCCTACTCGACCATATGAATCAGTATCAATGGACTTAATAGTGGATTTACCTTGGTCAGATCAATTCAATGCCATCCTGGTCGTAGTCGATCATCTATCCAAACATGCACAATTTATTCCAACAACAACTGGCTTGGACACCGAAGAATTTGCTAGAATATTTGTCAGGCATATCATCACCAAGTTTGGACTACCTTCCAGCATTATCTCAGATCATGATCCCCGGTGGACATCCGATTTTTGGAAAGGAATTACCAAACAACTTCAAACGAAACTCTCTCTATCCTCCTCTCATCATCCTCAACATGATGGACAAACTGAGATAGTCAATCGCACATTGGAATCATTATTAAGATCTTATATAGCAGATGACCGACACTCCTGGGCTAGTTGGTTACATCTACTTGAGTTTGCATATAATTCCCACCTGCATGCATCTACTGGAACATCTCCATTTCAATTGCTGTATGGCTTCCAACCATCATCCCCTCTATCCAGAATTTCTCCAGTCATGGATCGTGGAAAAGCAAGTTATTCTACCTCACCAGAAGCAGAGAACTTCATCCAGCAGTTACAGATCCATAGGGAAAGTGCACGATTAGCAATAGCCAGAGCTCAAGAGACCCAAGCAAAATATTACAACCAAGGACGAAGACCTGTTCCAAATATTGAGCCAGGTACACAAGTTTTAGTTAATCCACACTCCCTAGAATGGAGGGAAAGCAAGGGCAAGGGCGCAAAGCTAGTACAGTGATGGATAGGACCCTTTGAAGTAGTAGAAAAGGTCAATCCTAAAGTCTATCGTCTACAGATGCCAAGCACCTACCCAGGATTTCCAGTATTCAACATTGAACATTTGAAAGTATACCAGCCCAGTCCTAGTGACTGGGAACAGCGCACCAAGCTGCCAGATACCAGAATCGAGATCCCTAAAGAGGAATATGAAGTAGAAACAATAGTTGGACACCAAAGAAAGAAAGGCAAACTGGAATTTTTAGTGCGATGGAAGGACTATGGTCCTCAATTCGACACTTGGGCGTCTTCCACGGATCTAACTAATGCTCCGGAGCTACTCCAGCAATACAAGAAGACTCATCATCTATAATTAAAGATCGACGGACCGGAGCCATGATCGAAGATCCTCCCAAATCAAATAAGTCTAAATGCCACCTAATTTAAAACTCCGTTTTATGACTTTCCGTTCCAACTCGCTGGCTGTACTCATTCTTTCCCCCCACTATTCTAACTCATGTTGAACATGAGGATGTTCTATTTTTTAAACGTTGACTCGTCATTCCCTCCTGACTCGAAATTACGCCAGAATGACTGAGTTCAGGCTGAGATTGTAGCCAGGAAGGGGTATAAATTAAAAGATGAAAGAGATGTGGTCAGTATCTTTTCCCCAAAGACCATATATCTCACTTCATACCATGTCTCAATACCTCTTAGCCGATAGCCAAGGCAATATCCCACAGAGCGCAATCATTTGCAGCGACCCAGTTGTGCAATCGTACAATCGCCCCCTTCACCGCATTCAAATACCCTTCATCGTCTGTCAAGACCCTGTATATCCCTCCTTACAAGAACCGTGTATCTCGCTCGCCGAATTACACGAATGGCATCTCGATCCTGGAAGTATGACATGTCCCATCATCTTCGACGTCGCGCATCCATGGAGGATCTTTGGGTCGTCCTTAGATTCGCTGTATGGGTTGTGGATGTTCAACTTGTTGGGTCATCTTCCTTTAGAGTTGTCGGAAAGGAAGGAGGGTGGCCTAGGATTTCGAAGTAAATGGATTAAAGAAGTGAAAGGGAATTTAGAGGACGCGATTTCAGGAGTTACCCAAATCTCAATGCAAGCCTCGTTCATCCCCGGAAGCCCTCTTCCTCGTCTCTTTGACCTCGACTTGCTCAAGACATCCTTCCAAGCTCCTGATGAAGCCTGCAAAGTCCGAGCTTTGGCCATCATCGTGATGG
Organism: Armillaria luteobubalina; assembly: GCA_030435615.1. NCBI lineage: Eukaryota > Fungi > Basidiomycota > Agaricomycetes > Agaricales > Physalacriaceae > Armillaria > Armillaria luteobubalina. The sequence continues at coordinate 1,035,489 of JAUEPU010000021.1, read as the reverse complement.
GAGAGCTGCTCGCCTTCCTCAATCAATGGCGTGTCACCCTGGGTAAACATTGGATAGACGGCCTATCTCCAGCCGTCAAAGCGTTCATTCGTCAACTACAGCTATCAACTTTACCCATGCAAGGCGGCATATTTGATGCTGAAGACAAAGTTCATGGATTCTTCATCGCTTGAGCCATACGTTGCAGATGCCCTACGTTCCTCCTCAACATGGAGAGTTCGACTGATAGCCAGCGTCTCCTTCGAATTAGTAACGAGCTCAATGAGATCTACCACTCCGCCTGCGTAACGGCTGGTTCCTCCAACCTAGCGGAAGAAGAAATCCCTGAGCTACGACTCTTCACCAAAGAGTTTCGTACTTCCAATGCTCACCTTCAGACTGTAGCGCCGACCCGTCTGAATTCTATACCTCTCTTCATCCCATCGCGAGCCTTAGTCTTCCTACACGTGGAGGGCTGGGCTCCCATTCCTCTCCCTCGAGCCTTATGGCTTCTTGCACGATGGACTTACAAATCGGAAGTTGCACCATATCAGGGTGATGGTGGGCGTACTATCGTTCAGTTCTGCTACGAACGCGTATTAGAGTGGGTAGGAGACTCTTCGCCAGTGCAAGAAGCCCGATCTAGGCAAGAGAATGCTAAAAAAAGCGGTATCTGGGATGAGTTGGTATCGTTGGCTGAACGCTACGCCCCTACTCACAGTCCTACCCGTCATTCAGTCATAATCGACTTGAACCTCAAATTTCCTTACATACATTCGGCCTACCCTGTTATCGACCTCACTACCTCGGAGGACAGCTCAGAGGAAGGAGATGCTTACATTCCGACCTCGCCAACCAACACGTTGCAGGACGTGGAGGAAACTGGTCCACCGGCTGTAACAGAAGAATTGGTCTATCCTTTCAGCGAAGTCGAGTTGGAAAGGCACCTACCTATTCCAGGGCCCATTGCTAATTCCACCGTGCTCCCTGGCTCCGATCTTCCTCTCGATGAAGTCAATCATGTGTGAGAAACTTGGTGCACGGTTGATTTGATGCGCGAAGTATTTGGGAACGGGAGTAGCGAATCGTCCCCTGAACCAGGGTTTAGGGATACTTGGATAGCGGTACCTCGTAACGGACGACCCGGAGGAGCTCGTCCAAAGCCCTACAATATCCAAGATCCCCGGAGACTGTCACAACGAATGGCTTTACGTTCGTCTAGCGAAGAAGATGAGGATGATACTTCCAGGTCAGGAAGTGATAGCATGCCTTCCCTAATTAGAGCTGACAGTGAATCCCCCCCTTCTAGTTCATCTTTGCCTTCTCCTCTTCCCTGGGGCACGGGATACCATTGGAGTGTGGGAGACATTGCCTCAGAAGTCATCCAAGATGTGGCTGATGACATCTACCGCCCACACCCTAAAGTTAATAACCTTTCTCCTCGCTACGAGAGAAGACACTGCCCGGAAGATACTAGTATGCCCTACGGAGGCGGTCGACGCGTACCTCACGATTTCCTACATGATGTGACCAACTGGCTGAAGGAATGTACCTCCATGTTGGATCACTATCCTAATCAAGACGTCCCTCGCTTAGGTTGGTGTGACAAATTCCTTCAGCACGTCCAGTTAATCATGGATGGGCATACAGCGACTATCCTGAAGGGAGTAATCAACGTCTTTCCGCAGGGCTATGAGAAACCTTCGGAAATACTTGACTTCTGCATCGCTCATAATTTGAAGATTGCTCTAGCCATCCCGGCGAATACCTTGGAGTACTTTCGTCACGACATACACACTTTCCCCCCTTTCATACGAAAGACATGCTTCTTCCCTCATGAAGCAGGATGGACCGAACGAGAGATAAACGACTATAAGGGCACTGAGAACCTGAACTGACAATATCTCCATCATGTTCACGAAGTTCTGGGGAGAGAAAATGTAGGAGCATTCATTATGGAAGGAGGAGTATTAGGCTTTGTAGCGAAGTACTTGGGTGGACCTCGAGCTCTAGCACAATTGCTCGCTGGGCCGTCTATCCTGATGACTCGGTTCTACAAGTTCCATTGCCACGATCCTCTTTTCCAATCCAAAGAAGATTTGATGCAGGAAACCTTCACATTTGGCGAAGCCCGTGCTATCTACGGGTTCTTAGAGCAGTATGACTCAGCGCCTCGTTCCATGTTACCTACCGACGCCATCCTCAAACAACATTTTCCTCCAGCCACACGAGGGTGGAATCTTCATTGTACGAAATTTCTGACCCATGTATTGGAACATGTACATCAAGGGATTGCGGAACCTCTCACTGAGAACGGGTGGAAGGATTATATGTACGATTGGATGTTCCTTGACGAAACGGATGTCGGCCACCGTGTCACTAAACAAGACTCCGACTATGGTCAGTCCTTGATCAACCTCGCTTACCCGGAGAGTTGGAAGACTGTGAAGCTCACCAAGTTCCGCTTCCCAGAGGAGTATCTCGAAGATCAGTTTGATATTGATTAGGAAGAAACTTAGCCAAATTCAGTGTCGGGGGGCTATGTAATGGATATATGACTCAGAATGACTCACCCTGACTCCTACTTGATTTAATTTAGTTCTTGATGCCTTCATGACTTGTTATGACTCTTATGATTCAGTTTCTAGTATATTAATAGTTATGACTCTTAGTTACACTTCTTTGACTCAGTTTCCATAGGGTATATAAAGCTGGTAGTATACAGAATCTGATACTCTTTTCTACCCCAAACTTGTGCCTTCTCCCTATTTGGACCTGTGTCAGGCCAGAGAAAGCACTAACCTGGATTGAAAACCAAGCTCTTACAAGCTCTTCAAGCATCTATAAAGCATTTATCAAGCATTTATAACCAGCTTTACACCACAACAATTACAATTGCTTACTGGGTTACTATCAGCAGAGGATCTCAATTGAATCTTGAAAGCTAAGGTACGTCTCTGAGTCTTACTAGCTTTACAATTGCCTTCCATGATCAAGGAATATAAGGCCACCTCAATGGCACCACCGGGGATAAAGAAATTCGCCAACCAAGCATTGGCGAACCTCGCAGAGGCACATGATTCAATCATACAAAATTGAGTATTTCAAACTCACTAGGCCAACAAGCGCCTTTCACCCGATCCACCAATCTCAAAAGGGGACTTAGTATTTCTGTCCACCAAGAATTTGAGCCTGCTTAAAGGACATGCCCGAAAACTTTGTCCTAAGTACATTGGGCCTTACAAGGTCAATGAGGCTCACCCTGAATCCTCAACCTACACCCTACAATTGCCTCTGGCACTGCAAAATAGGAGGATCCATCCTACATTTCATATCAGCTTACTATGGCCATACCAACCCAGCAATGATGAATTATTCCCAAATCGGGCTCAGCCAGAGCCTTATGACTTTGGTGCTGGAGATGATACTGAGTGGTTTGTGGATGATATTGTTGGTCATCAGTGGGACGAGTGCAAGCTGGAACTGCAGGTCTGGTGGTCTTTAGGGGACACAACATGGGAACCTCTGCATAATTGTAAGGAATTGGCAGCATTGGATCGGTATTTAGAAGTGATGGGAGTGCACTACCTGCACCAGCTGTCCAGGTGGGTGGTTGAAGTGGGTTTGCATGACATATGATTACGTCATGTGGCTGGGCCCCTTTTTCAAATACTGACACCCCGAATTTGTCTTCAGCCCTGGCTCAGGGCTGCCACATCGATCTCCCCAATTGACATCTACATGATTAATGGAGTACAAATATCCCTTGGATCGAGGCGGGACACCATCCTGTCTTTTCTTTCTCCTCATATCATACCTGCAATGCTTATGGTATTCCTGTTATTGTCGTGCTTCGTTTTCTGGATGACTATCGGTAGTGACCACAGAAACAAGAATGGCCTACCTCCAGACTCACCCTCGGATTGGTCAAACAGTGTGAACCCCATGTGGGGTTCTCAATGGGGGGGGGAACTGGGGCAACAGTAATTGGGGTAATAGCACTAGCTCAAACAACTCTGCTCCTGGCACCTCGATTCAACATGGAGTACCTCCTGTACACAACCTACAGCCCCTGATGTGGCCCAGACAATTTTACGGACTGAACATGGGCCCACCAGCCATGTTTTACCCACCTAACTGGGGAGGATACCCATACCCCATGCAACCTGGCTACAATCAGCCATGAGACGATTGTATGACCGTCAATGACGATGATAATCGTCCCCACACTACCAGTCAGTCCATAGTGACAAATGATGTGGTGATACAGGCTGACAATACAACAGTCTAAGAGGATGCACAGATGGACCCACCAGTGGATGCGAAAGGAAAGCAGAAGGCATCTGACAAAGAAGTGCAGCAGTTGGAAAACGAGAATGAGGAGTATCGTATCAGGACTATACAGGACAACGTCGAGAGTGAACCAATACCACCCAAGGTAATGGAAATAGCACGATGTATCCATAGGCAAGACCGAATTGAAGAGCTGGAGCAACAGCTGAAGCAGGCTCACAAGTCGCTAGCCACCACCCTCAACCGGAATCAGGAGCTCCAACAGGAATTGGATCAAGCCACTTGAGGTACCAAATGGCCTCTATCCCATCAACATGACAACCCAGCTGCGAGTAAGCCAAGCAAATGAGCTAAGCAACCACCCACTGGGCTGTCGTCGGAACGATTACCTTGACCCCATACAGCCAGCAGTCATAATGATGATGAATTAGCAGGATATCTATCTGACACAGCCTGCCGAGTCGCCACCTCCATCGAGAATCAAATGTTCAGTTCGAAGCCTATGAAGCCCTGTTGATATGCAGGTTATGTATCTGCTTATAAATTTCGCGATTTTGTATCTAAAATGATCACAATTGCTAAGTTATAATTGGACTTGTCAACAGAGAGCTAGAATGGAGACTTTGTGTTGCTAGCTAATGGCTATAGCAATGCACTGTACAATATAAAGCAATGATTACTTAGTGTGTAGCAACGGTACCATATTGGATTGGCTCTACATGCTGGTATAGCACACTAGGACCACTGAACAAGTAATGCGACACCATCAACCCATGTCGCGACACAGTGGAACACATGTACATGCATATCAAGCCACCAAAACCAGAAGTAAAGTACAGAATAAGCTGTAAACTATCACTGATATGTCAATACACAGGCACTCCCTGCCCAAGACATGTCTACAGTACTGGAAGTAAGTTGAAATAGTGACTGCATACTAGCAGATGCCATGAACACGAAACCTTGCAGAAGAATTCCCCAACCATATGGAAAGGAAGCAAGGCAACAGCATGAGACCTTGATATGTCTACAGAAGTGTTATGTCCCTTGTATGTGTGTCGCATTTACTGCAGACATGCGGTATTCCAGAAAGAATAAGTTTGAAAGTGTACTAGACTTGAATGGTCTCCCTTGCAGGGTGAATATTCCCTTGATGTAAAGAAATGAGATGATGCGACAAGGCTGTCACTTATAGCACCTATGGTCACATTGCTTATCCTGCAGTCACACTGACTCAGAAAGAATATAAGTTAGAAGATTAACATGTCTTGGATCAGTGACATATAGACCAATCACCCCAAAGTGGATTATGATTAAAATGCAGTGCAACTGCTGATCGCACCAGCTTGGAACTCAGCATCTGGTGCCCATACAATGGTGCGATGCCTACTGTAAGAATGCATGATGGAATAGGAAGCTTTGCAACCAGGTATCCAGCCAACAAGTCTGGCAACGCATCGCTTATTGCCCAGTATGAGTATATGGAACAAACTACGTCACAATATAGCACTAAATAGGTAGTATTACATGTCGCGTTGGCCTATAAGTCTGTTGTGCCCTTGGCCCAGACCTAGAAACCCTCAACCCAGTAGTAGAACCCTATACCCAGACACCACTTACTAGTAGTTTATGACCAACACACCAAGATGGATCGGACCATGTACAGTATTTAAAGGCCTCATTGTTGTAATATACAGGAGGCAACACCCTCCCCCAGATTTGACCCAATTAGCAGAGTGCTAGGGCGAGTTGAAGGCCTGAGTGACGCCTTGGAGTATTTGAGTAGTTGGCTAAGTTTGCAAAGACTTGCAATCCCTAAGACAAGTGCCTACAGCCAGTGAGCTGGGTCATGTCGAAGGCTTTTGTGTAGTCCAGTGTTCATGGTAGCTATTCTTTAAGTCCACCAAAAGTATAGAATAAATAAAAGAGTACTTGAAGTAATACGAGACGAGCCGGGCCAGTGTACCATCATTATCATAGCCAGTGCACTAACATGAGACGCCAGTGTGCACTAAACCATAGCCAGTGTGCTAACGAGGCCAGTGTGCCTTCGAAACGTCTTTGTGTCAAGCCAGTGTGCTTTTGCATCTTGTATATTTTGAGTCCCAAACCAAGGCTTTGCTTTAAGATAACTTATTGTCCCTCCCACCTGTTCATCCCTTGCAGAGTCGAATTGAATAGCTTGAATATCCCTTAGAAAGTACAAGTAAATGTCGTTGCGACAACTCCCAGACCAGTCACGCTGCACTTTACAACAGAGTATTCACACTTCCTCCCATACTAGCCAGTTTGCAGAGGCCTTCTATCAGTCTCAAAACACCTGAACTTAAATATTGGTGATTGTGAGCACAAGGATTGCTTAGGGTTTAGTATATATATGAGTTACACTCATTGTATATTATATCTAGAGTTTTCCCAGTGCTGTTACCAAGCATATCACTGTAAGAAGGAGGGCGGCAAGATGAAGCAACTAACCATACTGCCACATCGTATTGAGTACTTACCACCAAGAGATGGGGCAGCGTACCTATGTGACAGTAGGGTACACAACAAGACCATTACCAAAGGGTTGACAGTGGATGATTGGATGGCGTTCCTAACTGGAACGATGGGTGTTAAACCTATACACCCCGACGATGCTCAGACCCTGATGACAGGCAATGATGAGTCTGGGAGTGAATCTAGTGATGATGAATCGGAATCTGATTCTGAGCCCTGGCATCTGAAGTGGCACCAGGAAAATCCACTGCCAAAAAACACTCTGAAGTATAAACTGCGTGAACACAAGATATTCCTAAAGGTCGAACAGAAGAAGTTTGACTGAGCACAGGTAGAATGTCGTCTCCACGAATACAACATGGCCCTTGCTCAATGGGAAGCGCAGCCTGGGAGGATTCCCCCCTCTTTACCAACAATGATGATTGGAGGGGATTTGCAATGAGATAATGGGCTCTGGGGGATGATAGGCCCAGGATGTTTGTACTTATGTAAGTACAACATTATTCTCATTAACTCCGAGGCAGTAAATGCAGTACGAGCATTTGATAATGGTCGAGGTCTCTGTCCACCGATGGGAATGAGCCAACGACTGAACCCACAAGGGTTCCCGATGACGATCTGGGAGCTGAAAGGAATGATTCGTGATATCAGGAATCAGCAGCCTCATTGGAAGAGCTGTCTATACTTACTCTGGGAGTTCTTCAGGATATCCTCCAGTGTCCATCTCGAGTATTGTGACCTGACAACTGTTATGAGGTTGAACAATGATTGGGTCGACATTCGTGACCAGTTTGACTCGCTTGAACCCCCTGAATTCATGTCGATGCCTGCAGCATGCCTAACGTCCAATCCGCGGAATACTAACCATGGTGTGGGGCTGGTATGTCTTATCAATGGTACAATTGATGACTGGTGCAGGTATATCGCCCACCATATGCATCTGGGTGGTTGTAGTACACTGTCAGGGATAGGAATGGACACCTCTTTCCAAGTCAGCATCCCACACATGTGGGGATATCTATTATCCATGGCATTGTCTCCCGAGAACGACCACCATGGAGCATGAAGCGCTTACTCACATATATTTGTAGGTATTGTAGTGCGCCCACAGTGGTATTCACTGTGTATCACTGAGATAAATACGGCTCATCCAGATGCACTGATAGAGATTGCGAACTTATCAAACATCCTTGAACGTATGGATTGGGATGGTGCCAGTCGTGACCTGGATGAGGACGACATGATACGATATCTAGCAAGTAATGGTGTCACCCAAGCAATGATTGATAGTGCATACCCATATGGTCTCACTTTTATTGATTGTGGACTATCGACTGACTCAACCCACACGGACTTCTACTCTGAGGTGGACCAGCAATGGCACATATTACTTAATACATATGAAACACTGCTGGCCATCAATGCTCACCAGGGATGGTGGTACCCTGATGTGCAGGATATTGAACGAATTCATGTTCTATGACATGTCCAGGACTATGAGTCGCCCAACAGGTGATCCTCAATTAATAATACAAGCTCAAATTGTACCGTATATGATTGGTTCCACATCAGGGAGCATTATATATATGAATGGCTGGCCGAGTGTCCCCCTCCGAATGATATGGATGACATAGGCCCTGTACTTGATTTATCCAGCATCCATCATCCGGTAACATCCTTAGATGAGGACGTGGATATGAACAATCGAGTGGTGGGTAATCTACCCCCCAAGAGACCCAGTAGTGCCCCGGAAAGTGGATCCACTTGTCAGGATGGCACTGTAGAGAGGAATGTAGTCTCTACGGCTGGGGATCTGGATACAGACATCACTTGTCTATCGATTAATATGGACACCCCTGCTGTGTCTGACATGAATAATAATACCATCGTAATGGATGAGGATATGCCCATGCAGACCTAAGGCTTGTTGGATTCCCTGGGGGAAATCCTATGGGGGGGCATATAATGGGTGGTGACATATTCCTGTTATGTCATATCTTATCTATGGACTATTAGTTAGTGACTATGATTAGCTTACAAAGCTTTAGTCTTTTATCCTTTTACCATCTTGTACTCGCAAGTAGTTCACCATATATACTGGTCTACACTACTTTACCTGATGCAAGATTAAGGATCTTTTACAAAATGTTTGATGTTCTGAATATAGAAATTCAGAGATGCTCCACAACCTTCTGTGTCCCACATTGATATTTGATTGCCCTGAAAGGGATAATGAAATCACTATAAAGTCAAATGTCCTCACTGCCTAACCCACACTCGCTTTCACTGTTTTTGTACATGGTTGAAAATGATGTCTGACCCAGAGAAGGGATCTGAAGATCGGCATGATCATATCAATCTTGTCAACAATGTCAACGTGTGGTAAATCTCTGTTTGCACATCTCCCCACAGTCATATGTTAGACATTCTGCATTTCCATTTTAAGCCAATATTAAGCCCCAAAAGGCAATATAATGCTAAAAGGTAGTCTGGCTGATAATTAGCCCTTACTACCTGAGAGTCAGGTCTGGTAAGGCTGCTGGTGAGCCTCTAGGCTCTGTACACTCAGAATTTCGCGATTTTGGCTATAATAACTGAAGGCATCACATAAACAACCTATCAAGACAAGCTTACTATACTACTCAAGGGCATATACTTTATGCAACAGCAATGGCACCCTAAGACTCTCAATATCCTTCCCATCTTGCAAAGCACTTTAATTTGTGCATACCATCACTTCAAGGCACAATAATTGATCGTACAACTCCATTCAGCAGTAGGCACTGAGAAACTGAAGAGTTGCTGCACCAGTATCACATCAATTATGCATCATGGCTTGACCTGCCAGATTGATCGTTTAATTATGTGATGTCATATGCATTGACATATACCTCCCCTCAACAATCGTGGATTATGTCCAATAATTCCTTTGTTTTTGAATACAATAACCAAATGCCAAAGATTATAAACCTTGACCCATCAGTATACCTCAGCTCATCCACCCCACCCTCTCAGTCTGCAGTCCAAACATCACCTTATAATGCTCACAGTATTAACTGGTGACCCTCAAATACTATCTTGTTTCAGCAATGCAGGAGACTAGCTGTTATTGAAAGCCTCGTTATTACTCATAAACCATCGGATCGTTACCAAGCTGCAGTCTTACAGCCTTAATAAGTAGAGCTAATAATATCCAGGCATTGTAGTATAAAAACTCAATAGAATATTGTAGAAAAGGAGGAGAACAAGTACCCTAGAGACACCACACATTCTAGAGACTAATAGCTGGTACACCAATGGTTATAACTTGTATTATCTTGCTTCACAACCGTATACACACCACAAATCAATTGTTTTGCACCCTATATGTGCTACTATAAGCCTAGGACTGGTTTACACTGTCTAACAGCTTTGTTCACCTCTCTATCATTCACCCCTTGACCACATACCACCATCGGCTTTGAATACTCAACTGCCGGTCAGTTTTATACTGGTTACTCGCCATAGCTTTGGTACCAGCACTTTGAGCTCTCTTATGCTTCTCGCATACCACATCGTGTCTTGTTTTCTTTTATAGGCCGCATCGTCTTCACTTTCACCACATAGGAGTTTAATTCAGTTTCATTTTTGACAATTACATTGCTGCCCATTTGGGAAGTCTCCAAGTAGACTTGTAGGATCAGAATCATCAGCATAGGATTGTTTCGACCAGTTCTCATTTAGTTTCATCATAGGATAGGATAGGATAGTCCCCATGTGGACTTATAGGTTTGACATTGACATAGGATAGGATAGTCTCCATGTAGACTCAGTTTTCGGCTTCAATTTTCAGTAACAGTGTTTTGCATAGGATCAGTAACCCACCCTTGACATAGGACTTTGTTTTCCCTCTCATATTCTTGACCATGAAAACCGTCTTCAGTTTCTACTCTTGAATATTCAACACCTTTTGTTTATAGATTTCCCCCAGAGGATCATCGTCTAGTGTTATTCTCTTCATTTCCACAGATACTTGGTATTCATGTCATACTGGTTTCTGGCATCCCTCGTTTATTTGAGACAATACCGGTGTATAGCCTACATCACAGTACTCGACTAGGGTACTACTTGCTAGACTTTCACATTGCAGTGTACACCTGCATCTAGAGGAATTGATTGGAGTGCACGGAGGTGCCCCGAACATACTCACACACACATTGCCTTAATTACTGAAGGCTTCGTTTATTACCAATATTCATTGAGTTTGGTGTTGCCATTGCCATGGAAGTCTAGGCTTATCACCACTTATCAGATGCCTTATAAGGATACTCATCTTATCTAATAAAGTCCCTTAAAAGAAATGAGTGCGACCTTATTATCACCCTAAAAAGATCTTGCTCCCCCTTTAAATGTACCTAATAATGAAGCTTATATTCATCTGCTTTTCCTTATAACAGGGTTTATCATGAACAGGGCAAGCTTATTTGGTAACTTCAAAGATATCAAAAAATGTGGCAAGCCAACGAGAAAAAAAGAAAATTCCCTCTTCATTGTACCACGAAACTTGCAATTATTGTATCTTCTTTAGTCATTTATTTCTAATACTTAATACTTGATAATTGTGAATATTAGTGATTTTGCTTCCACCAGGGATTGAATGGACAATGAAACGATAAAGATAATTACATAATAATACAAGGTACAAAATTTCCACTACACTAAAGGGTTATAACTATAAAGGCATTCCAAGTTTATGGATGGTCACGTTAGGATTATTGCACCTACCCAAACCTGAAGTGCTCCCAATTCTAATGCAGATCATTTGATGTATTTACCTCTCATGGTTTCAGCAGTGAGGTACCAAATGTCATATGAGAAGCCTGAAGATTGAATTTTTGGGTAATTTAAACACAGAATGACCCAATCTATTCTGATTCTTCTTCCTCCTCCTCCTCTTCATCATCCTCATCATCCTCATTCTCATTCTCACCATCGTTGACTGAATCTTCAAAGTGTACTCCAAGGGTGGTAACAGTGGTCACACATGTAGGGATGGGGGTCACCGTATCCACTTGAACATTGATCTGAGAACTTGCATTGTTCACTCTTGATGGCCATGCAGCAACACTAGCCTCCTTTGCATGGCCCTTTCGCTTAGATGCTTGATTGCTGTTGGTAACAGTACTGTCGCTCTCCACTATATCGCATGGTTGGCCTCCATGGCTGCACATGACCCTCCTAGGCGCTGTTGTCGGTGCCGTTTTTACCCCCTTTTTCCTCTTTTTCTTGCTGCAACTTGCCTTTCCGATATCCAGTATGGCATCACTAGTGTCTATGTCTGCCCTAGTGGGACCAGGGGACATCTTGTTCATGACAGGATGGTGTTCGATGGCTGGCAATTCATTTGGTGGGGAAATAGTGGCCTCATGAGATGGTATGTAGTTGATCCCGGTCTTGTTACCAGGGGAGGCAAACTTGGTGTCTCTAGACAGCATCCAGTGCATCTGTGATAGTCCATTAACATGTAAGGATGGCTGAATTATCATTACCACTCACTGTCACCCCAACAAAGGCAAGCACTGATGTATTCACCTCTTTCATGTGCCATAAATTGCTGTTCATCCTCTTCATAGACATATTTGGTGCATCAAGAGCAGTTTTGCCCCATAGAAGACAGGTGAGAATCTTTCCAGTATGTTAGTTACATGGCAGTCTTGAGTCTGAAGGTAATGACCATGTACCTTGACACCAATGAGGGTCCTGAACATGGTAGCTCCCATGGTAAAGCCATCAGAGAATAAGCAAGGGGGAAGCCTAGTGTATTCATTTTTTTCAAGCTTATAGCCCATCAGATGCTGGCATAGTGGATCCACAGATCGGTCGAAGCCAGGGCAAAAATGACCTGCAGGCATGATGTCTTCGAAAATTGTTGCCGCAACACGTTTTAACTGATTGATCAGGTTTGAATGATTGTCGGTTGCTGCCTTTTTCATCTACAGGCAGTCAGCATCAATAACATAGACATTTGGAGACACTTACAATTTTTTCGAGCTTATGATACTCTCCTGTAATCGATCCACCCACCAGTGGGTGATAGGCTGCTGGGATGTGCTCATAAAGTAGCAAAACAAGGCATAAGTGGGCGATCTGCTCAGGCAATGGTTTCTTTATGCCAGAATCAATGGCATTCGTGAGCATGGTGGCATTGAGCTCACGAATGGCTAGGTCATGTTGAACACCAAAAAGCTGCTTTCTCTCCCACCAAATGTGCCCAAACATGACCATTTTCATTGTGCCATACTGCAACTCCTTTTGACTATCCTTAGAATCAAGGAGAGACCTCAGTTTCTCTGTCAATGGCACTGAGCTGTTTGTGGAAATGTCTGTTGTCCCGATGTCAAGAGAATTGCTGGACTGTGAGGCAAATGATGTGGAGGATGTCATCCCAGAAGGTAACGAGGTATCAAGAATGGGAGGGGCTGCAGTCTTTAGTTTGCGGTTTTCTTCTTGCAGGCTTTGTGTCAACAACTGCAAGTCCTTCAATGTCTGCTGTTGAGATTGGTGAGAGAACCAGATAGAAATAAGAAGCAACACACCTTCAACACATCTTGCATGGACAGTGTTGCCAACTAAGAGAGATAACTGGGTTGCATCCATTGTAAAAGAGAATTGAGGAGAAACTGCAGATGCAGAAAATTTCTGTTGCTTGGCTGAGTCATCAAACAAACCAAAATGACTTGCCAAAGTGGCATTGATGAATCTGAGTCATTCCAGCTTGTGTAAGTTGTCAAAGTGTTCAATAAATCATCTAGGCTGAGGAGACTGCATAAAAAGAATAATTAGAGACAAAGAATCCTGATGGAAAAGAGAGCATCTTCAAAAAGAAATCAATCCCAAAGACAACCTAAAGCGACTTGTGAAAAGTAGGAGGGTCTTGCAACAAGCTGCCAAGGTAGGAAAATTGTACCAACATCGACAAGAAAGAAAGAGAAGCAGTGTAAAGGCCCGTGCATTGATGAATGTAAGTCACAGTCTGAAGCCGGCATGATTTGTGCAATGTCCTGGAAGTGAATTGTTGCAGGCAGTAGGCAGTATTAACCAAAATCTGATGAGACATTGTTAGTAATGCTGTTCAATGTCAGTGAAGGATAATCCTATGAGTTCTCAGCTGAGTTTGCCTGCATGAAGGCCAAAGCCATTGCCTGACAAGGCCCATGTCATTGTCACCCGTGCATTGCCTACTGGCTAAAGAGTAAGTTCTGGGTGACTGTACCATAGAGTTGCCAAGATGTTCAGTCAAGAAGCCATCGACAGTTGTCGCCTTGAGTGGGGGGTCACGGTGTTCATCTGCACTCCCACGCTACTGGCATTGATAATGCTTGACATGTCTTTAAGGCGGGAATGTGCTCCTTTGACAAGAAGAGATTGAAAAGGGCATACAATGAAGAGTGGCACAAGGGTGTTGAGTGCAAAGAGGGCTGTCTGGATTTGTACTAGCTCAGGTTCAAAAGGATCTAATATGATAAACTTCTTCATGGTTAAGTCTGGGCCATGAAGGGGACTGCCAATTCTGGCACTATGGTGAATGGATTAGCATATAATTGAGGGAAAACTGGGGATGAACTTGTTGATGAGGATATCGAGCTTTCCATCGATTCCTCCAATGTTCTTGGCCCCAGTTTTGACGCTTTCTTCATATACGACGTCCATCTGGATCTTGTAGGCATGTCAGATGCAAGGGCAAACACAATCAATGATCATTTTCAGTGGAGTCTCAGGGCTACATAGCACTGGGCCAGTTGAATGCTCTCCAATGATGACAACCTATATCTATGAGTAAGAAAGTGGTGTCAAAACGGGGAGAAATTATTACCTGTTATCTCACTCACCTTTCCCTGCAGAACAATAGCTACTCTTGTGACTTCTGTCAGATTCAGACCCAAAGATTAGTTACAGGCTGCACAAAATGAGCTACTCATTGATTGAAAGGGGAAACTTTGCATACCATGTAAGCACTGAGATCTGCATCGATAACCTGGCACTTAGTATGCCCATCAACATCAAAGACTTTTGGAATGCTCTACCAACTGTCATCTTGGCTACCACCAACAGTAGGGTTTGCATTGCTCCGCCAAGTGAGTGTGGCATAAACAAGTGAAGGGAGTATAAGACAGGATGAGAGTAACATGGAAGTACTGGAATGAGCTTTCATCAGTCAACAGTGAACAGATTCAACACATTCTTACCATAGCCATGCAGCAGCCCACCAGTAAAAATACAAGGTTGTGGCTATCGATAAAGTCAAGACCGAGTCTAAATGGAGGCTAACATCAACAGTAGAAGGCACACTTCAAGTTGTTGATGGGGCGAAGGACAAGATGCTGGGAGCATATTCCAGACTTTGGTGACCAACCATTGTCTGATAGTGTTGGTGCGATGAGGAAAGTATTGAACCATCATACCGGTTGGCATTGAGGAGCTACCAGCAATAAGGGCGAAGTGCTGGCTGGTGCATATACAGAAGGTGGTAGAGTAAAGGTGCTGGGATTGGCGATGTTGAGCCTGGTGCCATTAAAACATGAAGTACTGAGTACCAAGGCACTAGTAGGCATAGCTATAAAAGGTGAAGAGGCAGGAAGTATTGAGGGAAGGGGAAATGGTACTGACAATGTTCATGTGGACCATTACCTTCTTGGACCTCTGTGCTTGCTCCATCTGAAGTAGATCTGCTCCTAGTTGATTTGTAGAAATTACCTGCAATGCTGGAGTGAGGAGAAACACAAATTTGATTGAAGCTTGATGGTATCATTGACATAGACTAGTTAACATACCATACAACCTTTCGTAATGAGAGCAATCCTAATAGTCAAGCTTTGTCATATCCAAATCTTGTATAGTGACTCGAAGGTCTCAATGAGATGCAGGTGAGATATTGGGATGGTGATAAGAGAAAATGAGAGATGATGGTTGGACATCATCAACACAAATGTCAGATCAAAATATCATAATTTAAATTTTGGAAATAGATATTTGCTGTCATATCGAGGCTCGTTTTGTTCTGTGTCATCTTGTATTTGTAATGGCTCTTCTTTTCAATACAGATAAGATGTCATTAGTAGTATTTATATAGTGTTACATGCATGCATTAGACGTACCGTTGGTGGGATGACTCCAGCTGGAAGGTCATACCATGTGGTAAGTGTATTCTTACTTGGAATCATTCTGCTGCTTTTCTTGTGAATGTCACCACCGGGCGCTACAGGGGGCTGCAGGACGGGAGGTTGCTCACCTGAGTTGTTGGGCCTTTTGGACTCAATTTTAAGTGGTGCTACTGGTGCGCTCGGTATGCATTTGTCATGTGGCCCAATGTTGGTGCTCTGCAAGGTGCGTCTCCTCACATAGACTTTTGCAGCATGTATCTCACTGGAGCACACAGTATGGTCTCAGTTTTTGCTGCTCAATTTGCTTACAACTTGAAGGCTGATGAGGGCAGAATACGATCAGCTCACTGATATTGTAAGCTCCATTTTCTGTATCGTAGTCAACTTTCCCTCACTAGAAATATGGAGCCTATCTGAGCTCGAGCCTCATATTAATGGACCTTTCACTCCTGATTTTGCTGCTCCCCTTTTTCAATTCTCTGAGGTCAAGAAGAATGGCTAGATGGACGAGTTGAAAGTCGGTCTTATCAGTTCTTGCACTAACTCTTCTCATGGAGATATGTCATGTTCTGCTTCCATCACCAATGAAGCTGCAAGTCATGGTCTGGCAATCAAGAGTAAGTTCATGATTACTCCAGGTTCGGAACAGGTCCGTGCTACTATCATAGTACTATCGAACATGACAGTTGGATGGAGGCTTTTGAGGGTCATATTCACGTGGAGGGAGCTCATTGCCAGATGGGTCAGAGAACTTGAAAGGCTTTCCGTTGGATCCAATGAGAGTATCAGTAGTAGGGTTGAAAGAGAGTGAGCTGGTGAAAACTATAGCAGTGGCAATATCAGGTGATGCAATGAAAGCATGGGTAGCAGGGTTAGCATTGTTATGGCCAGTGAAGTTTTGGTTGTAGGATGTTATGACTATCGCAAGGCTCAGTCAAGCACAATATGAATAAGGATGAGCCTACTAGAGTTGGGCATACCCTTGGGAACATCTTTTCTGTCCCATTGACCAATACATGGTCCACAGGTGTTTGCAAGAATGACATCATGGACATCCCAGGCAAGATACCTTCCAGCCTCCTCCTGCCGATCATGCTAGTGCCATTAGTGTTGCTGTTGACCCCAAGAGCAACTGTCAGCAACTATTACAACCCTTCCAACCCTGAGACAGAAAGACACATTCTGACCTTTCAACTTTCCTGATTAAAGTCAAGGGTAAATGCAAGTGCAATAAGTACTATATCCTATTCAGCAAGCATAAGAAATAGGGAGAATAAGGTCCATGTTAGCAAGAGCTCATCATTGACCAAGTTAGAAAGTGTACTGGGCCTTCAAGGATGCTGCAGAAATCAGTGGCAATAGGTCAACTGGACACATTTGTGGGGTACAAAATTTGGGGGATATACGGGCCAACATGGTGGTTCCTACATGGATGAGTGGCAATGATCTTATGTTGTTGTCAAAAATCCAAAAATCAACTGGAGTCATCCTGCTGATGGTATTAGATGAGAAAGCCTGGGTAACTAAGAACATCCTATCTTTAAATTGTAGAGGGCAGGTCCTCATGCTTCATGGCTAAACCAGTACATAAGAATTGAACAAATTCTGAGATACCATGGTATGGTGACATACCATATCATACAGACAGGCTAGGGACTTTGAATGCACATCGGGGCCTTGTAGATTGACAACTACCACTGCTTTGCTGCCTGTATCAAAAGAGGGAGAGTCCGCACGCACTTTGAAGCCAATTGCTGGTGTCAATGCCATTGTCCTTGATGCACTTTCTTTTGGTGGAGAGGGCGTCAAAGATACTAAAAACTAACATGTTGAAATTCATCCTGATCATGAACCTCACAGCTTTCCTGGTAGCCTGTCTTGTGGAAGAGATGGCCATGAACTGTGTGCATGACCTTGTGATTGTCCTGTCAAAAAGGATAACCATCAAGTGTTGCTAGAAAATGAAGGATGGCATACCATTGCCCCTATGCTTTATCTGTAGATATATGTATCTCCTTCTGAAGGGCTGTAGCAAAATGGTCAGATGACCAATTGCCTTCTTATCATCAGTTAGCTTCTTTGTGAGCAGTTGCTTGTGAACCATCAGTTTCTCTCACACAGATATTGTACATCTGCGGAGAAAATCTGCTTGATTAGGATCTGCTGTGTCCCGCCAGTGAATACAATAAGAATGTCCTGTCTGAACCTCCTATGTATGGGAAAACAATCCTCCAACCTTAGCAGAGGGACGCCTAGTAGGATGAAAGCATGCTGCCCTCCAAGGCATTTGTCGCATCCTGTGACAAGGTATTGGCAGCAGGCTGGCTGGCATCATAGCACGTGGTGCCATCTGGGAGGACTAGACTGGAGCTTTACAGTATTGCATCCCCAAAGTTGCTCAGAATTGTACCCAATGTCAATAAGTGCTATGAGAGCTGGAAAATGACAAGCTAAAATGGTAGACTTGTAAGCCCGATTTTGATCCACTGAGTATGGTGGAAGGAAATCCGCTAGCAGGATGTAGATAGACTTCATGTGAATCATCATCAAATTTCCTGGAGCAAGGAGAAACACAAATCTGTTAGTTGAAGCTTGGTAAATGACATCTAGCTCACACACCTTAAAACCTTTTGTAATGAGAGAAATCCTAGTAAGATTCCTTTGGGATATCTGATGTCTTGTATAGCGACTTGAAGGATATCAATGGAGGGCAGGCAAGGATTGGGATGGCATTACAAATGATGGGTAGATGGTGGTCAGAAATTAACCTTCAATGACAAAGCACTGGATCAAAATATTATTATTATTTTCAGATAGCATTAGCTATCGTACCAACGTGGGGCACACTCTCTGTATCATTCTGGGTTCACTATGGCTGCCCTTTCAATACAGACAGGATTTCATTGATAGTATGTATTTAGTGCTAATACACATATGCCTCAAATGAAATAGCTTTAGTAATATCCCCTCTGGTATCAATCCTGTCGATGGCCAACGTACTTTAGGGATTTCATCCAAAGGAATAAATCACTGTTGACACTGTTGACAACCAGATACTCCTTCATCCCATCAGGTGACTTGAATCCATAATCCTTGACTAGAAGGACGCCACGGATAATGTTATAGATGGAACTGAACACTGACTTTGTTCTCTTTCATGCCTGAACTCTATAAAAGCTTAAATCCTTGTCTAGCTTTGCATTTGAAGCACCCACAGGCTGGTCAAAGGGATGAATGAGCACAAGGGGGAACAATTTCCCACCAACAACACAAGAGAAAAGCATTATGGTCTGGGCAAAGAAAGGACCTTCGGGGCCCTCGACAATGACACAATCATACCGAGGATGGTTGTAGAAATCTGGGCTGCACCATAAATAATTGGTGCACATATTCCAATCTACTGTATTTTTGTAGTTGATTTTCAGGAGACCATACAGCTGGATCTAGGAAGTGGGTTAGGCTGGCTTGCATGTACAACCACCCATGAACAACACATCCACTCACCTCGTCATGTGCCTTGAATGCCTTGAATGTTATCTTTTCTCTGACAACTAATGGGACAATATCAGGATGCTTTGCAAACTGGCTGACCATGAATTCTGATAGACAATCTTTAAAGTTGCTGTATGCTGCATCATCAGCCCTCAAAATTGGCAGTTCTTGGATTGTAAAAGTCCTGCCACCCTTGCCATGATGACCATGTAGCATTGCTTTGCCAGACCTGTCTGTCACTTTGTCATTGTCATCTTTGGATGTTGCATGGTGCAGCAATTCCTCTTGCAAATCTATCTGCTGATGGATGAAAGATGCAGCATTACACCATGAATCTACCTGCAGAATCTGGAATTGAGCAGGTAAGAATATTATAATGGAAGAAATATTTGATAGTACCTGTTCAGCGACCTCTTTGAAATTGGTTCACAGCTGATATGCATCTTTTTGTTAGGCTTGGTGTTATAGTTCTGTGTAACACCCTTTGCCATGATATCATCGACAAGATGCTGGTGCAAATGTATTTTCAGAAATTTCCATGACTTTGCCTTTAGTTTCACTGATGTGGTGAGCTGTTCATATTCCTATGGAGTCATTTAATGTCTGCCCTGTCATTTTGTGATGTCTGCTCACCTTAATAAGTTCAGAGAATTTAATGAGTTCATCTCAGATAGCTTGCATAGTTGTCTCCATGTGGAGGTTGAAGGCTGCATATGCGTTGAGCTCTAGGTAGCTTCACATACATTTCAATAAGTGGTAGCCATGTTCGTCATGTGCCTCAGTAAGGATGTTTTGGGTGACAAAGATGATATGCTAAATCAAATAAAATCAGTCTTTGTGAACCTCAACACACTAACTTCGGGTTTGTACCTTGGCCAGATCTTCATATTTCCCTCTATCCGTGAAGTGAACCCCCATGAAACCACTTTTGAAGTGATAGAAGTCCTTTCAGTGTGGAAAAAGTTTTATTCTGTTATTATGATATCAGGATGTACTAGCAGTCAGTCAGTGCAGGAAAACACTTACTGATCATCTGCCTGACCAATGAACTGGGAGCCCAGAACTTCTACGTGAGCAACAAGTTCACCTCTTAGATGTTTCCTGAATAATCCATCATCGTGAGCATGAAGACGATCCCAAGAAAGGGAGCAAAAGGGATCACACTCAGTTATATTCCAAAAGGCATTCTTCAGATATTTGTCAGTTAAAATGGGAGCTTAAAAGAAGAGTAACTTACCTGAATGTTATGCAATCCAAAGCCAGAAAGGAATTTATTTTGGGCACCCTTGGTTGGAATTCCAGCGGCATCCCAAAGTATTTTTTGAGTTTGCTTCGAAGTTTGAAGTTCATAGCGAATGTGAAGATTGTACTGTTCTGTTGACATGCCCCCAGGGCGTTTACACATGTAATTTTGTGTTATTAGGCATTGCATACCTAAAATAGATGTCTGCAAATGCAATAAGAGAGAATATACCAAGAGCACAATGATATTAAGCAAGTACAATGAATATTGGAAGTGACTATTGGTAGAGTGCATGCTCTAGCTTAGAGTGATACTAGATAAGGTCAATCTAAGTATGAGAGCTCAGTGCTTGATACTAACTGCACCAAGATAACATTGTGTGGGTATCAGAATATAATAATTAGAGACACATGTGATACTAGACGAACTACAAGAGACATTGATCTATGACACACAAGGCATGGATCAACTGGCAACTTGCGCACATAGTGATATAATGGCTACAAATGAATAAAACCGAGAAGACTCACTTCAGCTGAAGAGCACAAGGCCTAGACAAATACTAAGTCATCACAAATTACAGAGACACTTAGAGAAATATGAATAAGTCGGATTGGGACTTGTTTGATAAGAGATATCTCCAAGGATATAACTGGAGATGTGACCTATCACTGGGTACAGTGTTAACCAATGTCACAACCATGCGCGCTACCAAGTCTGGGTCTGAGTCAGGTGTTTGACTAAGTGCCAAGTGATGGTGTGCTCATGCGGCATGCACAGGACGCAAGGGATGGAAGGCCACAGAAGAAATAATACTATAACCAGTTGTACTAATTTGTAGATCATAGAAAGTATAAATACAGTAGTATAGAAGTAGTGTACAAGTTTCAGACCCCTGGTGTAATGGTGCAAAGCTTTTCTGCCACATGCTCTAGCACTTGGAGTTGTTTGTAGCTTCGAGTGAGAGAATATAGACATTAGCTGAGACTTATTGTGTGATATTGAGTAGCATGCTAGACAAAGAAAGTTAATGTGGCACTTTGTGCATAGGTTTCGGTCATTGTTTGACTTGTGCTCTTATAGAGAATTTGAGTTGAGTGTCAGTGTGGACACTTTCTCACTTCTTTGAGGTTCTTGTGTGATGCAAGGTGCTACAGGCGGCAGAGGTTCGAACCCTTTGGTCTGATTAGTGCTTGCTTTCTGTATTTCTGCAGGTTGGCAAAGGTTCAAACCCTTTGGCTTGTTGGACAGGGTTTTCTGTGTTAATTTGTGTTCTCTGGATTGCATAGGTTGGAACCCTGTGGATTTATGATCGGTTAGGAAGCTCAAGCTCATAGGTGTAGACCCTGTAGCTTGTGTGGATTGTGTTAGTATATTGGTTTCTGCTTGGAGTGCTGTGCTTTGAGTCGTGTCTAGGGGTTAGTTCTGTTGTCCATTGTGGCTGTTTTGAATAGTGTGTGACTTTAGAAGAGTTGTGGTTATGTCTATCAACATATAGAGTTGTTGTTAAACCCCTTTGCCTTGAGGCCAAGTGACGAACGTCGCTCCTCTTGTTTGAGAAAAGCTTTTAGACTTAGAGAAGTCTAGATATGATACGAGTGCTATCGCTATACATGTATCTTAGAGATATTGAGAATACAGTTCTTTGTGTCACTACTTCTATTGCATCAGAATCCCCCAATGAACTTGAGTGTGTTTGTGTGTGTAGTGTTAGGTGTGGGTGTGATCAGTGTCTTTGACTCTGTTGCATTTCTAGCTTGTGCATGCAAGCAGCTCTTCACCATCTTGGGAACCAGACACACAACACATGGTTTGAGGCCATTGCCACCTCAGGTCAACACTACAAAGCACCTGTCATGTCTGGTAAGCTGCCATCTCTGAATCCTATAGGTTATTCTGACTCACACCTCCTTAAAATTGCAGCTTATGATTGGAACTCGAGGGAACATCTGAAGATCTTCATTGCACAATTGAAGGTGAACCCAGCTCCCTACCTTACTGGGTTCCTCGAGTGGCTCCAGGATGTACTTCATTGCAGCATGCCATACTGACCACTTGAAGTCCATGTAGTAGGTTTTATTTTTGTACCTCCAATCATCCTCTATCTGATACATTATTTAATGAGGTCAAAGACAAGCTGTGACATGTGAAAAGGATACCAATGGAAGCCAGCCAATGACTCACCCACCTCCTACCCCATTCCAATTTCGTATTTCAACTCTCAAATTTGTGCAACTTGCTACAACAGGATACCCTTTTGCAGTGCCGAATGAAGACAGCCGAGTTTTATTGGCATACAAGATGAAGCAAAGGGGTTTTGTGCCCTTTGGGAGTGGGGTCTATAGCGATTCAATGGCTCATTATTAATCAATTGATAGAAACAGCAGTGATAATCATACACACCTGTAGATCCCAGAATGCCTGCGCTGTCCAAGGCTTGTCAATAAACCTTTCAAAGGCCTTCCCATTCCACTTGGACAACTTGACAGTGTCCCAGACAAAATGCGGTTCCAACACTGGATTCTGGATCAATTCTAGTGCCCACATCCATAGATTCCATTGATAAATGTCAAATGACTGGTCTCTACCACAAAGAGGTACAGTAATTGTCGACTTTTCAAACTAAGGGATGCATGTTAATACTATACTCAATGATAGCAAGATTACTTACAGGAGTAATAAGATTAGCTGCTTGATCCCGGTGTTCCTTGAAGTCTCTCGAACTTTTGATGGTTGAACTGAGGCCTTGGGTACTCTCGGATTTGGGAGTTAGTAACTCAAACAATGTATCCATCTGTTTGTTGTTGAGCACTGCATCTAGAATGAACTCTCCCAGCTTGAAGTCATGACATGTAGCAAAGAGGTGCCATGGACAAGGGTCAACAGGTGGATCAGCATGTTGAAATGTGGAATTGGAATGATACTGATCAAACCAGTCAACTTGAGATGGGATTCCACTAGCCGGATGGTAGATCATTTGAATATCATCAATCTCATACATGTCATCAGTGAGCTGATCTGAAGCTTCAGGTGATGATCCAGAGATTGTTTTGTCGACAGCAGCAGCACCGAGAATTGGTTCAAGCACTTCCAAAGAATGGATAAGCTACAACATCTCTTTGAAAAGTTGGTACTCACAGTCTCGACTTGATTCACCTGCAGCTCGAATGAGGCTTGTTACAAATTTTGGGCCAACAGTTATACAAAAATGCACCATAATAAGTAGAAACGATGTCCTGTTCTTCAGAAAGGCTCAGCATAGTAGCTGTCTCTGCTAAGGTTGAGGAAGGACTATTAGAATTTCAGCGAACATATGCCAAAAGATAAACATACTCATATGAAGTACAAACTCACTCTCATACAACATGTCAGCCTGCTGCTCATCGAAATTGCACTTGCAGGAGTTCATGTGTTGCTTCAGCCCACAACATGCAAAAAGACATGAGCAGTATGGGCATTGCTCTTAGTGAGAGGGGGCTGGCATAGAAGGACAACAATGTTATGATACCAGTGTTAGTTGGGCG
This sequence comes from Armillaria luteobubalina, assembly GCA_030435615.1. NCBI lineage: Eukaryota > Fungi > Basidiomycota > Agaricomycetes > Agaricales > Physalacriaceae > Armillaria > Armillaria luteobubalina. The sequence continues at coordinate 1,011,319 of JAUEPU010000021.1, read as the reverse complement.
CTTTTTAAGGGTTCTGGGTGCCCCAAGTCTCACAAAACAATCTTCTTCTCTTGTAGAGCCTATACTCCATGGATCGTGGATGCAGAGAATGGATTGCATCATGTCTCCAGTTGAAGATATGAACCATGTTGCAAAATCCATCTCCATTTACAAGGCACTGCTAGCATACCATGGACAATGTTTGGAATGAGGATATATATTTTATAAGTATCATAAGAACTCTTCCTACATGCACCAGACATGTGGAAAGAATGCTCTGTCATTGACTCAAAGCTGAGAGATGATGAATTCTGTTTGAGGATTGGTGTGGGAATATACAGGTTTATCTAATCTTATCTGACACATGTATTTCTAATATTCTCAAATATAATCTTATCAATTACATTATTTGCCGGATTCCCTAATAAGGTCAGCACAGAATCTCCAATATATCGCTTACTGCCTCCCTGTGGGGTCATTTAGGATTCAAAATCCCCTCTATGGTATTCCTCAGGATAAACTGCCCACCCAAGTAGAGGAGTTTACCAAGGAGAAAGGCTTTGATGAGTATGCTAAGGTGTTCAAAAAAGGCACCTTGCTCACCCAGAGTCCTGGTTCATTTGAAAGACTACTGTTACTGGATGAGGCAGATCAAGAGGCTATCAGGAGAGAAAAGACATGTACATCATGTCTCTGGCTTTTGTTTCTGTATATGTTTACTGACCATTTCAACAGACAAATGGTCCCAACCAAAAGATCTATACATGACCATTATCATCTGCTCTCTGGCTGCTGCTGTGCAAGGATGGGATCAGATGGGCTCGAATGGCGCAAACTTGTCTTTCCCCACTGAGTTTGGTATCCCCACAGATGACAGTGCCCCGAATAGAGAACATAATGAATGGATTGTCAGAACCATCAATGCTGGGCACGTAATTTTGGCTATTCATGAACTCATTTTGCTTAGACATGCATCCCCGGCAGCCCCTATATCACATGCGCACTCCTTGGATGCTGGCTTACAGACCCATTGAATAACTACCTTGGTTGCCAGGGGACAATTTTCTTCTGTAGGATCTTCTGTATGGTTACTGTCATCAGGTCTGGATTCTGCCAGACATGGCCTCAGCTCTTCATGAGTATTGCCTTTGCCTTCACATGCTGATACTCATCTAAACTGATGATGATCAGGTATGCCAACTACTTCTTGGTCTTGGGATGGGCCCTAAGGCCAGCATGACCCCCATCTTTGCCGCAGAGAATACACCAGCTGCAATTCAGGGAGGCTTAGTTATGAGCTGGCAGATGTGGACCACTTTTGGTATCTTCCTTGGTTTCTGTGTGAATCTTATCCTCTATCAAATCAGTCCTCTTGCATGGCGACTGCAGCTCGGGAGTGCATTCTTGCTGGCAGTGCCCTTGGTCATTGGGATTTATTTCTGCCCCAGTATGTTCGAATCTCCCAAGTGCAGGGGAAATCTAATTCATGTGGAGTATAGAATCTCTGCGGTGGTACATGAAGAAAGGATGATACACTGCAGCATTCAAGTCATTCAAGCAGCTAAGAAACACAGAACTGCAGGCCACAAGAGACTTGTATTATGTCCACTGACAGCTTATTGAGGAGTACAAGTTCATCAAAGGAAGCACATATATCCTGTGTTATCGAGTTGTTCACCATTCCTTGGTGAGTTCCATGATGACATGCAATGTATTCTATCTCATGGCATTTGTGCAGTGTCCACTGTGCAACACTCGCCAGCTGGGTAGTCATGATCACCCAGCAAATGTGTGGTATCAATATCATCACGTTCTATTCCTCAATGGTGTTCGTCAGAGCAGGATACTCTACCGGCCAGGCAATGTAGGCTAGCTTTGGCTTCAGATTGGTCAATTGGTTGTTCGCATTCCCTGCTGTTTGGGTGAGTGACTACCTGCTTTGAGTCAATACATACATGTTGATGATATCAGACCATTGATACCTTCAGTTGGTGAAACCTCCTCTTGTTCACATTCCCAAACATGGCCTGGACTCTGCTTGCTGTGGGTCTTTGCTTCCTGATCCTGGATGGAAGCTCTGCAAAGGTACCATTGATCGCACTATTCATCTTCATCTTTGCTGGTAAGACAGAAAGGGTCCATCATTGAATCAGCATTCTCATCACTATTCTTATAGCATTCTATTCACCTGGAGAAGGACTCATGCCATTCACATACTCAGCTGAGGTGTTCCTGCTCACACATCATGAGATGGGCATGTCATGGGCTGTTGCTACTTGCCTGGGTTGGGTGGTGGTCCTGTCCATCACGTTCCCATGTATGTTGACCGCACTAACAGAAGTGGGAGGTGAGCCATCGCTCGTTTCTTTGGTCCCAGGTTATGGAGACTTGACAGCTACCTGTAGCATTTGGGTTCTATGCCGGCCTTAATGTGCTCATGTTGATAATGATCTTCTTCCTACTGCCAGAGACAAAACAAAGGACACTCGAGGAGCTTGATTATGTGTTTGCCATGTCAATGTGGAAACACGTCACCTACTAGGGAGGCACTTTCCTACCATACTGGATCAAGAAGTGGGTATTCTGGCAGCAAGATGCTGTTCTGGAGCCGCTCTACCACCTGGACGAGGTGGAGAGTATAACAGTCTTTGAGAAAGGTGTGGGTCATTAAGAGCCGTTAGTGGGCTATGATTCGGATGACGGTTTCTTGATTTCTCTTGTAGCATTTACTGTATGTATCAATGGCATGAAATCTTTTCACGACTCATCTGGTGGAGCTCTCCAAGTACAAATGTATGCTGTCTATCAAACATCAAAGTCTTGTTGAAGAAGAAAATCAGATACTCACTAAGTGCATCAATGTTGTTACACCAGAAACATGATGCAATAGTTGTGAGCCAATGGGTAATTCAACAATAAGTCATGGATCATCAGGTATATAATGAATCTGGACAGCACAGTGTGAGCTCCAGGAAAAGGCAAAAAGAGCAGACATACCAGCTCTGACAGTTTGGTCCATTCATTAAGACTTCTGACATACTCATCATCTTTCTCTCTTCCCAACATGTCCGGATGCCACAGAACAAATGAGGAAAACTGAACAGTGGGGCTGAGAACAGGTGCTGAGGATTGCATAGCCACATTGTATTCCTCCATGTCTTCATCTTTACCACATCTATTTCAGCCTGAGCGACACATGGCTCTGCTTGGAGAATGAGCCTTGCCTTTTCCTTTCTCCTTCTTGACCCCATCCACATCTTTCAACACCAGTCCCATATAGCCAGCTGGAACATCAATTTGTGTACCATGGAGCGCTGATGAGCCTTGAGGCTCTATGCGCTCTGAAATCACAGACACACATAATAATTTATCGATGTTCTCCCATGCATGGCCTTTCAGTAAACCAATTGTTGCAAGGCCAGTGCAGGTCAAATTGTAGCAAACCACTCAATGCACATGGCTATGCAAACCTATGATGCACTCCACGAACTAATAATTAAATAAACATATCCGGTTCAAATGGATATCAGCCTGATCCTTCCAGGTGGCTGAGTCATAGGTCCATCACAGTATTACAAGTCTAGACCAATCACATGGTACCAACCATCTGATCATATGGTATGCCTGCATGAAGGCGGTGCGCGGCTAGGGCCTCGTAATGGTTAATGGTTGAAAGCATATGGGCATGTTCCAATAAACATTTTGGCTTGGTGAAGTCACATTCCCGATGACTGCACAACCAATAACACTGAGTAAAGGTCCACTTGCCGCTATGACTTGTTAATGAAGGAACTGTTAATATACCACACCACTCAGTCAGACTGTAGATAGCAGGATAATATTGTTACAAAGTGTTTGCGAAGCTCACTAATAAATTACTGTGGTTACTAAGGCTGACAGTAGTAGCTTATGAACTGGTACAAGAAAATTAGTATAAAAACCAGAGTGTATTAGCTAGAACAAGAGAATATGCTCGGGAATTACTCCCCCACACCATAGTCCCTAAACCTTTTAAGCTAACAAGCATAGAAGACTCCTTCACAACATCTATGTCAATACACTAGTGTTTTAAAATGGTCTTCGTGGACCATAAAACATTTGTGCGCCATATTGAATTGTTGCTTCGTTAACACTCAGCTTTCATCCTTAAAACCAAGAAGGCAATAGTTCACCTTCATTGGCATTCTCACACCTCTTTCCCATTCACCAGAAGACTTCAAAGGGTAATCCATAGATAGGATTATTGCACTTTAGTTCCTAACACCAACAGAATATACTTTCGCAAAGTAAAATTATATAATAACTCATAGTTCTTGTATAGGAACTAACAACTGGAACTGTAACCAGGATTCCAATACCTCATACCCACTCAGTATACACTCAAACTTGCAATCCACTTCTCTTTGTGAAGTACTTCATGCATTGACCTTGCTTTGCGAAGCTATAATTCACAGCATAACACTCAGTAGCCTTGAATAAGCTACAATCTTAGGACCTACAGTCACTGCATGGAGGTGCCTGACTAGACTCGCTAAGAACCTGCCTTCAGATTCTGTGATAGATTATACTTGCCATTCAGGTGTTGTGTTTTCTGCCTGCAGGAGTCACTAGGTTCATCACCAGCGGTCAAAGAAGTACATGAACAAAGGATGTATAGATTGAGGATGCAAGATGGAAATGCACACCACTACTTCCAGGAACTAGAACAACAAGCACAGCTTGCAGGAAGATGGGAAGATCAAGGGGAGAAAAGCCACATCATTGCTGCACTCCGAGCTGGAGTACCAGATGAATACACCATGGCCATAGCCTCTGGTGAGAACATTCCAGTCACCTATCCCCAATGGAAGTGCCACATACTACAAATCAATGACCAATGAGCAGTAAAATGAGCCTTCAACAGAACTCATAAGGGCTACTGACCCCAAGACCCCTGAAACAGATCCCAGAATGGCCCACAAAGCGAAAGCCATGCCCCACCACCCAGAAATCAGAATGCACCCCCACAACCACCCAAGGAGCCAGGACCATCTAGCACCAACACAGGAACCGGACCAGTCTATGGTGGGCAGGGGCAGCCCATGGACATAGACTGCCTCCGATGAGAGTGACACTGCTTCAATTGCCACAAAAAGGGACACTTTACCACTGACTGCAAGGAGCTGAGGAAGCCAAGGGATAGAGGCAGAAGATTTACATGCAACAACAATCACTGAGATCAGCAAGTTGTAGAGGAAGGAAGTGAACCCGAAGAGGAGAAGACACCCTCAACATCAGGAGTAGAGGAGGAAAAAGATGGGACTGATGAGTAAGCAATTCTACTCGGTTGGCTGGACTTTCTAAAGGTGCACACTTACATACTGCTGGATGGGCTCATGGTACTTCTGTAGATAAAACTATAATGCATTTGAATATACCCTCATCCATGACCTCCAGCACAACACCCAAAGAATTGTGCAATCAGTACAGTATCCTAATGGACAATTCTAATGAATATTCAAGACATAGAAACCCCTGGGCCCTGCCAAAGTCATCCTCGAATCACCCTTGGACAGTGCCCAACAAGCAGAGGCATGCAGCCTCTCCAAAAAGAAGAATCCCTGACCACAAACAGCTGCAACAGAGGGAGCACAGAGTGGCAAAAGCCCCAGGCAGCAAGATTGTGAAGGTCGTGACCCCCGCAAAGAAACAGACACTGGAGAACATTGGACACTCCTTGCCTGTGATCTGGAGATCTAAGGATCAAAGGGTGCTCCCAGGACTGGTGGAGTCTGTGAACTGAGGTGGAGAACCAAAGCAATGGTCGCCAGGAGACATGCACCTGAAGAACTCAGACCCTGAGATCATAAAGGGTGGCCAGACCAAAGCCAAAGTGAACATAACTTGAAGGAAGTTTTCAATCGAAGGGGCACAAGTGCCTCGTCTGCCATGCAAGATGGGTGGTAGGCACACCCAGGAACCCATAAGTCTGCCACCACTCACTCCCTGCTCATGCAAAATCTCTCTAGAAGAAGTACCAGAAAATGAAGACAACATGTCCTACCAACTGGCTGCTGCTGCCAAAAATGCAGATGCATGTGGGCCATCCCTGATGTGAAAAAGTCCTCCCTCAGAGACAAGATGCCCAACCCACAGAGCGAAGAGCATGGCTACCAATGGCAGCAATGCCTTGGTGAAAATTCCCATGGACCCTAGTGGTCCTAGAAAGGCAAAGAAGAGAGCTGAGGAAGAGTACAACAAGGATGACAACCCAGAGTGGCAAGAATATCTCAAGGGACATTGTTACTGCAAAAAGGGAGACCCTGACACTGATGAGCCTCTAGGCTTTTTATGCTCAGAATTCGCGAATTTTGCCATTTCTAAGTGACAACAACTTGGAACCAGTTATAACAATAACACTGGTGTGCATGCACTATTATAGGACCTCTTTGACACTTCAATGGCCAGCTATAATGAAGAATACCCATCCCAACTTGTTTTGTGACCTAACTCATATGCCATCACAAATAGGCACAGTATTGATCAATCAGGCAACCACCAGTGATAAGCGAACTATGCATCACTGATGCATCAGGACTGCATCACCAGTGCATCATGGTGTAACAGACCGGTATTGATCCTTTCATTATATGAGGTCATACCTGCTGACAATTGCCCTACTGTGATAATCATTGAGTTCTTGCCATCCAAATGACTGGCATTGATAATATCACCATGCCCAGCTCACTAGAAGGCATTATTCCTTTCGTTCACCTCAGTGATTCCACTGTACCCTCACAGTCTGCAGTTCAAACAGCACCCCAATGACCCCGCTGTGACAACCCATGATATAGCGAATTTATCTGTCTTCAGTAATGCTAAGGATTAGCTATTACAAGAGACTACGGAGATTCATATGGACATTTGACTCATTACAAAGCCACAGCCTTACAGATTTACTAAGTCTTTCTATTAATAAATATCTCTAGTAGTATAAAATCCATAGAAAATCATAGAAGTAAAAGAGATCTATCTACCCACTACTTTGCTATTAGCACTCACTATACCACTCACGACCAGCTATATTCTCACTGTTACACTCATGCTACGTTCATTAGCACTGGTTTAAATGACCACATTTCTCGCATAGCACAGTATACAAACAATAACATTTGTTTGCACCCCATATGCTCGCTATAAGCAACAGACTGACTATGGAGATGCATATGGATGCTTGAATCATTACCAAGCCACAGCCTTACAGCTTTACTAAGTCTCTCTATCAATAAATATCTTTGGTAGTATAAAATCCATAGAAAATCATAGAAGTAAAAGGATCTATCTACCCACTACTTTGCTATTAGCACTCACTATACCACTCATGACCAGCTATATTCTCATCTCTATACTCTTGCTACGCTTATTAGCACCGGTTTAAATGACCACATTTCTCGCATAGCACAGTACATGAACAATAACATTTGTTTGCACCCCATATGCTTGCTATAGGCAAGGGACTGGTTTTAACACCATCTTTAGCTTCGCACCCCCTTCATTTCTCTTTGAGAAAAATGCTCTACACCATGATCGACTGGCGTTAGCATTATCTTCGGTTGCTCATCACACCTTTGATTGCACCCCATCATTATTGGTTTAATACTTGCATCTAGTGTGTAACACTGTACGCTTGCATCGTACATCACCTCTTTTTGTTTTATAGGATCAGATCGTCTTCATCTTCGTACCATAGGAGTTTTATTCGGTTTTATTTTCAACATCATTCATTGCAGCCCACTTGGGTAGTCTCTCGCAGACTTATAGGAATCAACATCGTCACATAGGATTGTATTGGACTCAACACCGGTTTAGACCATCATAGGATAGGATAGGTTTGCATGCATAGGATTGACATTGACATAGGATAGGATCATCTCTGAGTAGACTCAGTTTTCAACATTGCCTTCAGTATATTTCATCTCGTATAGGATCAGCACTTGTCATCACCATGTCCCACTGGACATAAACTCATTTTCACGCTCTTGCCACCATTAACTGGCATTATTAGGATCGCCCCCTTCAGTATTTCGACACTACACTGGTTATAAACCATCTGCCGCACACATAGCTTCATTATCACCGTTATTTTCATAGGATCTTCATCTAGAGACCTTGTCTAGTCATTTCTCCTTCTTTTACACTGGACCTGTGGTATTCACGTCATACCCTCTTCCATTCTATCTCATTATCAAGATTATCACTGGCCTTCAGCCAAAACCTCTTAGTACTCGATCGCTTGAGTGCTACTTGCTTGACTGAAAAGTCGCAGTATAAACTTGTGTCTAGAGGAAGTGATTAGGTCACACGGAGGTGCCCCAAACAACTTGCACAACACAGTACCTTTATAACCGGTTGTCACCATCATTAACCATTACTCTTCGAGTTTTTGGTGTGCTGTTGCCATGGAAGTTTAGGTTCATCAGCGGAGCACTATGTTTCTCTGTCTGATGGTAGCTGGGCTAGAATCCATCAGTCCACTGCTCAGAGTCGTAGTGTACCTGCCACTGGTGTAACCTGGATGTATCATACAGAGATCTCTGTGTCACATGGAGGGAAAAAGCACATCTCTCATTCCCATCAGGATATTCCTATCATCTCCAATTCTGTTGTCTCTTCTGCCCACCTGTCCACATCCAATTTCATGTCTTCACTGCCTGACTGACCACTTGATCTTACCTCTGTGGATTTTGATGTATCAGCTGTGCAGGAATTAACAGAGCATCTCTTACACCTGCCATCATTCAGGAAAAGGTGAACAATAGACACAGACCAGACCCTCTGCATCAATGGATGAAAGAAATTGATTCTTATTTTGCAGAATTCTGGCACTTAGAGGGCCACAGTGAAACACATGTGTGTGGAAGCTGTGGGGGGGGGAGGCATGTTTTTGCTGTGCCTCTTGTTATAATGGTCCAAGTTTTTGCCAAAGATGTATTGTTCAGGCCCATCACTGCATGCCATTTCACCAGATTGAGGTATTTGTTTTGTTTTTTGAAGATCTCCAACCCATGCCGATGAACTCACCCTCTTCATATCAGCAATGGACTGGAAATTTTTATGTTCATATATCGCTGAAAGATTTGGGCCTGATTGTACAGCTCAGACATTCACCTGGAGAAACATGTACCAGCCCCCATCCATTGATAAGCCTAGACTTCCATGGCAACGGCAACACCAAACTCAATGAGTATTGGTAATAAATGAAGCCTTTGGTAATTAAGGCAATGTGTGTGTGAGTATGTTTGGGGCACCTCCATGCACTCCAATCAATTCCTCTAGATGCAGGTGTACACTGTGACATGAAAGTCTAGCAAGTAGTACCCTAGTTGAGTACTGTGATGTAGGCTATACACCGGTATTGTCTTGAATAAATGAGAGACAACAGAAACCGGTATGACATGAATACCAAGTATCTGTAAAAATGAGGAGAATAATGCTAGACAAAGTCTCTAGTCAATGATCCTCTGGGGGAAATCTATAAACAAAAGGTGTTGAATATTTGAGAGTAGAAACCGAAGGCGCTTTTCATGGTCAAGAATACAAGAGGGAAAACAAAGTCCTGTGTCAAGGGTGGGTTACTGATCCTATACAAAACATTGTTACTGAAAGTTGAAGCTGAAAACTGAGTCTACATGGGGACTATCCTATCCTATGATGAAACTAAACAAGAACTGGTCAAAACAATTCTATGTTGATGATGCCAATCCTACAAGTCTACTTGGAGACTTCCCAAATGGGCAGCAATGTAATTGTTGAAAACAAAACTGAATTAAACTCCTATGTGGTGAAAGTGAAGATGCGGCCTATAAAAGAAAACAAGACACAATGGGGTATGCAAGAAGCATAAGAGAGCTCAAAAGGCTGGTACCAAAGCTATGGCAAGCTAAGGGCAAGTAACTGGTATAAAAATGACTGGCAGTTGAGCATTTGAAGCTGGTGGTGGTATGTGGTGAAGTGGTGAATGATAGAGAGGTGAATGAAGCTGTTAGACAGTGTAAACCAGTCCTAGGCTTATAGTAGCACATATAGGGTACAAAACAATTGATTTGTGGTGTGTATACGGTTGTGAAGCAAGATAATACAAGTTATAACCATTGGTGTACCGGCTATTAGTCTCTAGAATGTGCGGTGTCTCTAGGGCACTTGTTCTGTATTTTCCTACAATATTCAATCGAGTTTTTATACTACAAGGCCTGGATATTATTAGCTCTACTTATTAAGGCTGTAAGACTGCATCTTGATAACTATCCAACAGTTTATGAGTAATAATGAGGCTTTCAATAACAGCTAGTCTTCTGTGTTGTTGAAACAAGATAATATTTGAGGGTTACCAGTTATTACTGCAAGTGTTATACAGTGCTGTTTGACTGCAGACTGAGAGGGTAGGGTGGATGAGCTGAGGTATACTGATGGGTCAAGGTTTATAATCTTTGGCATTCAGTTATTGTATTTGAAAATGAAGGAATTATCGGATGTAATCCACAATTGTAGAGGGGATGTATATGTCAATGCATATGACATCACATAATTAAACAATCAACCCAGCAGGTCAAGCCATGATGCATAACTGATGGGATAATGATGCAGCAATTCTTCAGTTTATCAGCACCTACTGCTGAATGGAGGTGTATGATCAATTATTGTGCCTTGAAGTGATGGTATGCATAAATTAAAGTGCTTCACAAGATGGGAAGGATATCGAGAGTCTTAGGGTGCCATTGCTGTTGCATAGAGTATGTGCCCTTGAGTAGTATAGTAAGCTTGTCTTGATAGGTTGTTTATGTGATGCCTTCAGTTATTACAAGCTTCCACCCCATGTCTTCATCATGATTGCTGGGCCCTCATACCTCAGGACCCAGAAACCTGACTATGACATGGGACTTCAGCTTGTTGTGGCCTGCCCCAAACCTGGCTTATTACTTATCACATCAGTTTTCAGAGATATATATATTATGAGTGTAATAAAGCTTCAGGATATACAATATTCAATGTATCAGTATTTCTTTCTGTAGGTGGGAAGAGAACCCGAATCCGTTGTCCAGAAGTGCAACGGCTAAGTGCTACATATAGTTGTCCATGAGAAAAAACAGGAGTATGTAAATCCAACCCCACATGGGTGACTGACTGGCCTTGAGACTTGTTGATTGTCATTGCAAATGCCAGCCTGACTGGAAATTGTCAATGGGAGAATGGGATGGGAAGTTCAGCTGTATCTGCATTGATAGTGATATGGGGGATGAAGACAGTCTTGCCCATATGGTTGCCACTGAGAAGACAACATTCCAAAACATGAGGACAAAGGTGGGTGAGAATCATACGTGTCCCATTGCATAGGCCATTTGCTGGATCCAGATTGCATAGGAGCATAAGAGGGCATCAAATTTTGAGAGCCAGCCTTGCACATGGTAATCCAGAGGCATTGAAATTCTGAAGAAACTCTGTTGGATACAGAGTAGTAGGGTCATCCAACTGTTCCTCTATGATCTTGTCTGTACTCCAATAGAGCACCTCTTGTCCTGGAAACTTCTCCAGAACCTGCTGATTGACTTCATCAACATCATCATTGCATCCAGAGAGAATTGTTCTCTCTAAGAAGAAATGATCCTCAAAGTTGCCAGCTTCGATATTTGGATAAATGTATTTGATAAGTCCAGAAAGTGTAGAGTCAGTGAGGTGCATGGAGGCAGGAAGGGAGATGGTTTGATCTTTGGTGAGTCCTTCACCTGCACCAACTGTAAGCAGCCAACGTGCAAATTCGATATTTTCTGGAGTCTGATCCAAATGCATGTTTGTCTTCAAATGGATGACTTGAATGTGAGCCCACAAAGGAGAACGTTGAAATGAAGCTGCAACAATCTGCTCCTGGGATCCTCTTGAGACAACAGGCAATGTCTGACAAAAGTCTCCTAAACATAAAATGATCAGACAATGATTTCAGTGACCTTCAATGGAAACACATACCACCAAATAAGACAGTAACTCCACCAAAAGGAGCATCATTATTGCAGATATCATGGAGAGTATGATCAACACTCTCAATATCATGTCAATTCTGCATGGGAACCTCATCCCAAATGATAAGGGAAGTTCAACAAAGAAGTTCAGCCAGGTGAGTTCCTCACCGAATACTGCATGTTGTATCATCACATGAGGGGATTGGAATTTTGAAGGTGCTATGGCTTGTACGACCTCCAACTAAGAGAATTGCAGATATCCCAGAGGAAGCACAGGTCAATACAATTTGGCCTTGGACACGAATAGCAGCTGCAATGGTATTGCACACAAATGTCTTTCCACCACCTCCAGCACTGTGAAGGAATACTGATTTCCCTTGATGATGAGCAGTAGAGTCAACCACGATATCAAAGGCAGTCCTTTGCTCTGCATTAAATGTTTGAAGGTTGTTATCAACCAATTGCTGCAGGGATGGAATATTGTAGGCCAGCTGTGCTGCTAAAAGAGGGTTGTCTTCATAAGCAGCCCAGTCCATGGTAGAGACTGGCATCTGAGTCCATTCAGAAAGATGTCGGCTATGAGATTGAAGAAGTTTGTTGATAAGATGAAGACCAAAATCATAGAGCTGAGCATCTGTTGCATTCGGAATACCACGTTGGCAAAGCTTGTATGCTAGATCATCACAAATGTTCTCCTTGAACTCCTCCCACAATTCATCTGGCTTTGCTGGCTGAGAAAAGAGCAGAAGAGTCACAAACAATGATCGCAACTGTGCTCCTCACTGCATGATTGCTGCTTCCTCTAAGCACTGCCTCCACTCATTGTCATCTTCCAGCAAACCCACAGAGATGCATGCCTCCTTGAAAGTAGCATACTCTATGTTGTCAACAGTGCACAGATCTTGGAATGATTGAGCACCAGCAACAGCTGTCAAAAGCAGCTGCAAATAGAATCGCTCTCCAGATGAGGGGGCAGCTTGATACATCCAACCAATGGTGACACCAATTGTTGATTGTCTTTGGTGTGGACTCCAGAATTTCTTGCTTTTGTTCCAGGTATAATGGGCAGGAATATCTTGATACAGATGCCGATGTGCTGTGGGATCCTTCTTGTTGAGCTCAAACCACTGTAAGAGGGTGGTAGTCTTTGCCTCAGCTGCTGCTAAGATCTCTTCAGGACTGTCATTCTCATTATAAGTGATAAGATGTTCATCAGGAAGATGGACCTGCAGGTGCACAACATTTGGCTCCTCCTGGTGTAGTCAGAAAGAGAAGATCCTCCAGCATGACTCAATGGCAGAGATGTAGCATGCATCCAAAAACTCCTTGATCTCATCATGGTCCTGAACCTCCAATGTAGTCCTATCATGGCCTTTGTAGATGTACTTGTGGATGTATTTTATGGCCTTAACAGACACACAGACCTCCACATTGATATGACAGTTGTATTGTGCACTGAGATAGGGATTATATGGGACAACATCATGGTTGGTGTAGGTGATTTCTTTTTGGCCCTGCATCTTGACATACTGATGACCATTGTTGGGATGTGCCAGATTAGGATATCCATCAGTGGTGAATTCTGTCTGCTCATTGAAGTCTTTTGGAAAATTCTTCATACAGTGGCCATCCTTCTTGCAATGATCATCACAGGGACCATGCACCATGCATTTTGTGACTAGCTCATGGAGAATTGGGTGTGTTTCAGGATCAGGAATCTGAGCACATGAGACTGAATCAGCATCAGCAGGAGAGCAAATCTTGTCTTCCAGAAAAAGAAAAATCAGAAGATGCATATGAGGCAGTCCACACTTCTGAAATTCAATGGTATGCACAACAGCCCTAACTTTGCCAAATATTCCACCCTTCTTGATTTCCTTGAGCAATGCCTCCTTCTTCAACTGAAAGACCCTGGCCACAATATCTGGCCGATCCTCCACCCTCTGATCTGGACCATCTGTACACTTTAGAGCCTCAAGGATTTCTGGCCACTTTGGATTTGCCGTCATTGTAAGGAAGATGTCTGGCTTTTGCAGAGCTCTACAAATTGCCATAGAGTCCATATAGAGCTGATACATTGCATGGGGGCTGCTGGTATGTGATGATGGGAGGACAATGTGCTGGCCAGAGTTTTGCAATCCATCAGCATTTGTAGCTGCATCCACCAATCCCTTGTACAGGTCTGTATGTATAGTCTGTTGATTTCTTTGAACCCAGTTGAGATCATTCTGTTCAATTGAGGCCCATGCATCCACAATATACTGCTGAGTCAATCTCCCTCCTTGCAACAATGGTGCATCTGGTTCAATGGTTGGGTGCTCATGAAGGCAATAAGCATAATACATGTGTTGGGTGACTCTTTTGTGTCCTGTACGGGTGCCTGTGTCCTCCAGAGGGATATACCGATTCCAACCCAGTTCTCCATAAGGAAAAAGAAGAACATAATGAAGTGACTGATAGCTTGGATGCAGCTGGCTGATACATTTAAGTGAATGGTCCTGCAAGCGTAAAACAATGTCCCATTCACTCTTCACCTCCTCAGAACCATCTCCAGGAATAATAGCAGCCAACTCATCTTTGGTGGGAAGATTGTACTGCCAACCATCAGTCCCATCACCCACATGCAGTCACACTTCAAGATTTGGATATTCCCCACATGGCTTGTCCTTCATAATGAGATAGGCATGTTTATATAAAGGGACATATGGATTGACATCATGCAGCAATCCCTGAAGTGCAGACATGATCTCAGGCTTTAGATTGGGATTGTGATGGTTGTGCATTCCCAGTGCCTCCATGGGATCATGTACATACAGCTGTGCATATGATGTTGTTTCCCTCTCTGCAGGTAGCAAAGCTCCCATCTGATGATGGAGCTTACTGGATACACAAAAGCAGTATGGCCCAGAAGAATTTGTGACTGCCTGATCCACCTTTACACCTATTGAAGTAAATGCTAAGGCTGCATTGTACTGCCGGATGTTTTGCATAAAAGTATTAGACATTGGACTAATGCCACAGAGAAGATTTCGGAGAATGCCAGGAGCAGGACGGAGCTGAGGAAGCTTAACCTGCCCTTGCAAGCAGCACATGCCAAAGCAGAGCCATGTCCTTGACTTGGACTTCAGACACTCATTATACCAATGGGGTGCACCACAGTGTTCACAAATCCAATCCATTTTTCCAATGTTCTGCTGAGAATGTAGCTCAAAATATGGTCACCTTGCCTGAGAAACCAAAGAGGGTATGGTCCTTGGTCATGGTGGTGCAGGTGGAGGTGGTGATGGAGGTGGTGCAGGTGGGGGAGAAGGTGATTGTGGTGGTGCAGGTGGCAGTGGCAGTGGCAGTGGTGACACTGCTTGCATGTCAATATCTGGAGGTGAGACTGGCCATGGATGAATGACTTGAACAGCACCATGTCCACATCCACGTCCATGCCCTTGCCCATGTCCATGTCCACATAGGTGATTCTGCACAGTTGGCACTGCAGGAACTGCACCATGCAAGGAAGGCTGACCACCTGGAGCACCACCACACCCAGAGCCATGTGGTCTGCCACGATGAACACCTCTGGGGGCTATAGCTGGCACTACAGGCATTGGATGATCACGTCGTCAGTCAAGCTGAGATGGAATATGAGTTTCCAGTGGAATATGGAAGCATTAATGTGAATGAAGACCTCTCTGGGTGCTGGAGAGAGTCCTCACTCTGCAAGTTCTTTGGAGAGAGGTGGTGGTATGAGTCAAGGGTGGATTGCTGATGTAATCTACTGCTAAACTCGGACTAAAGCTAAGTATGACTACTAAATCTGACTACTAACTACTACTATGAACTACTATGAACTACTACTATGTAAAGGAACATAATCTGAGCTCAGAACAGGGTACACCCCATCAGCATGGAAGTCGAATATTAAGATCAGGACCCGGATGTGAAGATTGGCCATGGCGATGGGGAGGAGAGGTCATTTGCAGATGCTGAAGACGGTCCCACTCATGTTGAGAATGACAAACACGCTGATGTGCTCGGTAATGGGCAGCGCTCAAAGGAAAACTAAACTCTAGATGAGAAATCTAGAGACTAACTCTCACTCTAAACACTCACACTATCACCAATGTTTGTAAGTTCGAGGTTGAGTACAGTAGAAGCACTCGTGTACGATCTTAGACTTTGATAATTCAATGTAAGGCGTTCGAAAACTACTTCTGATTCTGATCTAGAAGACGTTTACACAAGATACACTAGTCGAGATAACGGGTTATAACGACGTAGGGTTTTAATAGGTAGGTAGGAACTGGTCTAGTTCAGAGAACAAACGTCGTCTAGGCGAGCAAATAGCTGGTCTAGATTACTTCTTAACTCAAACAATCAAAGAACACACAGGTTCTACAAAGAGCTCACAGGCTCTAGAGTTCACTAACTCTCAACACAAGTTCGCAGACTCGAGACAAAGAAGTACACAGACTTCTACAAAGGATACACAGATCCTACGTCAAGTACACAGACTTGCAAAGAGCACGCAGACTCTAGAGTACGCTGACTCTTTCAATTGTTCGAACTCAAAGCATTCTAGGGCTTATTTCACTTCAACTACTTGTTCTTTCTTATTGGGTGACTTAGCAACGAATTACTCAGTTGAGGACAGGCACTTAAATCTGTTATTTGATTAGGTAGCTTATGGGCCACTAGCACAAACGCGGGGAATGCTTTCCTGCTGTTGTGTGTCTAGATGACGGTATTTTATAGTATTCTATGCCTAGGTATAGGAGTTGCTTATCTAGACTACTAGTAGCGTGATTATGCGTAGTAATACAAACGATGAGTAATTATTCTATAAGAATTGCGTGATTCCGAGATATTCATTCAGTTATACGGGGAGGCGACGGGTTTTTCTATTGCCTAGGAGTGCCATGCTGGTCCGTAGGCACTCCTGCCTCCGCTTTCCTATGGTGCCGTGTGGCTATTCATTCAGTACTTGTTTAATTGCCTTAGTATCTTAGTGGATGTAACCATCGATCGTGGATCGATCGAGGTACCGAGATTGTATGGTTGCGATCACTTGCGTGATCTAGACTGGTACCTTGGGTTCCTGACTAGGCTATTCGTTCATGCAGGGTTCAGGGTTTCTCATTCATTTCTTTTTAGACTAAGTTCATGGAGGATTTTGGTTCCGTCGTGACTTAGTAACTTATTCGAAGTGGTCTTCAGCTTTGTCGAGTTTGACAAGCTAATCTAGTTCAGGTTTTTCTAACTTCTGGTTTTTGAGTTCGTCTAGATACAGTGAGGTCCCGTTGTGTGGTGACTATGTGTAGTCTGTTTTTAAACAGGAAATAGCAAGTAATCTCAAAAGGCTTGTAGAGTTGACTCATCTAGATGTCTTCTCTTACTTCCTCTTCTGTTACGGTTTTAGGTGCTTCAACACTGATCTAGATGACTCGACTTAGCAGTGCGAAGTCTCCACTCTAGTCCTTAGTACAGCTAGTAGTTTGCATTAATTTGTATAAAATTCGCAAAATCTATGGGTAGCCTGATACCAAGCATATCAACGCTCGGGAGTCATCAGTGGAGTAGAAGGGTTCCTATCAGAGGAGGTTCTATCAGAATGTCATCTAATGAGAAATAAAAGATACGTACATTGCTTGATGTAGGCAGGAATAACAGACTCAATCATGGTGCAACCAACCTGTATACTACAGAAATCTACAAATAACTGCCAGCAAACCAAACAATTTGACACAGAGGAATTCAATGCTACAACAGCAGTTTATGGAGCTACACTTCCACGAATGGAAGGGGGGCAACTATATCTGCGTGAACACAGATACCCAATCGGTCCTGCCACACCAATCTCCCTGGCTGGTTGCACTTGACAGAGGCCCCTATTCACAGGTGTGCAGGAGGGTAGGCTTGTCACCAATAACTGTGCCCTAAAGAAAGCAAAGAGGCCCAGAACTGAATCTGAGAGCTCTCAACTTCACTTTGACACTGAAATTGAGGGGATCACCCAGCGGCACCTTGATCTACTCTGCACAAACAATCTGGACTGAAAACAGCCAAATATAGACTCCAGAAGCAACAGGAAGTCACATCCATGAGAGAAAAATCAAAATCAAAGCAAGAACACCTGAAAAGAAAATCAGCAAAAACAATCTTCTATCAAAGATTGATGAGCAGCACCTTGAATAGGGCACAGAAAGTGACTAAAAGAGCATGATCAGATGGGCCAATATCATCAAATATGGAACTAAAACTTACTTTGGGTGGACAGAGCATGGGCAGTCTCAGATGGGGCACTAAAGGTGGTGGTGGAAGGCAATGAGCATAAAAATGGCAGGTGACACTGTCATGCAGTTCAAACTCAGCTGGGGAAAACCAGAGTCATGGCAGTGCTGGCAAAACCGGTCATGCAGTAGCCGGTCATGGCAGTGCATACAGAAGAGAGGTGAAATTTTCAAAGTCCACTAATTTTACCTAAGCAAATTGTGTGGCTGTGGTCCACCTGTCTTATTATATAGATAGTCAAAATTGCAAAATTCTGAGTGTACAGAGCCTAGAGGCTCATCAACATAGTCAATCACAAGGAGTCATATGGGCATGGCCAATGACAAGGTAACAAGAGCCATGCACTTCTGCAGAGTTGCTGCAAGGAGAAAGCTTGGTTCATGGTGACATACAACCATGCTAGGGACACCCTTTTTGAATTGGCAAACCATTTAGGTTCACTGGAGGGCTTATCAAATACATATCCAAGGCTCAATGTGGAAGATGCTGTACCGATCAAAGAGTATAAGAAGATTTGGCATACTAATACTGTTAATCCAAAAAGGAGAGAGACTTCAGGAGAGACCTGTAGGCAGCTGCCCTGGATTTGGGTCCACAACAGTGCTACAGAGAGCATAAACTCTGAAGGTTTTCACGATGGTGAGCATCAGACTTATGGTTATATGCAGTTGTTCTGAATGCTGGACAGCTCTAAGGATGGAATGGTGTCGAGCTCAGGCACATGCTCAGCGATGGTGCAAGGAGTGCATTCTGCTCTGCAAGGAGATGGTGAGAGTCATCCAATCACATGATCATTGCATTGCACTATGGACTAGCCATGCCAGAAGCACTATTGATGGAACTGCTGGTGGCACTCAAGCATATGCCCTTCATCAAACAAATATTCACATGGAAATGCGAGATTATTGTCAGAGACTCTGGAGGCATGTTGGTGAATGGCTTTTGATTGGTAACATACCAGGTGAAATAGTCAACGAATGCACTGACAATAGGGCTGAAGATGAGGACTAGCACCTTATGATGGTGTACCTGTAGAGGCTCTGTTCAATGAGGTTGAGGTGGAGCATATTGTGATGTTAAGGTGCTTATATAGTACAATCTTATCTACAAAATGAGGGTGTACAACAAGCTTTCAAGAAACCACAGACAATGAAGCTTTGCAGTGTCCCCATGACATTGTTCAATCAACAAGGGTAGAGCATAAATAGAAAAGGAACCACAAAGCAAGGTATCGATGTTGGTGGCTAATGACCGAGTTACCTTGCTGTATTCTCACCTGTCACCATGATGATGAGTCATCACTGTAATGTACGGGAATTTTCAGCAGTCCATCTCAGACCGTCACTCCCTATAGCTATGTTTTTTCATGATGGCACATCTGTGGGAGCTATATTCAATGAAGTGGATATGCATGATATTGTGAAGTTGTTGGCAGAACATAACATACATTAGCCTATATTTCAGGGCCTGTTAGTAACTGGTATGTATAGATCCATGTTGGACCATCTATCCAGGACAAACGAGAGTATATATATTATTTCATCAGAAATTGCAATGTCACCCAGCAGAATGCTGTTCAAAATGAAGGCACTTCATTGTGATGACATCCCAGTGATTTCTCCCAGTAAGCAATGGAAACCTTTATGCTTGTTATGTCTGCCATTCTCCCAACGAATGGCATCCCAGCAGACTCCCGTCAATTGCTCTCAGCAAGCAAACATTTGCTTTCAACTGCCATTAGTCTCAGCAACCCTGAATAACCATGCAGCTTGGTATTTTTCCAAGTGATGACATCCCAGTGCAATCTTGGTGAGGTCTTCCAGCAATGAAATGCTCATTTCAACCCTTAACCTGAAAGACTTCTGCTGATAACTTTCTCCCCAGGGGGCATTGCATTTCTGTGATCAAGAGGAAAAATTTCTCTTGAATGATTAAAAGTTTCATCCTCACTTTCCTTTTGACAAAATATTCTAAGATGAAACCAAGATCAAATTTCACACCTGGAGATCAAATGCATCAATTCATTCATACATTTCCACATGTATTGCTAACACAATGTACAGTGCATCCTCTTCTGACTAGTGCACCATGCAACTAATTGAACAACAATCTTCAGAAGTAACTATACCATGACTGTTTTCTTTTGTATCAGGTCCAGACTCCAGACTGGCTTGAGCCTAGCTTCATCTGCTGACATGGGCTTCTCAGAAATTTCTATAAATTGAGAGGCTATCTGTTAGCCATCTTATGTCCCATCGTATGATCCGTATGTTCAATCCCCAATGGACATGCTCTCCCTGAACTCATGCCACCTTTAGGTTCTTCCATGCCCTTAGTACACTCTCCCACTTGTACATCACTTTTTCCCTCAATCTCTGTCAGAATCTAACAAGTATATAGCAGTTCTCAGTACTGAAAGCTCTCTGAGTACTGATAGTCTCAGTGAAGCACTTTCTGTCATCATCATTAGCAATGACAATGAGGATCTGCCCCCAAGGTGCATTAAGACACACAAGGCTAAATGTCCCATTGCTGCACTGACAGTTTCCCCTGCTGTTGTAGCAGCCCCCACTTGGTACCATAAATCCAATGTCAGCCTTCATGATGAAAGTACTATGCCAAATCCTTCTTCTCTGTCATCTTCACCCTCTCCCCATACTTTGGGTCCCTCCTTTCAATGCAACACACAGCAAATGGGTGGGTATCAACATCTGGCACTACCGTTACAGCATCCCCATCAACCTTGAGTGATGATGAGAGCAACTGGTCATGTGAATAGATTTTATGTCATCATGAATGGCAGGACTATGGGGGTATTTGATGCTTGGTATGGCAGAGATTAGGTTATTGATTGTATGCTAACCTTGTAGTAGGAATCTTACAGAGGGCTCATTTTCAGGTGTCCCTCATCAATCATACTGCAAATTTTCAACCCTTGATGATGCCATTGCTGCTTGGAACAACACTTGGACTAACCAAGAGATTGGATATCCAGCCAATTGTGGTTCAAACCAGAGCTGCTATGGTCCTGCATGGGTGATGTTGCAGCAGTGTCTCACCCACACATTCTACTGGCTCATAGTAAAAGTGTTGAGATTCGGGCAAGCCGGCATCACTCAGCATGATTAGTAAGGGTGGAAAGAGTACAAAAGATGGAGAAGATACTAGATTAGGCAGTAGCTAGTATATATATCTGTGAATAATGGGCGGACTCCTTGCGAGTTTGTAACCCAGTAGCCAGGGAAGCTATGAGCATATACTTAGTAATTCCAACAAAAAGGATGGTCTCCCAGCATATATAGTTTTGTAAGCATTCCTCATGGTACTTCTGCACTCTTCTGCCTAACATCCTTTCCAGTGAAGATGCTCTCAATGCTGCTGGTGTAGCTTGGTATGAGGTAGTTGTTGTACAAGATTATGACATGGCATCCTGTTTGTTCCAGGATTTCAAACATTCCCATGAGGTTAATGTCATTACCAATTCATAGGAATGTCATGGCAATCAAAGTTGTATTGGTGTCAGCACCTGGATTTCTTTGTTGTATATAGTTTTACCAGAAATCATGACTTCGTTTTGACAAATGATATCTAACAGTATGATTAATGACTTAAGCAGAGTCGGCATGACCTATGTAAGTACTAGATTGAAGCTGGACTTGTAGACAAAAAAATCAATTTGTATACACCTCCCAGGTCAGAACAGTTGCCACATAGGAGCATGGACAGGAATTGAAGTAGCGAACCTGCCAGAACAGGGATATTGATACCAAGGTAAGAATCCAAAAATTAAATTCACTCACTGACTGCTACTGTGCTTTGATGCGACCAAAACAAGAGCCCGAAATGGTTTTTGGTCTTCCTTGTCATGCACATTGCTGAATGTCTGCAGATGGGTAGCCCTGGTACTATGGTCATTACTTTGATGCTACTCCAGAGAAATGGTGAAGAGCCAACCAATCAGGGGGAAGAAGAGGATGAGAAACCAGAGTTTCTGCTACAACCTTGTCAATTATATAACTGTTTTTTACACTGTAACACACTGTGAGCAGTGAGTCTGGTTGACAAGAAGAGTGACAAAGCACTAACCTGCCTGACAACGAACTGACTGTCAATGATACAGACACAGCAATGGGTGGTACCAGCCTGCAAGATCTACCTTGCAGGATGAATATACCCAAAAAGAAAAATTAATGGAAAACGCACAAACTAGTTGTGTATTCCACTGATAAGGGCAATGTTGCAGTACTTGGCTGTCAATAGGCATCATTGGTGGTCAGGAGATCATGCAAAGACATGCCCATTGCATCTAGATCTGAAAGGGTGCCTCAAGGAACATCTAGCAATCACTCAGTATTGCTGGAGCTGTACATCTTTGTGAATGGCTTCATATCTTGTACAACACCAATTCTATCAGGCAGAATGGACCACAGGCCATGGCTCTTAACACTGCAGTAGTGCGCAGGGCAGTTAGGAGCTGGGCATTGCCAACACTTTGCAATGGGAGAAGCAGGGGGAGGCAGCCCAGCTGGTCAGGCATTCAAAGACACCCTTTGTCATAGTTCAATCAAGGCCAACATGCAGGAGGTGTCAACCATGTGCCCACAATGTAGCACCCAGATGTTGCCAAAGGTAATTGTCATGCCATCATAAGCAAAGAGGTCTGTAGTCCAATGAAAATCCAGAAATGCACCACAATTTGTGCAGGAGACCCTGTCAAACAGTGGAGTAACCATGGTGGTAGTGGCAGTACTAATATTGAACCCAAACCCTTAAATAAGCTGTTGCTGACACTAACACCCCGGAACATCAAACTAGATTTGCATGATTTAAGATATGATTTGTATTTTGATGGCCTGGCATTCTGAGAATGTCAGAAATGGATAGAGACTGCCCAGAATTGAATGTAACACCCATCACATGTGGGCATGTTGTTTAATCAACATGTCATGCCAAGAACATGGTGGCTGTACATCCATCCCTTCTTTACAACCTACCTGTAGCTTCATCCTCATCGTTAAATACAACAGGATTCATTTCTGATCCTGTTCATCCCCTCTCCAGTCCCTTTCATTCAGGTATGGGGTGCATAGATAAAACATCTGCCAACTCGGACATGGTGATAACTGTCAACATTCAACATCATGATGTGTGGACCTACAAGCACAGCAGGCACACAAGATGCAACAACAATGATGCCAAAACGTGGTGGCAAGAGGAAGAGAACTGAGGCCCAGCATGCAGACTGGGAACTAATTGAGATATCCTCAGATGAGGATGAAACACCCTGTAAACACCACTCCAAAGAAGTTGCTGACCTGGAAAAGTTGG
This sequence comes from Armillaria luteobubalina, assembly GCA_030435615.1. NCBI lineage: Eukaryota > Fungi > Basidiomycota > Agaricomycetes > Agaricales > Physalacriaceae > Armillaria > Armillaria luteobubalina. The sequence goes on along the minus strand of JAUEPU010000021.1, from coordinate 987,740 downwards.
TAAAATTTTTAACAAAGGTAAGGATATGCACTGAGTACATTGACATTATTTCATAATTTGTTACAGGAGGCTCAAGACACAAAAAGAGCCCAAGAAAGTGCTGAAAAGAAAGTAGTGTGTTATGATGGACTGTTGAAAAAGGCAGCAGCTGCCATGAAGGCACTGGACAAGGCTGAAGTATCAGTGTTGTGTTACAAAAAAGAGCTCAATGTCCAACGACAGCAGGTGGGACAGCTAAAAGCAGTGAATGGCATTCAACACCTGCAAATGCCGATACTAACTAGCTGGTGATGGGCCACCTCATTCAAGCGGCAGATCTGAGTCCTATGAAAGTTACAACAGATGTGGGGATTATACAGAGATGGCACAGGAAATAGACAGACAAGTGGATGGTCAGGAATTGCCGCCAGCTGTGTCAGCTGAACAAATTAGCATCTCACAGTGTTGTGGCAGTGTAATTTTAACTTTAAAGCTTACTTGTATAACTTCCTTCTTGTCTACACAGAATAAAACAGTGCATATTGGGAATAGCCATATGCCATGTCAGCTGAACCAAGTACCATGCCACCATGTTGTGGCAGTGTAATTGTAACTTTAAAATGTACACGTAACTTCTCATTGATGCAGAATATAAACAGCGCAATCTCCATATCACTGCACTTACCCAATCAGCCATTTGTCTGACAATGGTGCACAAGCATGCTAAGATCAACACTTTGGCAACAGATGTAAAAATGAACACATCAGGGTTGTGATCCACAAATAACATGACTAGGACCATTGGTGTGAAGAGAAAGAGAGTGGAGGCTGATCAGGTGGCAGCGGAAGCAATCAAAATTTCATCAGATGAAGACAAATACAATGATAAAAATAGTTGGAAAGACATTGCAGACTTGGAGATGCTAGTAAAGATACTAACAAAGGTATAGGGTTATCCCAGGACAAGGTTATGTGAACTCACGATTAAATACAGGGAACTGGTGATGCAAAAAGGGTGCAAGCTCATGCCAAAAGGTGGGCCAAATGCTACCACAAAGTGTTACAGGTAGTGGGAGACACTGTCAAAGCCAAAGAGTGAGCTGAACAGCTGGTGGTGGCATACAAGAAAGATATCAAACAACATCAAGTTCTGCTGACAGAGCTAAAATTGGTGCATACCAGCATATGTAACCAGGGACTAAAATAACGAGCAATCACGAAGACCCATGAGCAAGTAAACAAGAAACATGAAGACCAGCTGTCAGCATTAAAATCAGTGCATACCGTTAGAGGTCACCAAGGTGCAAACTAACGAGCGATCACAAAGACCCTTGCCAGTGTGAAAGAAGCTATGCAATGCGAGATATGCAAACTGCCCCTGTGGTACCCTTATCTGTAAGCCCTTTTTTTTCATGATTAGCACCTGGACAGGCTACTCATGCAAAAACACAGACTTCTGAATTGTGGCCATCTATTTTGTGAAAGATGCATCCATGATTGACTAGACGTGATCATGAAAGCCCACCATGGGAAATCAAACACTGGATTCTACTGGAGCCAACCGGTCATGATACCCCCCGATGTTACACAGGGGATGGCACAGCTGCTTATCAAATACCACCTTGTGCTCAGTCTTTTCAAAAAAGTCTGCAAAACCATGAAAGGGCCCATGTTTATGTGCCCACAGTGTCAAAAAGAGGTAAACCACAGGCCTGTCCAAGTCTATGCAATGAAGAGCCTTATGGAAATACTGGCATCAACTCATGGAGAGAAGATGCCACCCAACTCCATCCCAAAGCTTGGAGGCCAGTTCTGCCACTGGGACAAGTTTTTTCCCTATCATTACATTGTTAACCTCTCACCATGGTAAGCATATTAAGTATCACATATTGCAGCAGACTAACCACAGATAAGTGATATAGCACAGGAATGAAAGGATACAAATGGAAAATGCAAAGCTGTAGGCATGACAGCAGGGGGAAGATAAATATGCTACAATACAATGTGAACCTATGATGTAACACCCACAGGCAGAAATAAATATGAAGCACTGTCACATACACCATAAAGTATGGACATGGATGAGGATGGCACATATCAGGTGCAGTATTGCAGTCCAGGGAAAGTATAATGCCTTAATGTTGAGTCTATAATGAGATTGCCTAAGATTCAAGTTGCATTAATTCAGCCCTGAAGTCATCCCTAGCATCAAGGCATTCATATCTAAGATTAAAATTGTCAATTATCTTTAAGTGAAATGGGGTGAATGTATAACGACTGAACTCACAGTCCCAGGTGGTTTCAGTGTTGAGTTTTAGATCCTTACTGGATCTCCATGGTCTGAAGAAGGTCAGCATTGCCAAACAATAATATTCCCTGTCACCCTTATCCTTTCGAGGCAGCATACCACCCACAAAGTTGGGCACATGGTGTTAGACCCAAACCTCATGTGATCCAAACAAGAGTAAACTCAGGCTGCCTTGTGTTTGGACAACCACCCAAGAGTCTTGTGGTGTTTAGATATGAGTGATGATGTCAGACTAATGTCTTAGTCAAGTGGTGAGTTAAGAGGGAAGTTCAGTATTGATAAACTTTAGCTTGAAGCTGGGGTATTACAGTGAGAGCTACCTACTTATATATGAAAACTGTAGTACTAATAATAGACACAATGTATGAAGACAATACAGTAGTTGTGTGGTGTGCAAGCCATAGTTACCTGGCCTAAGCCATCCAGTTCTGGTTCTGTTGGTCACATGGGGTCAGGGATAGCTCAGGCATTGGATAATTTAAGAAAGAAAATGAATGAATGCAAGAAATCATAACATTACCCTTTTGTTAAGGCAGTCATCCTGACTGCTATTAGGGCTCTGGCATCTATTCTAGTTCTTCTTGTACTGCTCTCCAATAGTCCTGGATATATTCTCCCCATGCATCTCTGTCTGGGTTTTGGACTTGGATCTTCTTTCTGTCATTTCGTTCAATTGTGTAGAAGTATTCCCATGTCCCATTCCCAATGTCCTTGTATTTGTGTTCCATGATTCTTTTTATTGCTTTTGGGTTTATGGTTGCCTTGGCTACTACTGCTCTTCTGTGCTCTGTTTGACTTTGTTGGTATTCCTCTATTGCTTCCTGGGCATTTTCCATGTCCTCCTCCATTACCCAGTCATTGTGCTCCCTGGCCCAACCTACCCACCTTACTAGATAGTTGGTTACTAGTTGAGAAGGTTGGCCCCTCTTTCCTCTTACCCTTTGGGTTCAAGTGTCAAGGACTTCTTTGACTTCATACTGTTCTTCATCTTCAATAAGGTCTGGTGGTGGTGGTGGCGGGAGTTCTTGGTTGGGAAATGCTGGCAGTGTATATAGGGTTAGGAGTTTTTCATTGAACCAAGGGTGGATTTTCCAATGAGGTGGGAGTTTGAGCTTGTAGGTGGAAGCACCCACTTTTTCGAGGATTTGGAAGGGGCCTACTCATTTGTTGTTGAGCTTTTTCTTGGGCTGTGGGAGGTGAAGGTTGGTGGTGTTGAGCCATACTAGGTCATCCTTCTTGTACACAATCACCTTACCCTTTTGCTTGTCATATTGGGTTTTCATTCTGGCTGCTGCTTCTTCAAGGGATTGTTGGCACAGCTTATGGGTTTTCTGCATTTGGGATGCGAAGTTTCTGGCAGCAGGATTTGTGAATGGGCTTTGGCATTCTGTCTCTGGAACTACTCTGGGGTTTAATCCATAAATGGTGAAGAATGGGCTTTGGCCCATGGCTGAGTGTTTCCAATTGTTGTGGGTGAATGCTGCAAGGGTGAGCCATTTGTGCCAGTTGTTTTGTTGGTATCTAATGAATATCCTTAGATATTTTTCAATCTCCTGGTTGACTCTTTTGGTTTGTCCATCAGTTTGGGGGTGAAAAGCTGTGGAGGCATTGGGGGTGATTTGGAGGATTCGATATAGGCCTGTCATGAATTTTGAAACAAATTGGGGGCCTCTGTCTGAGATTATGGTTCTGGGCATGCCATGAACAGCAAAGACTTTATCGCAGAATATCTTGGCAGTTCCTTCAGATGTTAAAGTCCCATTGCATGCTACAGGGATGATTTCCTTTGAGAATCTATCTACAATGACTAGGATGGCATCGTATCCACCAGATTCCTTCAGACCGGTGATGTGCTCGGTAACAGGCAGCGCTCAGAGGAAAACTAAACTCTAGATGAGAAATCTAGAGACTAACTCTCACTCTAAACACTCACACTATCACCAATGTTTGTAAGTTCAAGGTTGAGTACAGTAGAAGCACTTGTGTACGATCTTAGACTTTGATAATTCAATGTAAGGCGTTCGAAAACTACTTCTGATTCTGATCTAGAAGACGTTTACACAAGATACACTAGTCGAGATAACGAGTTATAACAATGTGGGGTTTTAATAGGTAGGTAGGAACTGGTCTAGTTCAGAGAACAAACATCATCTAGGCAAGCAATAGCTGGTCTAGATTACTTCTTAACTCAAACAATCAAAGAACACACAGGTTCTACAAAGAACTCACAGGCTCTAGAGTTCACTAACTCTCAACACAAGTTCGCAGACTCGAGACAAAGAAGTACACAGACTTCTACAAAGGATACACAGATCCTACGTCAAGTACACAGACTTGCAAAGAGCACACAGACTCTAGAGTACGCTGACTCTTTCAATCGTTCGAACTCAAAGCATTCTAGGGCTTATTTCACTTCAACTACTTGTTCTTTCTTATTGGGTGACTTAGCAACGAATTACTCAGTTGAGGACAGGCACTTAAATCTGTTATTTGATTAGGTAGCTATGGGCCACTAGCACAAATGCGGGGGAATGCTTTCCTGCTGTTGTGTGTCTAGGTGACGGTATTTTATAGTATTCTATGTCTAGGTATAGGAGTTGCTTATCTAGACTACTAGTAGCGTGATTATGCATAGTAATACAAACGATGAGTAATTATTCTATAAGAATTGCATGACTCCGAGATATCCATTCAGTTATACAGAGAGGCGACAGGTTTTTCTATTGCCTAGGAGTGCCATACTGGTCCGTAGGCACTCCTGCCTCCGCTTTCCTATGGTGCCGTGTGGCTATTCATTCAGTACTTGTTTAATTGCCTTAGTATCTTAGTGGATGTAACCATCGATCATGGATCGATCGAGGTACCGAGATTGTATGGTTGCGATCACTTGCGTGATCTAGACTGGTACCTCGGGTTCCTGACTAGGCTATTCTTTCATGCAGGGTTCAGGGTTTCTCATTCATTTCTTTTTAGACTAAGTTCATGGAGGAATTTGGTTCCGTTGTGACTTAGTAACTATTCAAAGTGGTTTTCAGCTTTGTCGAGTTTGACAAGCTAATCTAGTTCAGGTTTTTCTAACTTCTGGTTTTTGGGTTCATCTAGATACAGTGAGGTCCTGTTTGTGTGGTGACTATGTGTAGTCTGTTTTAAAACAGGGAATAGCAAGTAATCTCGAAAGGCTTGTAGAGTTGACTCGTCTAGATGTCTTCTCTTACTTCCTCTTCTGTTACAGTGTTAGGTGCTTCAACACTGATCTAGATGACTCGACTTAGCAGTGCGAAGTCTCCACTCTAGTCCTTAGTACAGCTAGTAGTCTGCATTAATTTGTATAAAATTCGCAAAATCTATGGGTAGCCTGATACCAAGCATATCACCGGTGATCAGGTCGATGGAAATGTGAGTCCATGGTTCTGACAGGATCACATTGGTGTGTAAAGGTGTCTTTCAGGCTTGAGTATTGCTCTTGACTCATTGGCACATCTCGCATCCTTTTACATATCTTTCTACTGTTTGTTTGATCTTTGGCCACCAGTACTCTCTTTGGACAAGTTCATTGGTCTTGTCAATTCTGGGATGTCCAGCAGTGAGATGGTCATGGGACATGACAATTATTTCCCCTCTGAGCTTCTCATCTTGGGGTATGTAGATCATCCCAGTAAGCATTAGGAGCCTGTTTTCCTTTGTGATTCCTCTTTCATGATTCAGGGAGTCAGAGATCCCTCTGTCCCACTTGTTGGTGCTCTCAGTAGCACACTTGATCTTCAAGTGAATGCTGGACATTGTGGGCATAATCATTGCATGGAAATGCTCTGGTTTTAGGACCACGATTTCATTGTTGTCTTGCTTGCCTTGATCATGATCATCCCATTGAGACAGTAGGTTGGCCTTCCTGTTTGCAGTGCTGGGTTTATGGTGAAGAGAGAAGTGGTATTCAGCAAGTTCAGTTACCCAGCAGGCTTGTTGGTGGTTGAGTTTTTGGGGTTCTTGGAAATATTGGAGGTTTTGATGGTCGGTCCAGACTTCAAAGTCAACGGTGGCCCCCATTAGGTAGTGTCTCCACTTGGCAAGGGCAAGCATTATGGTGAGAAGTTCCTTGTCATAGATTTCATAGTTCCTCTCTGTCATCGTCAATGATTTTGAGAGGAAGGCTATGGGTCTCCATTTGCCATCTTGTTGCTGACTTAGTACTGTGCCAATGGCCCCTTTGCTTGAGTCTGCTTCTACCCTAAATTTCCCATCTTCTTTTGGTAGGGCTAGAATTATGTCCTCTGCCATTTGCTTCTTCAGCTGTTGGAACACTTGGTTTTGTGCAGTGCCCCAGTTCCAAGGAGCATTGCCGGTAAGCTGAGTCATTGGTTGTACAATTTTGGGTAGTTTTTGATGAATTTTTGATAGAAATTCATGAAGCCCAGGAAGCTTTGTAGCTCTTTCTTCTTGGTGGGTGTGGGCCACTCTGTAATTCCTTTGACCTTGATTGGGTCCATTCTGACTGATCCCTCGCTGATGATGACATCCAAATACTCCATTTCTAGCACTTCAAACTCGCACTTCTCAGCCTTCAGGAACAGCTTGTGTTCTCATAGGTGTTGCAGTACTCATCTGACTATCTGTTGGTGTTCTTGGAGGCTTTTTGAGAATATGAGGATGTCATCAAGGTAAATGGTTACTTTCCCTTTGGCAATTATGTCATGGAAGATGTTGTTCACCATCCATTGGAAGGTTGCAGGGGAGTTCATGAGTCCAAAGAACATCACCGTGGGTTTGAATAGTCCTCTATTGGTTCGGAAGGCCGCTTTGTTGTCAAAGGCCCACTTTACCACTTGTTGGTCATTGATCTGGATGATGCAGCATTTCCACTGGGTGTAGGTGATTGGAATGTTTTTGCTGGAGGCAATGGCCATGGTGTATTTGTCTGGTACTCTGGCCTGTTGATGAGCCTCTAGGCTCTGTACGCTCAGAATTTGTGATTTTTGCCATTTCTAAGTGACAGCAACTTAGCACCAGTTATAACGATAACACCAGTGTGCACACAATATTATAGGACCTTTTTGACACTTCAACAGCTGATTATAATGAAGAATACCCATCCCAACTTGTTTCGCAACCTAACTCATATGCCATCACAAATAGGCACAATATTGATTGAACAGGCAACCACCAGTGATAAGCAAACTACACATCACTGATGCATCAGGAGCATCACCAGCACATCATGGTGTAACAGACCGGTGTTGATCCTTTCATTATATGAGGTCATACCTGCTGACAATTGCCCTACTGTGATAATCATTGAGTTCTTGTCATCTAAACAACTGGTATTGATAATATCACCATGCCCAGCTCACTAGAAGGCATTATTCCTTTTGTTCACCTCAGTAATTCCACCATACTCTCACAGTCTGCAGTTAAAACAGCACCCCAATGATCCTGCTGTGACAACCCATGATATAGTGAATTTATCTGTCTTCAGTAATGCTAAGGATTAGCTGTTACAAGTGACTACAGAGATGCATATGGATGCTTGAATCATTACCAAGCTGCAGCCTTACAGCTTTACTAAGTCTCTCCATTAATAAATATCTTTGGTAGTATAAAATCCATAGAAAATCATAGAAGTAAGGAGATCTATCTACCCACTACTTTGCTACTAGCACTTGCTATACCGCTCATGACCAGCTATATTCTCATCTCTATACTCTTGCTATGCTCATTAGCACTGGTTTAACGACCATATTTCTCACATAGTGCAGTACATGAACAATAACATTTGTTTGCACCCCCTTGTTCTCTTTGAGAAACACACTCTACAACTGTGATCAACCAGTGTTAGCATTATCTTCAGTCACTCATCACACCTTTGATTGCACCCCATCATTATTGGTTTAATACACACATCTATGTTGGAAATTACTGAAATGGCTTATTTTATTGAATAAGGTAATAAAAGGCAATAAGCAAGACTGGCAGATTATTCGATCTAACTAGAAACAAGCTTTTGCTAATTTGATACCATATGAGGAAGCTGGTTGGCTCATTTGGCACTTATAAGGTGCCAGCTTGTCAGGCTGTTGTCAGGCTTATTTGACAGCCCAGTACTGATAAGGTCTGAATAAGGTACCTAGTAAGGCATCAAATAAGACATCAGGTGTTCAGGTCCTAAAACAAATTTCGGAGATATTTATTTTCTTATCAATTGGACAATCTAATTCTATTGATGAAATTGTATCTAATCAGTAGCTAAGGGACATTAGTAAGTGTTACAGATTCATTACATAAGCAAGGTGCAGAAATAGTTGAAATTTTACAATAGTAGGAGTCGAACCAGCAACACTAACAATATACAATTAGATAATCATTAGGGTATAGTAATATTACAGTTGCACCATAGTGCTTTTATATATACAGGCATCACGGTTAATATTAGATGAGACCTGTGCACTTAGTATCTTTTTTTTAGTACTTTTGATTGCATATCCTCCTTAATAGTTTAATTTGAGCCCCATGAATGAATCACATTGAACATAGAAACCATGAATACATGCCATACACTAAAATCAAGCCCTGTATATATCATCCTCCTCTATAATGTCATCATTCTCCTGTGCTCAAGTTTGATGGGTTGTATGAGTGTTTTGATGAGCAGGCAGCACTTGAGGCTGAGGAGCCATTGCTGTAACCTGTTGACATCTACCCAGCCCTCACCACTTGCTGCTCTTGCTTGGAACTGTTCCACCTGTCTCCATCACATCAATCTGGCTTCTATTTTCAGGGCCAGTAGCTGTAGGATCTGTTTCTAGTGAAGCGGTTGTATCTGGGGGGTGTTCAGTTTCATGATATCATTAAATTCAGCACAATTTTTACCTAGAGTGACTCCTGCAACACTGCCAACAAGCTCATCAACAGCAACATCTGCAGTAGCAGCCGACTCGAGTTCACTGTTATGTGCAATGGTTTCATCAACTACCTGAACATCAAAGGGGTTGTCATCAGATCCAGAGGAATCAGTGAAGATGTCGCTAATGTCAATGATCTTGTATTCATCAGAGCATGATTGGTCACCACGATGTTGAACCTAGACTTCCATGGCAACAGCAACACCCAAAACTCCGAGAGAGCTAAGGAAAGATGCTTGCAGTCACAGTAGTCAAGGCTATGTGTTTGTGCAAGTGGTTCGGTGCACCTCCGTAGGTCAATTCCTCTAGATGCAGGTATACACTTTGACTATACAGTCTGGAAGTAGTACCCTTCAGCAGTCGAGTACTAAGAGGCTCAGGCTGTAAGCCGAGGGGGATCTCAACAAATGAGATAGAATGGAATCTAGTGTGTCCTGGACACCAGGAAACCGTCCAAAAAGATGTGGAATATGTCTGGCAAACGTGCACTGGCTATAGGCAACTGGCTATGGTCCTAAAACCGGGGCAACATCCAAGAAATAATGTAAAACCGATAAAATGCGGTAAAATGGTCCTAAAATCGGTCTAAACTGGTGTAGAAGGGCTATAGCGAGTGGTGAAGGTCCTAAAATCGGTCCAGAGAGTGTGGAATGGATATAAACGATGGCAATAGGTCTAAATCCGGTGCGACATCCAAGAAAAACAGTGCAAAATCCTATAAAATGCGACAAGAGTATAGACAAGATGTCTAGAAGTATACCTAATAAAGTGAGCAGAAATGGTGGTAATAAATGTACAAAAACGAATTAAAACCGGTGAGAATCTCGGGTTCTTGGTCTATAAAACTGGAGCTATGGCAACAAGTATGCAGAGCTTTAGAAAAGCAATAATGGTGATGGGGGGAATCCTATGGAGAGTGGGGTGGAGATGGGCCTTCAAAGAGGCAATACGGTCCTAAACCAGGCTGGAAGATGATGATGTCGGCAATATAAAACCGAAATCGAAACTGAAACTGAAGCAATAAAGCCAGTGACGATGTGGAAGTGATTTAAAGACAAAAGCAAGTAGTTGGAGCAAGAATGCATCTATTGGGCAGTAATAATGCGATCCAATAACAATTAAGAGTAAAGCAAGTGATGGGGCATAACTGTGGGTGACTGGGATTGACTGGTAGTGTATAAACTTGTCAATAGAGTGTATAGCCGGTAATTCAAAGCAATCCCTCTCTAACTAAGTTTCTACAGAGTATATATACTAAAAGTCCGAAATTATAAATAGAAAACATATCTAAGCATTGGTAAGGCTGTAACTCGGTAGCTGAGTAAAACTAATAGCAGGCATGTGGAAACTAGTCATCTGAAGCCACGGCATTGCGTTTAATGCCAGGTTTTTGAGGGGAAACCATATGGGTGCTGTGACTGCTGTGAGGACCATGGGGTGCTGTTTAACTGCGGGTTTTTAATGCGCAGCTCATCTGCTGAGGTGTGCGCAGCTACTCTCAATTACTTTGAGGTCCAGGCATGGTAACAGCCTTAGTAAAACCGGTCTGAAGTGCCCATGCACTTTAAATAACTTGGAAGGAGGAGGATCAATCAATCACATCAATTTAATTGAAGGATCAATGAAAGCGCAGCAAATGACGATCCCTGGTGATGTAGGAATGCTATATTCGGTTGATTGTCGATCAGACATGCCAGGGTGTGATGGGGCACAAAGATATTGTGCAAAACCGGTTGAAAAAGGATATAAAAGAGTAGTGGGAGTCATAATCGGTGTACTTCAGTTTCTGGAAGGATATTCAAGTTGTAGCCTTTGAAAACTGGTCTGAATAGATTAAGAGTAATCGCTGTATAACTGGTGGAGCGCAGCGATATCGCTGCATGAACTGGAAATCAAATCTGGAGTTGGTGTAGGAGGTAGTAGGAGGATAATAGAATAATCCGGTTTCTGGAAGGATATTCAAGCTGTATCCTTTGAAAACTGGTCTGAATAGACGAAGAGTAATCGCTGTATAACCGGTGGAGCACGGAGATATTGCTGAATGGGCTAGAGATTAAATTCGGAGTTTTCTCTGGAGGTGGTAGGAGTATAATAGCATAATATGCAAATTCTGAGGGCTGTAGATATCCGCAAATTCTGAGTGTACAGAGCCTGGAGGCTTATCAACGATTTGAGCCCGAACTTCAAAGAGACAACAATTGAACATAGTGATGGTCTCCACCATATGAGTCTTGTTCAGGTTCTTGATAATTGTCATCTTGTAAAACTTGAAGTCCGTGGCATACAAAATGAGCAAGCGCCCACCACATTTATCAAAATGTTCATTCCCAGAGAGAACATAATGGGCCTAGCAAAGTCCTCATGACTGATAGTACAAGTGACAGTCAGAGATTCTGAAACTCACTATAACGAGCTTCCATCCCATGTCTCCATCACAATTGCTGGGCCCTCGTACCTCGGGACCCAGCAACCTGACTGTGACATGGGACTTCAGCTCATTGGGGCCTGCCCCAAACCTGGCTTATTACTCCAATCTTGAGGTGTTAGTTTGAGAGAGGAAATACATATCATGATTGTGATATAGCTTCAGGATATACAATATTTAAAGTATTTATACCTTTTTATATCTGGAAATAAAACTCAAATTCAATCATATCCAAAAGTGCAGTGGCTAAGTGCCACACACTGCACATAATTCAAGGTTTTTTCACCTAAAAATACATTTAAAATATTGAAAGTTTTTTCAGTGTTTTTTCTCTGAGAAAACATAAAAAAATATTTTGAAAACTTCAATGACATTTGTAGTGCAAAAATCTAAACATTACTGAAACAAATAACACAAAAAAGTTTCAAATATTTACTTTAAATCTATGGTGTTTTTGTGCCTGGAAATACTGAAAAGAATACTGAATATCACAATTTCAGTTTGACTTGCACTTTTTGGGCAAATAAAATGGTAAAAAAACAGAAGAATATATATAAATATGTGACAAATTTGTGTGACAGTATTTTTAGCAGTTTTTTTTCTAAATATTTTGAATATTTCTAGCTCAAATTTATAAATAGTAAAAAAATTCAAATATCATGAAATGAGTTTCAAGCTTGCATTACACAAGTCTAATTGTAGCAAGGGCAAAATGGAGACTGGCACTGGGATGTCAGTGTCACTATGAGACCAGAATCCTATTTGAATGACTGTTGAAAGGACTGAGATCTTCATGTAATTTGAAGCCTGCATGAAGACTAGGTTCTGGCAGGTGTCTCTTGATTAGCACAGTGGCTGATTAGTGAGATAGCCTTTTAGCCCAAGGGCAGTCTCATTCATATGATATGCTGATGGAAGGACCAAAAGACCAGTAAAAACAAAGAAGAACATTGTGTGCCCTTGACATGACAGTTCAGATGAGGAAGGTAATAAAATTGTGTTATACCCAAGTCTCTGAAGCCTCATTCACTCTGATGGTGTTAGGATTGTGTCAATAGAGGAAGAGATGAAGCAGAATGCATGCCATGGAGTCCATGGAATGCATGTGGGCTTGGCAAAGCTATTAGCAACATCACCCCTGGGTCAAAGCCGAAGTCAGAATCCATGGACTTGTAGAAGAGATGGAGATTAGGCTTGAAGGCCAAGTAGAAGTGAGTGCGAGAGTATTGGGCTAAACCAAGTTGATATTCGAACTGAGGTATGTACTACTAGTTGTACAGTTTATATACTAGAGCGGAGTCTGAGGGATGGAGGCTAGAATAATATAAGTCTGGAATATTCTGTATCTAGAGGAGTCGAGTATTCTGTGGACTCTGATATAACACCTACTCGGTACCATTGACAGATTCTAGGTGTGATAAATGAATATGTGAAATTAGTATGTGAAATAGGGATATGAAATGTGGAATAGAAACCGGGAAATGGAATCTGTCAGATTCCGATAATGAGTTGGGGCTGGTTGGATGTGTTGAAGGTTGAAGTCCGTGGAGTCTGCGGCATGCTCATTACAGATGGGCAGTATTGCTATGATAGAAGGCAAGACAATAATAATGAACAAATATTACTAAGCAATGACTGAGGGTGTTTTTTGGCTACAGGTCACATGCATCATTCTGAGGGTCAGTATCACCATTCTTGACCATCAGGTCATGCTCACATACAAAAGCTACCCCTGCAAACAAAAATCTTTGTCATTTATTTTACCATTGAGGAATGATGGTGTGTGATTTTTGGCCAGATGCTACATCTGTCATTCTGAGAGGTGATATTACTATTCACAAACATCAGATATTCCTCACAGACAAAATTTACCACTACAGGCAAACATTGTGGGCATTTATTTTGCTGTTGAGCATCCACTGAGTGTGATTTTTGGCCACATGTCCCACCAGTTATTCTGAGAGTCCATATTACCTTTCTTAAGCCTCAGGTTTTCTTCAGGGACAAAATCTACCTCTGCAAACAAAAATGATTGTGATTTATTTTACTGTTGAGGATCCACCAAGTATGGTTTTTTGTCAGATGTCACACCACATATTCTTAGAGTTGGTAGCACTATTCTCAAGCATTAGGCATTCTTCACAGACAAAATCTACTAGCACAGACAAACATCATTGCTATTTATTTTTACCCTTGAGGATCCACCCAGTATGATGGTTGGCTGCATGTAATACCTATTGTTCTGAGAGTTGGTTGTACTATGCTTGAGCATGAGGCATTCATCACATACAAAATCTACTGTCACAGAACAAAAGCCTGGGCATTTATTTTACTGTTGAGGATGGACCACATATAATTTCAGGCTGCATGCCACACTGCTCATTCTGGAAGCTAGTATCACTATTCTCCAATTTCTCAACCATCAAGTAATCCTTATGTACAAAATCTACTGCTGCAGAGAAAAATCATTGATATTGATTTTAGTGTTCAGGATCCACAGAGTGTGATTTTTGTCCATATGTCACATCCATTGTCTGAGAGTTGGTATCTCTATTCTCAAACATCAGATATGCTTCGAGAAAAATTATTACTCCAAACAAAAATCCTAGTCATTTATTTTACTGTTGCAGATAGACTGAGTGTAAGTTTTGGCTGCATGTCACAGCAGTCATTTAAAGCGCTGGTCTCACTGTTCTCAAGCATCAGGTATTAGACATGGCCAAAATCTACTGCTGCAGACAAAATTTAGTGTCACTTATTTTCCTGTTAAGGATCCACTGAGGGTGACTTTTCATCACATGTGACACCCATTGTTCTCAGAGTTGGTATCACTATGCTCAAGCATCAGGTATTCCTCATGTATAAAATCTACCACTGTAGAAAAAATCATGTGTATTTACTTTACTATCGAGGATCCACTAAGGCTGACTTCTGGCTCATGTGACACCAGTGGTTCTGAGAGCTTGTATCACCATTCTCAAGCATCAGGCATTTCACACAGAGAAAGAATACCCCTGCAAAAAAAAAATCCTTGCCATTTATTTTCCTATGGAGGATGTGCCAAGTGTGATTTTTAGCTGCATGTCACACCAGTTGCTAGATCTGAGAGTCTTTATCACCATTCTCAATGATCAGGTTTTCTTCACAGACAAAATGTACCCCTGGAAATAAAAATCATTGTCATTTATTTTACTGTTCAGGATCTACACTGCATGGAGATTCCAATATTCTTTGCTAAAATATTGAATTCTATAACTGTATATTTTTTCAAGAATCTTGCCCAAAATATCAAAACATTATTCTTAACTTTATTTCAATAATCCTGTATATTGAAGAAATATTGAGAAATTCCCAAATATTGAAAGAATATTGAAAATATTATTTAAATATATTTGTGTAATATACAAAATTAATATACAGTTATACATTTCAATATTATAGGCCAGAATATTGAATTTTCCATACAGTGCTACCAAGTGTGATTTTTGGCCACATGTGACACCAGTTGATCCAAGGGGTGGTTTCATTATTCTCAAACATCAGGTATTCCTCATGGACAAAATACATCCTTGCAAACAAAAATGATTGCTTTTTATTTTGCTGTTGACAATCCACTGAGTGTGATTTGGGGCTACATGTCCTACCAGTCATTCTGAGAGGTTGTATCATTATTCTTAAGCACCAGGCTTTCTTCACAGACAAAATCTACCCCCCACAGACAAAGTCATTTGCATTTATTTTACTATTGGGGATCCACTGAGAGTAATTTGTGGCCACATGGCACAAAAGCCATTCTGAGAGTTGGTATCTTTATTCTCAGGCATCAGGTATGCTTCACAGACAAAATCTACCACTGTGAACAAAAATCCTTACCATTTATTTTTCTCTTAAGCATTCACTGGGTGTGACTTTAGACCTCATACCATCTATATATTATTAGAGGACACAAGCACCCAATGAGATTTGATTATGTAAAATTAGCAGACTTTTAATTCTCAGTCTTTTCCCTCTGAGCACTGCCATGACTGGCTATTGCATGGCCAGTGCTGTGAGCACTGCCACACCTTGGGCCATGCTGCACACATGCTTTTCCAGCACTTTCCTCCTTTTCTTCTCCCCCTCATCTTCCCCACTGATTTCCAGTCTCCCCTTGCACAGGTAAGTATCCTTTTCTTTTCCTATCATGTATATCCTTCTCATAGCTTCATAATAGCCCTGTTTAGTGGAGTATTCACAGTACTGCTCTCTTATCTCTATTGAATCTGTGGTTTTTGCTGATGTCTTTTCTTCAGGAATATCTGTCTATTCTTTGTGTTTTCTCTTACAGTGGTGGCTTTCTAAAGTTCACTGTGGAATCCTATTCTTGATTGGTCTCAGCCTAAGTTTTCCTGCTGTGATTGAGTGATTTCTTTCTGCACTGCTATGTATGTTTATTTTTCCAAGTAGCTTCTACTATTAGTGTATGCTCATAATCTCTCTTCTTTATTAGGGAACCCTCAACTCCCACAAGTGAGAACAATGCCTTCCACTTTCCTCCTGTTACACCAGAGCATGATCACCAGTCAGAGAGAGAGCATGATCATCTGCAGCACTTACAGATGACTTCATCCTCTCATTGTCGGGGTTGATTACAACATCCAGGTCCTGATCCTGATGTTTCCCTTCTGCAGCTGTATATACCACCAGAGACACATATTCCCTCTCAGTTAGATCATGTGATAGAGCATCCAATGCCTACTATCCCATCTCTACCTGTATTCACTATGAGACATGGACAATGTGGGCAGCCACGTGGTAGTGCCCAAGGTGGTGCTCCTATCCAGTTAAATAGTCATAATTCTGTTTCTGTTTCATCAGTTGGTCATGTTCAGAGAGAACAGAGACAGAGTACAGATGTAAATACTGATTCTCATTCCACACTGTCACCATCATCCTCATCACCACCACCACCACCAGAATCCTCATCACTACCACCATCATGGTCCCCATCACCATCACCACCACCATGATCATGACTGCCACCATTACCACATATTTCTACATCTCTTCCTCTGGCCAGATGTCCATATGTTGAATCCCACTCTCAGCATAATCTTGGACAGATGGATCATTTTTGTGGATGCTGTAAAGCATGACATTGGTTTGATGAGCATATAAAAAATTCTTCCAAGAGAAAACCCCGTTTTGGCATGTGTTGTTTACAAGGGCAAATCAAATTGTCTCCTCTTTGTCCAGCTCCTACTATTCTCCAAGATCTTCTCTGTGGTAATAATCCAATGTCAAAAGACTTCTTAAAGGATATCAGACAGTACAATGCAGCATTAGCATTTACATCTTTAGCTGTAAATGTTGATCAGGCAATTACCAGGTCTTCTGGACCATACTGCTTTTGTATATCTGGGGAGCTTCATCATCGGATGGGATCTCTGCTGGCAAAAGAAGGGGAGAATGCAACATATGCACAGCTGTATATACATGATCCAGCAGAGGCATTAAGTATGCACAATCATCGCAATCCTAATCTAAAGTCTGAAATCATGTCTCAACTACAGGATTTACTACAAGATGTAAATCCTTATGTTGCTTTACATCACCATGCATATCAGATTATGAAGGACAAGCCCCATGAAGAGTATCCAAATATTGAAGTACGATTGCATGTAGGCGATGGTACTGATGGACGGCGACATAATCTTCCAACAGTAGATGAATTAGCTGCTATTATTCCAGGGGATGGATCTGAGATTGTTAAAAAGGATAGAGATATTGTTTTATGCATGCATGATAATTCTCTCTACCACATTAGCCAACTTCATCCAAGTTATCAACCTCTTCATTATGTTCTTCTTTTTCCCTATGGGGAATTAGGTAGGAATCCAAATATGCTTCTGGAAGGGACTGCCAAAAGCACCTGAACAGAACATAAAAAGCTTTCTCAACATATGTATTATGCTTATCGTCTACATGATCATCCAGAAAGTGAACCAAATGTGCCACTGTTTAGAGGAGCAAGACTGACACAACAATATATTGTAGATGCATGGGCATCCATTGAACAAAGTGCTCTCAGCTGGGTTCAGAACAACCAGACAACTATTCGTGCAGATCTGTATAAGGGAATAGTTGATGCAGCTGAAAATCAGGATGGATTTGAAAATACTGGCCAGCATATTGTCTTACCATCATCCCATACTGGAAGCCTCCATGCAATGTATCAGCTGTATCAAGACTCCATGGCAATTTGCAGAGCTTGGCAAAAGCCAGATATCTTTCTTACAATGACAGCCAATCCAAAATGGCCAGAAATTGTGGAGGCTTTAAAGCACACAGATGGACCAGATCAAAAGGTGGAGGATCGACCAGACATTGTGGCAAGAGTCTTCCAGTTGAAAAAGGAGGCATTACTGGATGAAATCAAAAAGGGTGGAATATTTGGAAAAGTCAGAGCTATTGTGCATACCATTGAATTTCAGAAGTGTGGACTCCCTCATATGCATCTTCTGATATTTTTAGATCCTGAATATAGGATCCATACACCTGCTGATGCTGATTCAGTCTCATGTGCTCAAATTCCAGATCCTGAAAATTTTCCAATCCTTTATGAGATTGTCACCAGATGTATGGTGCATGGTCTCTGTGATGAGCATTGCATGAAAGATGGTCATTGTACAAAGAATTTTCCAAAAGAATTCAATGAACACACTGTCAGTGTGAATTCACCACTGATGGATATCCCAATCTGGCACATCCTAACAATGGTCGTCAGTATGTAAAGATAAATGGTCAAACCTACACTGTCTACACCAACTGTGATGTTATTCCATATAATCCTTATCTCAGTGAACATTATAACTGTCACATAAATGTGGAGGTTTGTGTTACTATCAAGGCTGTTAAATATATCCACAAATACATTTACAAGGGCCATGACAGGACTACATTAGAGGTTCAGGATCATGATGAGATCAAAGAGTTTTTAGATGCATGCTATATCTCTGCTATTGAATCATGTTGAAGGATCTTTTCATTTCAACTACATCAGGAGGAACCCAATGTTGTTCATCTTCCTGATGAACAGCTTATTACATATGATGAGAATGCCAGTCCAGAGGAGGTGTTAGCAGCTGCAGAGGAAAAGACAACCAATCTGTTACAGTGGTTTGAGCTTAATAAAAGGGATCCAGATGCACACCAATATCTATATCAGGATATTCCTGCTCATTATACCTGGAATAATAAGACTTGGAATTTCCACAAGAAATTCACTACTATTGGTGTTACTATTGGTCGAATGTATCAAGCTGCCCCTTCATCAGGTGAACGATTCTATCTACAGCTTCTTTTGACTGCTGTTGCTGGTGCTCAATCCTTCCAACATTTGCACACTATAAATAATGTGGAGTGTGCCACTTTCAAAGAGGCATGCATTGCTATGGGTTTGTTGGAAAATGATAATGAATGGAAGCAATGCTTAGAGGAGGCAGCTATCATGAAGTCAGGAACACAGTTGTGATCACTATTTGCAACTCTTCTTCTATTCTGTCATCCAGCAAAGCCAGATGAGCTATGGGAGGAGTTTAAGGAAAATATTTGTGATGACTTGGCATATAAGCTCCGTCAACATGATGTCCCAAATCCAACAGATGCTCAGCTCTATGATTTTGGTCTCCATCTTATTGATAAGCTTCTTCAATCACATGGACATCGTCTTTCAGAATGGACTCAGATGCCTGCCTCTACTATGAACTGGGCTGCTTATGAGAGCAACCCTCTTTTGGCTGCACAGCTGATCTATGATATCCCATCTCTTGAGAAATTTGTTGCTAAGAACCTTCAAACATTCAATGCAGAGCAAAAGATTGCTTTTGACATGATTATTGATTCTGTTACTCATAAGAAAGGGAAATTGGTGTTTATTCATAGTGCTGGAGATGGTGGAAAGACTTTTGTGTGTAATACCATTGCAGCTGCTATTTGTGCCCAAGGATTAATTGTATTAGCCTGTTCTTCCTCTGGTATATCAGCAATTCTCTTAGTAGGAGAATGTACAAGCCACACCACTTTTAAAATTCCAATTCCTTCACATGATGATACAACATGCAACATTCACAGAGGGACTCACTTAGCTGAGCTTCTTTGTCAAACTTCTCTTATTATTTGGGATGAGGTTCCTATGCAAAATCGGCATGACATTGAAACTGTTGATCGCACCCTTCATGATATCTGCAATAATGATACTCCTTTTGGTGGAATAACTGTTCTTTTTGGTGGTATGTGTATTGATTGTGTGTCTATAGATTGACCTTTTTGATTATTTATTGTAGGAGACTTTCATCAAACATTGCCTGTTGTCTCATGAGGATCACAAGAGCAAATTGTTGCAGCTTCATTTCGCCATTCACCATTATGGTCTCACATTGAGGTTATTCATTTGAAGCAAAACATGTGTCTGGATCAGACTCCTGAAAATGTGGAATTTGCTCAATGGCTGCTTACTGTTGGTGCAGGTGAAGGACTCACTGAGGACAGGACCATCTCTCTTCCCAATTCTATGTGCCTTTCTGACCCCTCACTATCTGGACTTATCAGTTACATTTATGCCAACATTCAAGCTGGCAATTTTCAGGACCGCTTTTTCTTAGAATGCACAATTCTCTCTGGACATAATGATGATGTTGATGAGATCAATCAACAGGTTCTGGATATGTTTCCAGGACAAGATACAGTCTATTGGAGTACAGACAATACAATAGAAGAACAGTTGGATACTCATACTCCTCTTTATCCAACAGAGTTTCTTCAAAATTTCAATGCTTCTGGATTGCCACATGCAAAGTTGGCTCTCAAAGTTGGATGTCCTCTCATGCTTCTCTGCAATCTGGACCCAGCAAATGGCCTATGCAATGGGACAAGAATGATCCTCACATGTTGACATCCTCATGTATTAGAATGTCATCTTCTTAGTGGCAACAATGCTGGCAAAGTCGTCTTTATTCCACATATCACAATCAATGCAGATACAGCTGAACTTCCTATTGCATTCTCACATCGCCAATTTCCAATCAGGCTGGCATTTGCAATGACAATCAACAAGTCTCAAGGACAGTCAGTTAGCTATATTGGATTAGATTTACATACTCCTGTTTTCTCACATGGACAACTGTATGTAGCACTCAGCTGCTGTACTTCTGGACAGTGGATTCAAGTTCTCTTTCCAGGTACAGAAAAAGGTACAAATACTTTAAATATTGTATATGCTGAAGCTCTATTACAGTCATAATATATATTTTCTTTTAACTAACACCTCAAAATTGAAGTATTGAAGTAATAAGCCGGGTTTGGGGCAGGCCCCAATGAGCTGAAGTCCCATGTCATAGTCAGGTTGCTGGGTCCTGAGGTACGAGGGCCCAGCAATCATGACAGAGACATGGGATGAAAGCTCATATAAGTCATTCTGAGAGTTGGTGTTAGACCTGAACCTCACGTGATCCAAACAAGAGTAAACTCGGGCTGCCTCACGTTCAGACAACCACCCAAGAGTCTCGTGAAGTTCAGATATAAGTGATGGAGTCGGACTAAGGTCTTAGTCAAGCGTGAGTTAGGAGAGAAGTTTGGTATTGATAAACTTTAGCTTGAAGCTGGGGTATTATAGTGAGAGCTACCTACTTATATACAAAAACTGTAGTACTAATAATAGTCACAATGTATGAAGACAATACGGTAGTCATGTGGTATGTGCGAGCCGTAGTTACCTGGCCTAAGCCGTCCGGTTCTGGGTCTGATGGTCACGTGGGGTCAGGGATAACTCAGGCTTCGGATAATTAAGAAGGAAAATGAATATGTGCGAGAAATCATAACATTACCCTCTCATTAAGGCAGTCGTCCCGACTGCCATTAGGGTTCTGGCATCTCCTCTAGTTCTTCTTGCAGCACTCTCCAATAGTCCTGGATGTATTCTTGCCATGCTTCTCCATCTGGGTTTTGGACTTGAATCTTCTTTCCATCGTTTTGTTCAACTGTGTAGAAGTAGTTCCATGCTCCATTCCCGATTTCCTTGTACTCATGTCTCACAATTGCCTTGATTGCTTTAGGGTTTACAATGGCCTCCGCTGTTATTGCTCTTCTGTGCTCTGCTTGACTTTGTTGGTACTCTTCAATTAACTCCTGGGCATTTTCCATGTCTTCTTCAGTGACCCAGTCATTATGTTCCCTTGTCCAGCCTCCCCATTTTACTAGATAGTCAGTTACCAGTCGAGAAGGTTGACCCCTTTTCCCTCTTACCCTTCGGGTTTGAGTGTCAAGGACTTCTTCAACTTTGTACTGTTTTTCATCTTTGATGAGGTCTGGTGGTGGTGGTGGTGGAAGTTCTTGATTTGGGAATGCTGGCGGCATATATGGAGTTAGGAGTTTTTCATTAAAGCGTGGGTGAATGCGCCAATGAGGAGGAAGTTTGAGTTTGTAGGCAGAGGCGCCTGCTTTCTTGAGGATTCGGAATGGGCCTACTCGTTTGTTGTCGAGCTTCTTCTTTGGCCATGGGAGGTGAAGGTTTGTGGTGTCGAGCCATACTAGGTTGTCCTTCTTGTAGTTGACTGCTTTGCCCTTTTGCTTGTCATATTGGGTCTTCATTTTGGCAGCGGCCTCCTGTAGTGCTTGTTTGCACAGTTTGTGGATCTTCTGCATTTGCGATGCGAAGTTGCCAGCGGTGGGGTTGGTGAAAGGGCTGCAGCGTTCAGTCTCAGGGATGACTCGGGGGTTGAGTCCATACACGGTGAAGAATGGGCTTTGTCCTGTAGCAGAGTGTTTCCGGTTGTTGTGAGCGAATGCTGCTAGGGCGAGCCATTCGTGCCAGTCATCTTGTTGGTGTCTTGTGAATATCCGTAGATATTTTTCGACTTCCTGGTTTACTTGTTCGGTTTGTCTGTCAGTTTGGGGATGGAAGGCAGTGGATGCATTGGGAGTTATTTGGAGGATTTGGTAGAGGTCCGTCATGAACTTGGAGACGAATTGGGGGCCTTGGTCAGAAATTACAGTTCTTGGCATGCCATGGATTGCAAACACCTTGTCGCAGAAGATCTTGGCAGTTCCTTCGGACATTAGGGTTCTGTTGCATGCTATGGGGATGATTTCTTTGGAAAATCTATCTATGATAACTAAAATGGCGTCATATCCGCTGGATTCTTTGAGGCCGGTGATTGGATCGACAGAAATATGGGTCCATGGCTCGGATGGGATAGTGTTGGGGTGAAGAGGTGCCTTCCGCGCTTGGGTGTTGGACTTCACTTGTTGGCATGTCTCGCATCCTTTTACATATTGTTCCATGGTTTGCTTGATCTTGGGCCACCAGTACTCTCTTTGGACGAGTTCATTGGTCTTGTCGATGCCTGGGTGTCTGGCAGTGAGGTGGTCATGAGACATGGCAATTATTTCTCCTCTGAGTTTTTCATCTTGGGGGATGTAGATCCTTCCAGTGAGCATTAAGAGTCCTTTTTCTAATGTAATACCTCGTTCATGGTTTAAGGAATCTGAGATCCCTCGGTCCCACTTGTTGGTGCTCTCGGTAGCACACTTGATTTTCGAGTGGATGCTGGATGTGGTGGGCATGATCATTGCACGGAAGTGCTCTGGTTTTAGGACTACGATTTCATTGTTATCCTCTTTTCCTTGGTTATGATCGTCTCGGCGGGATAGTAGGTCTGCTTTTCAGTTTGCGGTGCTGGGTTTGTGGTGAAGGGAAAAATGGTATTCTGCGAGTTCAGTTACCCAACGAGCTTGTCGTCAGTTGAGCTTTTGGGATTTTCAGAAGTATTGAAGGTTTTGATGGTCTGTCCATACTTCAAAGTCTACAGCCACTCCCATGAGATAGTGTCTCCATTCCATGAGCGCTAGCATTATGGCGAGGAGTTCCTTGTCATATATTTCGTAGTTCCTTTCTGTCGTTGTCAATGATTTTGAAAGGAATGCTACTGGCCTCCATTTGCCATCTTGCTGTTGGCTTAGTACCGCACCTATGGCTCCTTCACTGGAGTCTGCTTCTACTCTGAACTTTCCGTCCTCCTTTGGTAAGGCTAGGATTACATCTTCTGCCATTTGTTTCTTCAGTTGTTGGAATGCTTGGTTTTGGGCTGCCCCCCAGTTCCAGGGGGCGTTCCCTGTGAGTTGAGTCATTGGTCATACAATTTTGGAATAGTTCTTTATGAACTTCCAATAGAAATTTGTAAAGCCTAGGAAGCTCTGTAACTCCTTCTTCTTGGTGGGAGTAGGCCATTCTGTGATTCCCTTGACTTTGATGGGGTCCATTCAGACCGATCCTTCACTAATGATAACTCCTAAATACTCTGTTTCTAGGACTTCAAACTCGCACTTTTTGGCTTTGAGAAACAGCTTGTGTTCTCGTAGGCATTGAAGCACTCGTCGGACTATCTGTCAGTGTTCTTGGAGATTCTTGGAGAAGATGAGGATATCGTCGAGGTATATGGTTACTTTTCCTTCGGCGATTAAGTCATGGAAGATGTCATTCATCATCCATTGGAATGTTGCTGGGGAGTTTGTGAGTCCGAAGAACATGACTGTTGGTTTGAACAGTCCTCGGTTGGTGTGGAAGGCAGCCTTGTATTCATCGCCCTCTTTTATGTGTACATTGTTATATCCCCAGCGTATGTCTAGCTTGGTGAAGTATTTGGCTCCTCTGAGTTTGTCCATGAGTTCTGAAATGAGTGGTAGGGGGTACCTATTCTTGATGGTCATTTCGTTGAGTTTTCATTAGTCTTGGACCGGTCGGAGGGCGCTGTCTTTCTTTTTCACAAAGAAGAATGGGGATGCAAACAGAGATTTTGAGGGACGAATTCTTCCGGTGGATAGGTTCTTGTCCAAGAATTTGTCAAGTTCTTCCTGTTCATTTCGATTCAAGGGGTATACCTTGCAGTCAAGGGTGTTGCTGGCGTTGGGGATGAGTTCAATGGCATGGTCCCAGGGTTTGCAGTCAGGTAGTTCATCGAAGTTGTCTTTTGAGAACAAGTCCTGGAAGTCTTGGTAGTCAGGGGGTACCATTTCTTCAAAACTCTTCTTTGGTTTTCCTTCACTCGCTTTTGCTGCTAAATCATTTGCGTGATGAATCGCCCTGATTTCTATTTCCTCGGTCATGTCTACTGCTAATATGGTATCTCCCTCTTCTAACTCCTCGTCCCATCTGTCTTCTGGGTCTGCATCTGGTAGTGTGAACGGTTGCTTTTGGCATTGACATCGTCCGAATATGATTTTTTGCATTTTCCAGTTGATGACTGGGTTATGACATATTAACCAGTTGTGCCCTAGGAACACTCTCCTGGTGCCGAGGTCCATGACTGCTAGATCGATCCATTCTGTGTGTCCCCTGATGGTCATTTGGAGTTCCACAAAGTGGGCGACTTCTCCGGCTTTGTTGTGCATGCTGTCAGCATTGTAGACGGGAATTGGGGCACTGGTTGCTCGGGTTGGTAGGTCGTGTTCCTCTATGTATTTGTGGTTGATGGAGCTCCCTGTGCACCCACTATCAATCAGGGCAGTGGTTTTGAGGGTTTGTCGGTTGGTGAGAGTCTCGAGCCGGATTTTGGTGGTTAAGTCTTTTGCCCTGGCCTGGGTGCTTCGTCGGATGTATCTGACTGGTTTGCGGAGTTCTTCCAGTTGTTCGAGCGCTTGGGTGCGGGGGAGGTTGACGATTCATAGTAGCATTTCTTGGTCTGCTTCTGCTTGTCGCATTTTGTGTGTCCAGTGCACTAGGATGGTGCAGGCTTCATAGCTGCCCGTTGCTTGTCTGATGGTGCGCCATGTCCATTCTGTTTCAAATGGAATCATGTAGCCAGACTCCTCCTTTTCTATCGTCTTTAGCTCCATCCAATTGTGGTTCTCTTTCACTTGTGTCCACCATCGGTTGCATCGGGGTTGCCCTTTTTGCGATAGCGGTGCCCCCGGAGATATGCCTGCCATTCAGGGTCATCGTCCTCGGCCTTCTTCTTTGTCCTTCTAGAACCACTGGGGTTCATGGGTGTTTCCACCAGGACATTGCCACCGTTGGTAGCCGTTCTTTTGGCTCCGCGGGTTGGGCGTCTTGCCTCCAAAGGAGGACTTTTTCGCGTCGGGGATGGCCTGCATGCGTCTGCATTTTTGGCTGCAGCAGCCAGTTGGTAGGACATGTCATCTTCGTCATCTGGTATTTCTTCTAGGGAAACTTTGTGTGAGTGTGGAAATAGTGGAGGGGGACTTATCAGGTTCTGGGTGTGCCTACCACCCGTCTCACATGGCAGACGAGGCACTTGTGCCCCGTCGGTTGAGAACTGTTCTGATCTGGGAGATGACTTTCCCGCACTGTCCTGTCCGCCCTTAGTCAGGTTGTCCCCGGCATTCGGGTGCATATCTACAGGAGTTGCGGTTAGTTTACCTCAAGGGATCGCTCCTTTGGTCTTGCCACCTGGGGCCATTGCCACTCTGTGCTCCCTCTGCTGCAGTTGTTTGTGGTCAGGGATTCTTCTTTTTGGGGAAGCCGCATGCTTCTGCTTGTTGGGCGCCGTCCAAGGGTGTTTCGAGGACGTCTTTGGCGGGGCCCATTCGGTCATGGCTAAATATTCCTCGTCTTCCTGATCCATCATGTTGGTTAGTATACTGTACCAGTTTTACGATTCCTTGGGTGCTTTGCTAGGGACGATGGGAGAGGGTATATTTGAATGCATGTATGAATGTCCTATGGAAGTACTATGAGTCCGTTCAGCAGTATGTAAAGCACCTTGAGAGAGTCCAGCCGACCAAATAGAATCGCTTATTCATTGGCCCCATCTTTTACCTCTTCGACTTCTGAGGATGAGGGCATCTTCTCCTCGTCTGATTCCTCCTCTTGTTCTACCATCTGATTGTCATGGCGATTGTTGTTGTTGTGGGTGAACCTTCCACCTCTGTCCCTTGGCTTTTGGGGTTGTCAGCAGTCGGCGGTGAAGTGGCCCTTCTGGTGGCAATTAAAACATCGCCTTTCCCGACAGAGACGGTCTATGTCCATTGGTTGTCCCTGGCCGCTGTAGACTGGTCCTGTTGCAGTATTGGTGCTTGTTGGTCCGGGGTCCCTGGGCAGTTGCGGGGGTGCGTTCTGGTTCCTGGGCAGTGGGGCACGGTTGTCGTTCCTTGGTGGTGCTCGGTTGTCATTGCGAGGGGTGTTTTGCCAGTTGCGGGGGTCTTGAGGTCGATAGCCTTTGTGGGTTCAGTCAAAGGCTCGCTTGATGGCTCTTTGGTCATTGATCTGGAGTATGCGACACTTCCACTGTGAGTAGGTTTGGGGAATGTTTTCTCTGGATGTGACTGCCATGGTGTACTCATCTGGTACTCCAGCTCGCACCACTGCGACGATGTGGCTTTTTTCTCCTTGGTCTTCCCATCCGCCAGCGAGTTGTGCCTGTTGTTCCAGTTCCTGGAAGTATCGGTTTGCGCTTCCATCCTGCATTCGTAATCCATACATTCGCTGCTTGTGCACTTCTTCTACTGCTGGATCGGCGAACTCTTTTCGGACTAGAGCGACGAAGTCCCTCCATGTGGGTAGTCGGTATCTTCCTTCTGTAATACTGAGGTAGTTTTTGGCGTGATGGACCCACCAAGTAAGGGCTTTCCCACCAAAGTGGGAGGTGGCAAAGGTGATTTGTTGAGATTCTTCGTAATAGCCTTGATGTACTTCGAAATAAAGGGCGCACTGGAGGAAGAATTGTTGGATGTCATCATGCTTTCCGTAGAATAGCTCGGGTAGTTGCATCATGGTGGGTTTGACCCCGAGGAACAGGGCATTGGCATCTGCTGCACCCCGCGGGTGTCCGGGATTTGGAGCTGGGGGCATGCGGTCTGGCAGGGGCCTGGGTAAGGACCATAAGTCTCCCCTTCCTCTGGGCGAGTTGGGATCTGGTGGCCCTCCTGGTTGGCCGGCGTTTGGGAGGTCCGGCGGGGCTTTGTTGGGGTTTGGAGGAAATCCGTGCTTCTTTCAGAATTCTTCCAGGTCCCGCTTCTTCTGGTCAATCTCCATTCGGTTGACTTCCAGGGTGGCTTCCTTGTCTAGAACACTCTGGTATAGCTTCCGGCATTCTTCGGCTATGGCTTCTTGTTCTGTCGCCGTTTCTTCATTTGCGCCAGTGAATAATTGGGAGGTGCTTGGGATTGGGGGTCCGCCTGATTGCCGTACAGGCCATGTTGGTTTTGGTGGCAAGTCAGGGAGAGGTTTGGGGATTGGCGGGTTCCATTCATTGTAGTCGGGCATGGGTGGCTTTGCATCTGCAGGAAAGTCTTTATTAAACATGAAAGTGGCCTGCTCATGGGTGGCGTGCTTTTGTAGTCTCCCCATCTCGAACTCATTTCCTTCTCTTTCTGCCTCCATATATCTCCTCCCTAGTGTGGTCGCTAGCCATGAAATCTCCTCCACTATATTCTTATACCTTTCATTATACCATAGCACGTATTCGTATTGGTCTTCTTCTTCAGTTAGCGATTTCTGCGTCTCCGGGTATTCCTCTTCTGCCTCCCACCAGTCTGGTTCTCTGACTGAGCCAGGCGGCTCCGTTGTCGACTCCATCTCCAGAGTCTCGTCTTCCTCTTCCTCTTCCAGTGCTCGTTGTTTCCTGTGGGATGAGGTTGAGGGGTATCCTGTTCTGGCTGATTCAGAGGCTGGGGGGGTAGACGACGCCTGCTGGGATTCTGATGGTTGCATGCCAGAGGGGACAAAGCTGATGGGTACGATGCCACCAGTCACTGGGAGACTCTCCCTCTCGCTGGGGCTCAAGCTGCTCCATTCACTGGGGGGTATAACTCGGTGGCTGTGGCCAAGGGTCAGTGAGGGGGCTGAAGGCTCGCTGGTAGAGCCCTGGGAGGTCGAAGGCCATGCGGTTTCAGGGAAGGAGGGCTGGACTGAGGGGACAGGGCTCTTCGGAGGAGGGGCAGGCAGGGAATTCCTCGGTGCTCTCTGTGTCGACTCTGATGACCTGGGCAACAGAGGCAGTGTATTCCGAGGCGTCCTCATCATACTTGGGGGCGGGGGTGCGGGCTCAGTAGGGATGGTCAGTGAAATGCAGGAGGTTCCATGGGCGAGTGCGTCCACACCCTCTTTCAGCTTCCCTGTTACCTTCACCCAGGTACTCTTCAGTCTCTGGCTGGGGTAGGGGCTGCTCCTGCTCGAGGTCTTCGAGCTTGTATGTCTGTGAGTGGACATGGCGGTTTTTGCGTATCCACAGGATTAGGACTCATAGTCCGATGCCTATGGTTACGGTGACAAAGGGAACGAGAATGGCCACAAGGGCAATGTGAAACTCAGTGGTGGTCAGGTCTCTGGTCTGTTGTATGGGTCTTTGTTTGTATTGTGCGCAAAGAAAGGAGGGAAGCTTCGAGCTAATTGTTAGACCTGAACCTCACGTGATCCAAACAAGAGTAAACTCGGGCTGCCTCACGTTCAGACAACCACCCAAGAGTCTCGTGAAGTTCAGATATAAGTGATGGAGTCGGACTAAGGTCTTAGTCAAGCGTGAGTTAGGAGAGAAGTTTGGTATTGATAAACTTTAGCTTGAAGCTGGGGTATTATAGTGAGAGCTACCTACTTATATACAAAAACTGTAGTACTAATAATAGTCACAATGTATGAAGACAATACGGTAGTCATGCGGTATGTGCGAGCCGTAGTTACCTGGCCTAAGCCATCCAGTTCTGGGTCTGATGGTCATGTGGGGTCAGGGATAACTCAGGCTTCGGATAATTAAGAAGGAAAATGAATATGTGCAAGAAATCGTAACAGTTGGTATCATTATTCATAAGCATCAGCCATTCCTGAAAGCACAAAACTACCCCAGCAAACAAAAATCCTTGACACTTGTTTGGCTGTTGAGGATCTACCAAGTGTGATTTTTGGCTGCATGCCACACCAGTGGTTCTTAGAGCTGAAATCACCATTCTTAAGCATCAGGTATTCCTCACATACAAAATCTACACTTGCAAACAAAAATCCTTGCTACTTATTTTCCTCTTGGAGTTCCACCAAGTGTGATTTTTTGCAGAATGTCCCACCAGTCATTCTGAGAGTTGGTATCACTATTTTCAAGCATCAGGTATACTTTACAGACAAAATCTATCCATGTGAACAAAACTCCTTGCCATTTATTTTACTGTTGAGGATGCACCAAGTGTCAGTTTCAGCCTCATGTCACCACAGTCATTCTGAGAGGTGGTGTGATTAGTCTCAAGCACCAGGTTTCACAGACAAAATCTACCCCTACAGATAAAAATCATTCACATTTAATTTACTATTGGGGATCCACCTAATGTGATTTTTGGTCACATGTCACACCAGTCATTCTGAGAGTTGGTATCACTTTTCCCAAGCATCAGGTATGCTTATGGACAAAATCTACCCCTTCAAACAAAAATTATTGCCATTTATTTTACTGTTGCAGAGCTACCAAGTATGATTTTTCTCCACATGTCACACCACATGTTCTGTGAGTTGGTATCACTATTCTCAAGCATCTGGCATTCCTCATGTACAAAATCTACTGCCACAAACAACATTCATTGGCATTTATTTTACCCTTGAGAATTCATGGAGTGTGATTTTTGGCCACATGCCACACCAGTCAGTCTGAAAGCTGGTATCATTATTCTCAAGCATCAGGTGTTCCTCACAGACAAAATTTACTGCTGCAGACAAAAACCATTGTCATTGATTTTGCTGTGAGGGATCCACCAAGTGTCATTTTTGGCCCCATGTCCCACCAGTTATTCTGAAAGTCTGTATCACTATTCTCAAGCATCAGGTATTCCTCACAGACAAAATCTACCCCTTCAAATGAAAATCCTTGTCCCTTATTTTACTGTTCAGTATGCACTATGTGTGATTTTTGTCTGCATGTCCCCCCAGTCATTCTGACAGTTGGTATTCTTATTCTCATGCACCAGGTATTCCTTATGGACACAATCTACTGCTGCATACAAAAATCATTTGCAATTATTTTACTGTTAAGGATCCACTGAGGGTGATTTTTGCATGCATGTCACACCAGTCATTCTGAGAGCTGGTATCACTGTTCTCAAGTATCAGGTATTCAGCATGCACAAAATCTACCCCTGTAAACAAAAATGATTGCCATTTTTTTTTTTACTTTTGAGGATCCACCAAGTGTGATTTTTAGCTGCATATCCCACCAGTCATTCTGACAGCTGGATCACTACTCTCAAGCATCTAGCATTCCTCATGTACAAAATCCATCCACACAGAACAACTCATGTGCATGTATTTTACTGTTGAGCATCCACTGAGGGTGATTTTTGGCCCTATGTTACACCTATTGTTCAGGGAGTTGCTATTGCTATTCTCATGCATGAGGCATTCCTTATGTACAAAATCTACCACTGCAATTTTTTTTTAGAAAAAGCCCTTCTTGGTACTGGTGAGGATACACTGGGTGTGATTTTAGGCCTCAAGTCACCAGTCATTCTGAGAGCTTGTATCACTATTCTCAAGCATCAGGCATTCCACACCTATAAAATTGACCACCCCTGACACAAATCATTTCACATTTATGTTACTGTTGAACATGTAACAAGTGTCATTGTTGGTGCCATGTAACATCTGCAACTCTGAGAGTCTGTAGCACTGTTCTTGGGCATCAGGTATTTCTCACAGACAAAATCTACCTCTGTATACAACTATTATTGCCATTTATTTAGCTGTTAAGTATCCTCCCAGTGTGATTCTTGGCCACATGCCACACCAGTCATTCTGAAAGCTGGGAGCACTGTTCTTGAGGATCAGGGATACCTCACATACAAAATGTACCTCTGCATACAAATATCCTTGCCATTTCTTTGGCTGTTGAGCATCCTCCTAGTGTGACTTTTGGCCACATGCCACAGTAGTCATTCTGATAGCTGGTATCACTATTCTCAAGCATCTTTCTGCACATACAAAATCTACCTCTGCAAAAAAAATGAGTGTCATTTATTTTACTGTTGATGATCAACCAAGTGTGATCTTTGTCCACATGTCCCCCTGGTCATTCTGAAAGTTGGTATCTCCATTCTCACACATCAGGCATTCCTCACAGACAAAATCTACATCCACAGGCAAACACTATGGGCATTAATTTTACTGTTGAGGATTCACAGAGTGTGATTTTTGGCTGCATGTGACACTAATTGGTGGGAGAGCTGGTATCATTATTCTCAAGCATCAGGTATTCCCCACAGCCAATATACATCCTGCAAACAAAAACCATTGCCATTTATTTTACTGTTGAGGATCCACAGAGTATGATGATTTTGGCTGGATGTGACCCCAGTTATTCTGAGAGTTGATAAGATGATTCTCAACCATCAGGTATTCTTCACGAATAAAAACTACACCTGCAAACAAATAATCTTGCTATTAATTTGCCTGTTGTGGATCCACCAAGTGTGGTCTTTGGCTGTAGGTCACACCAGTCATTCTTGGAGCTGGTATCAGTATTCTCAAGGATCAAGCATTCCTCATATAAAAAACTACTGCCAGAGACAACAATCATTGCTATTTATTTTACTGTTGATCAATCAATGGGGGTGAATTTTGGCTGCATGTCACACCAGTCCTTCTGAGAGTTGGTATCACTATTTGACAGCATTAAGTATGCTTTACAGATGAAAACTATGCATGCAAACAACAATCCTTACCATTTAATTAACTGTTGTGGATCCACCAAGTGTGGTTTTTGGCTGTATGTCATGCCAGTTATTCAGAGAGCCCATATCACTATTCCTGAGCATCAGGTATTCCTCATGGACAAAATCTACCCTTGCAAAAAAAATGATTGCCATTTATTTGACTGCTGAGGAGCCACTGAGTGTGATTTTTGTCTGCATGTCCACCCAGTCATTCTGAGAGTTGCTATATCTATTCTCAAACATCAGGCATTCCTCATGCACAAAATCAACCCCATAGGCAAAAATCATGGGCATTTATTTTATTGTTGAGGATTCACAGAGTATTATCTTCTGCTGTATGCCACACCCCATGTTCTAAGAGTTAGTATCCCTGTTCTCAAACATCAGGTATTCCACATGGACAAAATCTTCTGCTGCAGACAAAGATTATGGTCATTTATTTTCCTTTTGAGGATCCATAGAGTGCAGCTGTTTGGCTAAATTCTGATCAGTCATTGTGAGATCTGTGATAACTATTCTCAAGCATCAGGAATTCCTCACATGCAACATCTACCCCTGCAGACAAAAATCTTTGCCATTTTTTTTACTGTTCAGGTTCCACTGAGGGTGATTTTTGGCTGCATGTCACACCAGCCCTTCTGAGAGTTTGTATCACTGTTCTCAAGCATCAGGCATGCTTCACAGATAAAAACTATGCCTGCAATCAAACATCCTTGCCATTTATTTAACTGTTGCAGATCCACCAAGTGTGATCTTTGGCCTCTAGGTCACACTAGTCATTCTTGGAGCTAGTATCAGTATTCTCAAGGATCAGGCATTCCTTATGTAAAAAACTACTGCCACAGACAAAAATCATTGCTATTTATTTTACTGTTGATCAACCAATGGGGGTGAATTTTGGCTGCATGTCACACCAGTCCTTCTGAGAGTTGGTATCACTATTTGACAGCATCAGGTACACTTCATGGATGAAAACTACATGTGCAAAGAAAAATCCTGGCCATTTAATTAACTGTTGTGGATCCACCAATTGTGGTTTTTGGCTGTATGTCACACCAGTCATTCTGAGAGCTCATATCACTCAAACTGAGCATCAGGCATTCCTCACATCTAATATCTACCATCACAGACTAACACCATTGTCATTTAACTTACACTTGAGGATCCACTGAGTATGAATTTTGGCTGCATGCCCCACCAGTCATTCTGAAAGTTGGCATCACTGTTCTCAAGCATCAGGTATTCCTCACATATAAACTCTACACATGCAAAGAAAAATCCTTGCCATTTGTTTGACTGTTGAGGATCCACCGAGTGTGATTTTTTGCCAAATGTCCCACCAGTTGTTCTGAGAGTTGGTGTCACTATTGGAAAGCATCAGGTATGCTTCACAGACAAAGTCTACCCATGCCAACAAGAATCCTCACCATTTATTTTACTGTTGATGATCCACTGAGGGTAATTTTTTGCTACATACCACACAAGTAGTTCTGAGAGTTAGTATGACTATTCTCAAGCATCACACCTTCTTCACATACAAACCTACTGCAGCAGACCAAAATCATTGTCATTTATTTTGCTGTTGAGGATCCACTGAGTGTGATTTTTAGTCACATATCCCACCAGTCATTCTGACAGCTGGTATCACTATTCTCAAGCATCTGGCATTTCTCATATACAAAAATCTACCCACATAGAACAAATCATGTGCATGTATTTTACTGTTGAGCATCCACTGATGGTGATTTTAGGCCCCATGTAACACCTATTGCTTAGAGAGTTGCTCTCACCATTCTCATGCATCAGGCATTCCTCATGTGCAACATCTACCCCTGCAGACAAAAATCATGTACATTGATTTTACTGTTGAGCATCCACCAAGTGTGATCATTGGCTGCATGTAACACCAATTGGTGTCAAAGTTGGTATCACTGTTCTCCAGCATCAGGGATTTGTCACAGAAAAAATCTATCCCCTCAGACCAAGATCATTCACAATTATTTTACTGTTGAGAATCCACCAAGTGTGATTTTTGGCTACATTTCACACCAATCGGTCTGAGAGTTGGTATCATTATTCTCCAGCATCAGAGATTCCTCATGGACAAAATGTACCCCTGCAGGCAAAAATCATTGCCAATTTTTTTTTACTGTTGATGATCCACCAGGTGTGATTGTTGGCCACATATCGCAACAGCCATTCTAAGAGTTGGTATCACTTTTCTCAAGCATCAGGTATGCTTTATGGACAAAATCTATCCCTGCAATCAAAATTTGTTCTCATTTATTTTACTGTTATGGATCTACTGAGTGTGATTTTTCTCTGCATGTCACACCACATGTTCTGTGACTGGGTATCACTATTCTCAAGCATCTAGCATTCCTCACATACAAAATCTACTACTGCAGACAACAATCATGGGCAATTATTTTACTGGTGAGCACCCACCAAGTGCTTGTTGTGGCTGCATGCCACACCAGTCAGTCTGAAAGTGAGTATCTTGATTCTCAAACATCAGGTAGGCTTCATGGAGAAAAATTACTGTTGCAAACAAAAATCCTTGCCACTGATTTTACTGCTGTGGATTTTCTGAGTCTGATTTTGGGCTGCACATCACACCAGTTATTCTGAGAGTTGGTATCACTGTTCTTAAGCATCAGCCATTCTTCACATACAAAATATACTGCTGCAAAGAAAAATCATTGGCATTGATTTCGGTGTTCAGGATCTACTGAGTGTAATTTTTGTCCATGTATCCCCCCAGTCATTCTGTGAGTTGGTATCACTATTCTTGAGTATCAGATATTCTTCATGGACATAATCTACCCCTGCAAAGAAAAGTCATTGCCATTTATTTTACTGTTGTTGAGCATTCATGAAGTGTGATTTTTGGCACCATGTGATGCTGATGAACCTAAACTTCCATGGCAATGGCACACCAAAAACTCGAAGAGTAATGGTTAATGACGGTGCAGACCGGTTATAAAGGTACTGTGTTGTGTGAGTTGTTCGGGGCACCTCCATGTGACCTAATCACTTCCTCTAGACGCGAGTTTATACTGCGACTTTTCAGTCAAGCAAGTAGCACTCAAGCAATCAAGTACTAAAAGGTTTTGCCTGTAGGCCACTGATAATCTCGATAATGAGATAGAACGGAAGAGGGTATGATGTGAATACCACAGATCCAGTGTAAAAGCAGGAGAAACAACTAGACGAGGTCTCTAGATGAAGGTCCTATGAAAATAATGGTGATAATGAAGCTATGTGTGTGGTAGACAGTTTATAACCGGTGTAGTGTTGAAATACTGAAGGGGGCGATCCTAATAATGCCAGTTAATGGTGGCAAGAGCGTGAAAGTGAGTTTATGTCTGGTGGGGCATGGCAATGATGAGTGCTGGTCCTATACGAGACAAAATATACTGAAGTTGATGTTGAAAGCTGAGTCTACTCAGAGATGATCCTATCCTATGTCAATGTCAATCCTATGCATGCAAACCAAACCTATCCTATCCTATGACGGTTTAAACCGGTGTTGAGTCCAATACGATCCTATGTGACAATGTTGATTCCTATAAGTCTGCCAGAGACTACTCAAGTGGGCTGCAATAAACGATGTTGAAAGTAAAGCTGAATAAAACTCCTATGGTACAAAGATGAAGATGATCCGATCCTATAAAACAAAAAGAGGCGATGTACAATGTGAGCGTACAGTGTTACATGCTAGATGCAAGTATTAAACCAATAATGACTGGGTGCAATCAAAGGTGCGATGAGCAACCAAAGATAATGCTAACGCCGGTCAATCACAGTGTAGAGTGTGTTGCTCAAAGAGAACAAAGGGGGTGCAAACAAATGTCATTGTTCATATACTGTGCGATGCGAGAAATGTGGTCGTTTAAACTGGTGCTAATGAGTGTAGCAAGAGTGTAACGATGAGAATATAGCCAGTCGTGAGCAGTATAATGAGTGCTAATAGCAAAGTAGCAGTTAGATAGGTCTCCTCCACTTCTACAATTTTCTATGGATTTTATACTACCAAAGATATTTATTAATAGAGAGGCTTAGTAAAGCTGTAAGGCTGCAGCTTTGTAACGAGTCAAACATCCATATGCATCACCATAGTCACTTGTAACAGCTAATCCTTAGCGTTACTGAAGACAGATAAATGTGTTATATCATGGGTTGTCACAGCAGGGTCATTGGGGTGCTGTTTTAACTGTGGACTGTGAGGGTACGGTGGAATTACTGAGGTGAACAAAAGGAATAACACCTTCTAATGAGCTGGGCACAGCGATATTATCAATGCTGGTTGTTTGGATGACAAGAACTTGATGATTATTGCAGTAGGGCAATTGTCGGCAGGTATGACCTCATATAATGAAAGGATCAACACTGGTCTGTTACGCCGTGATGCACTGGTGATGTGGTCCTGGTGCATCAGTGATGTGTAGTTCACTTATCACCGGGGTTTGCCTGATTGATCAATACTGTGCCTATTCGTGATGGCATACGAGTTAGGTTGTGAAACAAGTTGGGATGGGTATTCTTTGTTATAGCTGGCTGTTGAAGTGTCAAAGAGGTCCTATAATAGTGCGTGCACACCAGTGTTATCGTTATGACCGGTGCTAAGTTGTTGTCACTTAGAAATGACAAAAATCGTGAATTCTGAATGTACAGAGCCTAGAGGCTCATCAATGCCTGTCATTCTGAGAGTCCATAGCACTATTCTCAAACATCAGGCATGCTTCACAGACAAAATCTACTCCTGTGAACAAAAATCCTTGCCTTTTATTTTGCTGTTAACAATCCACCAGGTGTGATTTGGGGCTGCATGTCCTATCAGTCATTCCGAAAGGTGTTATCATTACTCTCAAGCACCTGGTTTTCTTCGTATATGAACTCTACCACTACAAACAAAAATGTTTGTAACTTTTTTACTGCTGACGATCCACCAACTGTGATTTTTGGCTGTATATCACACCAGTCATTGGAAGAGCTGGTATCACACAGCCAGAGCATCAGGCATTCCTCATGTACAAAATGTACATGCACAGACAAAGATCAATCACATTTATTGTAATGTTGAGCATCCACCAAGTGAAATTGTTGGCTGTATGTGACACCAGTCATTCTGAGAGCTAGTATCACCATTCTCAAGCATCAGACATTTCTCACAGAGAGAAACTCCCCCTGTAAACAAAAATTGCACTTGGTAGATCCTTAAGAGTAAAATAAATGGCAATGACTTTTCTTTGCAGGGGTAGATTATGTCCATGAAGAATATCTGATACTCAAGAATAGTGATACCAACTCACAGAATGACTGGGGGGATACATGGACAAAAATTACACTCAGTAGATCCTGAACACCGAAATCAATGCCAATGATTTTTCTTTGCAGCAGTATATTTTGTATGTGAAGAATGGCTGATGCTTAAGAACAGTGATACCAACTCTCAGAATAACTGGTGTGATGTGCAGCCCAAAATCAGACTCAGAAAATCCACAGCAGTAAAATCAGTGGCAAGGATTTTTGTTTGCAACAGTAATTTTTCTCCATGAAGCCTACCTGATGTTTGAGAATCAAGATACTCACTTTCAGACTGACTGGTGTGGCATGCAGCCACAACAAGCACTTGGTGGGTGCTCACCAGTAAAATAATTGCCCATGATTGTTGTCTGCAGTAGTAGATTTTGTATGTGAGGAATGCTAGATGCTTGAGAATAGTGATACCCAGTCACAGAACATGTGGTGTGACATGCAGAGAAAAATCACACTCAGTAGATCCATAACAGTAAAATAAATGAGAACAAATTTTGATTGCAGGGATAGATTTTGTCCATAAAGCATACCTGATGCTTGAGAAAAGTGATACCAACTCTTAGAATGGCTGTTGCGATATGTGGCCAACAATCACACCTGGTGGATCATCAACAGTAAAAAAAAATTGGCAATGATTTTTGCCTGCAGGGGTACATTTTGTCCATGAGGAATCTCTGATGCTGGAGAATAA
This sequence comes from Armillaria luteobubalina, assembly GCA_030435615.1. Classification (NCBI taxonomy): domain Eukaryota; kingdom Fungi; phylum Basidiomycota; class Agaricomycetes; order Agaricales; family Physalacriaceae; genus Armillaria; species Armillaria luteobubalina. The sequence goes on along the minus strand of JAUEPU010000021.1, from coordinate 949,446 downwards.
TGATACCAACTCTCAGACCGATTGGTGTGAAATGTAGCCAAAAATCACACTTGGTGGATTCTCAACAGTAAAATAATTGTGAATGATCTTGGTCTGAGGGGATAGATTTTTTCTGTGACAAATCCCTGATGCTGGAGAACAGTGATACCAACTTTGACACCAATTGGTGTTACATGCAGCCAATGATCACACTTGGTGGATGCTCAACAGTAAAATCAATGTACATGATTTTTGTCTGCAGGGGTAGATGTTGCACATGAGGAATGCCTGATGCATGAGAATGGTGAGAGCAACTCTCTAAGCAATAGGTGTTACATGGGGCCTAAAATCACCATCAGTGGATGCTCAACAGTAAAATACATGCACATGATTTGTTCTATGTGGGTAGATTTTTGTATATGAGAAATGCCAGATGCTTGAGAATAGTGATACCAGCTGTCAGAATGACTGGTGGGATATGTGACTAAAAATCACACTCAGTGGATCCTCAACAGCAAAATAAATGACAATGATTTTGGTCTGCTGCAGTAGGTTTGTATGTGAAGAAGGTGTGATGCTTGAGAATAGTCATACTAACTCTCAGAACTACTTGTGTGGTATGTAGCAAAAAATTACCCTCAGTGGATCATCAACAGTAAAATAAATGGTGAGGATTCTTGTTGGCATGGGTAGACTTTGTCTGTGAAGCATACCTGATGCTTTCCAATAGTGACACCAACTCTCAGAACAACTGGTGGGACATTTGGCAAAAAATCACACTCGGTGGATCCTCAACAGTCAAACAAATGGCAAGGATTTTTCTTTGCATGTGTAGAGTTTATATGTGAGGAATACCTGATGCTTGAGAACAGTGATGCCAACTTTCAGAATGACTGGTGGGGCATGCAGCCAAAATTCATACTCAGTGGATCCTCAAGTGTAAGTTAAATGACAATGGTGTTAGTCTGTGATGGTAGATATTAGATGTGAGGAATGCCTGATGCTCAGTTTGAGTGATATGAGCTCTCAGAATGACTGGTGTGACATACAGCCAAAAACCACAATTGGTGGATCCACAACAGTTAATTAAATGGCCAGGATTTTTCTTTGCACATGTAGTTTTCATCCATGAAGTGTACCTGATGCTGTCAAATAGTGATACCAACTCTCAGAAGGACTGGTGTGACATGCAGCCAAAATTCACCCCCATTGGTTGATCAACAGTAAAATAAATAGCAATGATTTTTGTCTGTGGCAGTAGTTTTTTACATAAGGAATGCCTGATCCTTGAGAATACTGATACTAGCTCCAAGAATGACTAGTGTGACCTAGAGGCCAAAGATCACACTTGGTGGATCTGCAACAGTTAAATAAATGGCAAGGATGTTTGATTGCAGGCATAGTTTTTATCTGTGAAGCATGCCTGATGCTTGAGAACAGTGATACAAACTCTCAGAAGGGCTGGTGTGACATGCAGCCAAAAATCACCCTCAGTGGAACCTGAACAGTAAAAAAAATGGCAAAGATTTTTGTCTGCAGGGGTAGATGTTGCATGTGAGGAATTCCTGATGCTTGAGAATAGTTATCACAGATCTCACAATGACTGATCAGAATTTAGCCAAACAGCTGCACTCTATGGATCCTCAAAAGGAAAATAAATGACCATAATCTTTGTCTGCAGCAGAAGATTTTGTCCATGTGGAATACCTGATGTTTGAGAACAGGGATACTAACTCTTAGAACATGGGGTGTGGCATACAGCAGAAGATAATACTCTGTGAATCCTCAACAATAAAATAAATGCCCATGATTTTTGCCTATGGGGTTGATTTTGTGCATGAGGAATGCCTGATGTTTGAGAATAGATATAGCAACTCTCAGAATGACTGGGTGGACATGCAGACAAAAATCACACTCAGTGGCTCCTCAGCAGTCAAATAAATGGCAATCATTTTTTTTGCAAGGGTAGATTTTGTCCATGAGGAATACCTGATGCTCAGGAATAGTGATATGGGCTCTCTGAATAACTGGCATGACATACAGCCAAAAACCACACTTGGTGGATCCACAACAGTTAATTAAATGGTAAGGATTGTTGTTTGCATGCATAGTTTTCATCTGTAAAGCATACTTAATGCTGTCAAATAGTGATACCAACTCTCAGAAGGACTGGTGTGACATGCAGCCAAAATTCACCCCCATTGATTGATCAACAGTAAAATAAATAGCAATGATTGTTGTCTCTGGCAGTAGTTTTTTATATGAGGAATGCTTGATCCTTGAGAATACTGATACCAGCTCCAAGAATGACTGGTGTGACCTACAGCCAAAGACCACACTTGGTGGATCCACAACAGGCAAATTAATAGCAAGATTATTTGTTTGCAGGTGTAGTTTTTATTCGTGAAGAATACCTGATGGTTGAGAATCATCTTATCAACTCTCAGAATAACTGGGGTCACATCCAGCCAAAATCATCATACTCTGTGGATCCTCAACAGTAAAATAAATGGCAATGGTTTTTGTTTGCAGGATGTATATTGGCTGTGGGGAATACCTGATGCTTGAGAATAATGATACCAGCTCTCCCACCAATTAGTGTCACATGCAGCCAAAAATCACACTCTGTGAATCCTCAACAGTAAAATTAATGCCCATAGTGTTTGCCTGTGGATGTAGATTTTGTCTGTGAGGAATGCCTGATGTGTGAGAATGGAGATACCAACTTTCAGAATGACCAGGGGGACATGTGGACAAAGATCACACTTGGTTGATCATCAACAGTAAAATAAATGACACTCATTTTTTTTGCAGAGGTAGATTTTGTATGTGCAGAAAGATGCTTGAGAATAGTGATACCAGCTATCAGAATGACTACTGTGGCATGTGGCCAAAAGTCACACTAGGAGGATGCTCAACAGCCAAAGAAATGGCAAGGATATTTGTATGCAGAGGTACATTTTGTATGTGAGGTATCCCTGATCCTCAAGAACAGTGCTCCCAGCTTTCAGAATGACTGGTGTGGCATGTGGCCAAGAATCACACTGGGAGGATACTTAACAGCTAAATAAATGGCAATAATAGTTGTATACAGAGGTAGATTTTGTCTGTGAGAAATACCTGATGCCCAAGAACAGTGCTACAGACTCTCAGAGTTGCAGATGTTACATGGCACCAACAATGACACTTGTTACATGTTCAACAGTAACATAAATGTGAAATGATTTGTGTCAGGGGTGGTCAATTTTATAGGTGTGGAATGCCTGATGCTTGAGAATAGTGATACAAGCTCTCAGAATGACTGGTGACTTGAGGCCTAAAATCACACCCAGTGTATCCTCACCAGTACCAAGAAGGGCTTTTTCTAAAAAAAAATTGCAGTGGTAGATTTTGTACATAAGGAATGCCTCATGCATGAGAATAGCAATAGCAACTCCCTGAACAATAGGTGTAACATAGGGCCAAAAATCACCCTCAGTGGATGCTCAACAGTAAAATACATGCACATGAGTTGTTCTGTGTGGATGGATTTTGTACATGAGGAATGCTAGATGCTTGAGAGTAGTGATCCAGCTGTCAGAATGACTGGTGGGATATGCAGCTAAAAATCACACTTGGTGGATCCTCAAAAGTAAAAAAAAAAATGGCAATCATTTTTGTTTACAGGGGTAGATTTTGTGCATGCTGAATACCTGATACTTGAGAACAGTGATACCAGCTCTCAGAATGACTGGTGTGACATGCATGCAAAAATCACCCTCAGTGGATCCTTAACAGTAAAATAATTGCAAATGATTTTTGTATGCAGCAGTAGATTGTGTCCATAAGGAATACCTGGTGCATGAGAATAAGAATACCAACTGTCAGAATGACTGGGGGGACATGCAGACAAAAATCACACATAGTGCATACTGAACAGTAAAATAAGGGACAAGGATTTTCATTTGAAGGGGTAGATTTTGTCTGTGAGGAATACCTGATGCTTGAGAATAGTGATACAGACTTTCAGAATAACTGGTGGGACATGGGGCCAAAAATGACACTTGGTGGATCCCTCACAGCAAAATCAATGACAATGGTTTTTGTCTGCAGCAGTAAATTTTGTCTGTGAGGAACACCTGATGCTTGAGAATAATGATACCAGCTTTCAGACTGACTGGTGTGGCATGTGGCCAAAAATCACACTCCATGAATTCTCAAGGGTAAAATAAATGCCAATGAATGTTGTTTGTGGCAGTAGATTTTGTACATGAGGAATGCCAGATGCTTGAGAATAGTGATACCAACTCACAGAACATGTGGTGTGACATGTGGAGAAAAATCATACTTGGTAGCTCTGCAACAGTAAAATAAATGGCAATAATTTTTGTTTGAAGGGGTAGATTTTGTCCATAAGCATACCTGATGCTTGGGAAAAGTGATACCAACTCTCAGAATGACTGGTGTGACATGTGACCAAAAATCACATTAGGTGGATCCCCAATAGTAAATTAAATGTGAATGATTTTTATCTGTAGGGGTAGATTTTGTCTGTGAAACCTGGTGCTTGAGACTAATCACACCACCTCTCAGAATGACTGTGGTGACATGAGGCTGAAACTGACACTTGGTGCATCCTCAACAGTAAAATAAATGGCAAGGAGTTTTGTTCACATGGATAGATTTTGTCTGTAAAGTATACCTGATGCTTGAAAATAGTGATACCAACTCTCAGAATGACTGGTGGGACATTCTGCAAAAAATCACACTTGGTGGAACTCCAAGAGGAAAATAAGTAGCAAGGATTTTTGTTTGCAAGTGTAGATTTTGTATGTGAGGAATACCTGATGCTTAAGAATGGTGATTTCAGCTCTAAGAACCACTGGTGTGGCATGCAGCCAAAAATCACACTTGGTAGATCCTCAACAGCCAAACAAGTGTCAAGGATTTTTGTTTGCTGGGGTAGTTTTGTGCTTTCAGGAATGGCTGATGCTTATGAATAATGATACCAACTGTTACGATTTCTTGCACATATTCATTTTCCTTCTTAATTATCCGAAGCCTGAGTTATCCCTGACCCCACATGACCATCAGACCCAGAACTGGATGGCTTAGGCCAGGTAACTACGGCTCGCACATACCGCATGACTACCGTATTGTCTTCATACATTGTGACTATTATTAGTACTACAGTTTTTGTATATAAGTAGGTAGCTCTCACTATAATACCCCAGCTTCAAGCTAAAGTTTATCAATACCAAACTTCTCTCCTAACTCACGCTTGACTAAGACCTTAGTCCGACTCCATCACTTATATCTGAACTTCACGAGACTCTTGGGTGGTTGTCTGAACGTGAGGCAGCCCGAGTTTACTCTTGTTTGGATCACGTGAGGTTCAGGTCTAACACCAACTCTCAGAATGACTTATATGAGCTTTCATCCCATGTCTCTGTCATGATTGCTGGGCCCTCGTACCTCAGGACCCAGCAACCTGACTATGACATGGGACTTCAGCTCATTGGGGCCTGCCCCAAACCCGGCTTATTACTTCAATACTTCAATTTTGAGGTGTTAGTTAAAAGAAAATATATATTATGACTGTAATAGAGCTTCAGCATATACAATATTTAAAGTATTTGTACCTTTTTCTGTACCTGGAAAGAGAACTTGAATCCACTGTCCAGAAGTACAGCAGCTGAGTGCTACATACAGTTGTCCATGTGAGAAAACAGGAGTATGTAAATCTAATCCAATATAGCTAACTGACTGTCCTTGAGACTTGTTGATTGTCATTGCAAATGCCAGCCTGATTGGAAATTGGCGATGTGAGAATGCAATAGGAAGTTCAGCTGTATCTGCATTGATTGTGATATGTGGAATAAAGACGACTTTGCCAGCATTGTTGCCACTAAGAAGATGACATTCTAATACATGAGGATGTCAACATGTGAGGATCATTCTTGTCCCATTGCATAGGCCATTTGCTGGGTCCAGATTGCAGAGAAGCATGAGAGGACATCCAACTTTGAGAGCCAACTTTGCATGTGGCAATCCAGAAGCATTGAAATTTTGAAGAAACTCTGTTGGATAAAGAGGAGTATGAGTATCCAACTGTTCTTCTATTGTATTGTCTGTACTCCAATAGACTGTATCTTGTCCTGGAAACATATCCAGAACCTGTTGATTGATCTCATCAACATCATCATTATGTCCAGAGAGAATTGTGCATTCTAAGAAAAAGCGGTCCTGAAAATTGCCAGCTTGAATGTTGGCATAAATGTAACTGATAAGTCCAGATAGTGAGGGGTCAGAAAGGCACATAGAATTGGGAAGAGAGATGGTCCTGTCCTCAGTGAGTCCTTCACCTGCACCAACAGTAAGCAGCCATTGAGCAAATTCCACATTTTCAGGAGTCTGATCCAGACACATGTTTTGCTTCAAATGAATAACCTCAATGTGAGACCATAATGGTGAATGGCGAAATGAAGCTGCAACAATTTGCTCTTGTGATCCTCATGAGACAACAGGCAATGTTTGATGAAAGTCTCCTACAATAAATAATCAAAAAGGTCAATCTATAGACACACAATCAATACACATACCACCAAAAAGAACAGTTATTCCACCAAAAGGAGTATCATTATTGCAGATATCATGAAGGGTGCGATCAACAGTTTCAATGTCATGCCGATTTTGCATAGGAACCTCATCCCAAATAATAAGAGAAGTTTGACAAAGAAGCTCAGCTAAGTGAGTCCCTCTGTGAATGTTGCATGTTGTATCATCATGTGAAGGAATTGGAATTTTAAAAGTGGTGTGGCTTGTACATTCTCCTACTAAGAGAATTGCTGATATACCAGAGGAAGAACAGGCTAATACAATTAATCCTTGGGCACAAATAGCAGCTGCAATGGTATTACACACAAAAGTCTTTCCACCATCTCCAGCACTATGAATAAACACCAATTTCCCTTTCTTATGAGTAACAGAATCAATAATCATGTCAAAAGCAATCTTTTGCTCTGCATTGAATGTTTGAAGGTTCTTAGCAACAAATTTCTCAAGAGATGGGATATCATAGATCAGCTGTGCAGCCAAAAGAGGGTTGCTCTCATAAGCAGCCCAGTTCATAGTAGAGGCAGGCATCTGAGTCCATTCTGAAAGACGATGTCCATGTGATTGAAGAAGCTTATCAATAAGATGGAGACCAAAATCATAGAGCTGAGCATCTGTTGGATTTGGGACATCATGTTGACGGAGCTTATATGCCAAGTCATCACAAATATTTTCCTTAAACTCCTCCCATAGCTCATCTGGCTTTGCTGGATGACAGAATAGAAGAAGAGTTGCAAATAGTGATCACAACTGTGTTCCTGACTTCATGATAGCTGCCTCCTCTAAGCATTGCTTCCATTCATTATCATTTTCCAACAAACCCATAGCAATGCATGCCTCTTTGAAAGTGGCACACTCCACATTATTTATAGTGTGCAAATGTTGGAAGGATTGAGCACCAGCAACAGCAGTCAAAAGAAGCTGTAGATAGAATCGTTCACCTGATGAAGGGGCAGCTTGATACATTCGACCAATAGTAACACCAATAGTAGTGAATTTCTTGTGGAAATTCCAAGTCTTATTATTCCAGGTATAATGAGCAGGAATATCCTGATATAGATATTGGTGTGCATCTGGATCCCTTTTATTAAGCTCAAACCACTGTAACAGATTGGTTGTCTTTTCCTCTGCAGCTGCTAACACCTCCTCTGGACTGGCATTCTCATCATATGTAATAAGCTGTTCATCAGGAAGATGAACAACATTGGGTTCCTCCTGATGTAGTTGAAATGAAAAGATCCTTCAACATGATTCAATAGCAGAGATATAGCATGCATCTAAAAACTCTTTGATCTCATCATGATCCTGAACCTCTAATGTAGTCCTGTCATGGCCCTTGTAAATGTATTTGTGGATATATTTAACAGCCTTGATAGTAACACAAACCTCCACATTTATGTGACAGTTATAATGTTCACTGAGATAAGGATTATATGGAATAACATCACAGTTGGTGTAGACAGTGTAGGTTTGACCATTTATCTTTACATACTGACGACCATTGTTAGGATGTGCCAGATTGGGATATCCATCAGTGGTGAATTCACACTGACAGTGTGTTCATTGAATTCTTTTGGAAAATTCTTTGTACAATGACCATCTTTCATGCAATGCTCATCACAGAGACCATGCACCATACATCTGGTGACAATCTCATAAAGGATTGGAAAATTTTCAGGATCTGGAATTTGAGCACATGAGACTGAATCAGCATCAGCAGGTGTATGGATCCTATATTCAGGATCTAAAAATATCAGAAGATGCATATGAGGGAGTCCACACTTCTGAAATTCAATGGTATGCACAATAGCTCTGACTTTTCCAAATATTCCACCCTTTTTGATTTCATCCAGTAATGCCTCCTTTTTCAACTGGAAGACTCTTGCCACAATGTCTGGTCGATCCTCCACCTTTTGATCTGGTCCATCTGTGTGCTTTAAAGCCTCCACAATTTCTGGCCATTTTGGATTGGCTGTCATTGTAAGAAAGATATCTGGCTTTTGCCAAGCTCTGCAAATTGCCATGGAGTCTTGATACAGCTGATACATTGCATGGAGGCTTCCAGTATGGGATGATGGTAAGACAATATGCTGGCCAGTATTTTCAAATCCATCCTGATTTTCAGCTGCATCAACTATTCCCTTATACAGATCTGCACGAATAGTTGTCTGGTTGTTCTGAACCCAGCTGAGAGCACTTTGTTCAATGGATGCCCATGCATCTACAATATATTGTTGTGTCAGTCTTGCTCCTCTAAACAGTGGCACATTTGGTTCACTTTCTGGATGATCATGTAGACGATAAGCATAATACATATGTTGAGAAAGCTTTTTATGTTCTGTTCAGGTGCTTTTGGCAGTCCCTTCCAGAAGCATATTTGGATTCCTACCTAATTCCCCATAGGGAAAAAGAAGAACATAATGAAGAGGTTGATAACTTGGATGAAGTTGGCTAATGTGGTAGAGAGAATTATCATGCATGCATAAAACAATATCTCTATCCTTTTTAACAATCTCAGATCCATCCCCTGGAATAATAGCAGCTAATTCATCTACTGTTGGAAGATTATGTCGCCGTCCATCAGTACCATCGCCTACATGCAATCGTACTTCAATATTTGGATACTCTTCATGGGGCTTGTCCTTCATAATCTGATATGCATGGTGATGTAAAGCAACATAAGGATTTACATCTTGTAGTAAATCCTGTAGTTGAGACATGATTTCAGACTTTAGATTAGGATTGCGATGATTGTGCATACTTAATGCCTCTGCTGGATCATGTATATACAGCTGTGCATATGTTGCATTCTCCCCTTCTTTTGCCAGCAGAGATCCCATCCGATGATGAAGCTCCCCAGATATACAAAAGCAGTATGGTCCAGAAGACCTGGTAATTGCCTGATCAACATTTACAGCTAAAGATGTAAATGCTAATGCTGCATTGTACTGTCTGATATCCTTTAAGAAGTCTTTTGACATTGGATTATTACCACAGAGAAGATCTTGGAGAATAGTAGGAGCTGGACAAAGAGGAGACAATTTGATTTGCCCTTGTAAACAACACATGCCAAAACGGGGTTTTCTCTTGGAAGAATTTTTTATATGCTCATCAAACCAATGTCATGCTTTACAGCATCCACAAAAATGATCCATCTGTCCAAGATTATGCTGAGAGTGGGATTCAACATATGGACATCTGGCCAGAGGAAGAGATGTAGAAATATGTGGTAATGGTGGCAGTCATGATCATGGTGGTGGTGATGGTGATGGGGACCATGATGGTGGTAGTGATGAGGATTCTGGTGGTGGTGGTGGTGATGAGGATGATGGTGACAGTGTGGAATGAGAATCAGTATTTACATCTGTACTCTGTCTCTGTTCTCTCTGAACATGACCAACTGATGAAACAGAAACAGAATTATGACTATTTAACTGGATAGGAGCACCACCTTGGGCACTACCACGTGGCTGCCCACATTGTCCATGTCTCATAGTGAATACAGGTAGAGATGGGATAGTAGGCATTGGATGCTCTATCACATGATCTAACTGAGAGGGAATATGTGTCTCTGGTGGTATATACAGCTGCAGAAGGGAAACATCAGGATCAGGACCTGGATGTTGTAATCAACCCCGACAATGAGAGGATGAAGTCATCTGTAAGTGCTGCAGATGATCATGCTCTCTCTCTGACTGGTGATCATGCTCTGGTGTAACAGGAGGAAAGTGGAAGGCATTGTTCTCACTTGTGGGAGTTGAGGGTTCCCTAATAAAGAAGAGAGATTATGAGCATACACTAATAGTAGAAGCTACTTGGAAAAATAAACATACATAGCAGTGCAGAAAGAAATCACTCAATCACAGCAGGAAAACTTAGGCTGAGACCAATCAAGAATAGGATTCCACAGTGAACTTTAGAAAGCCACCACTGTAAGAGAAAACACAAAGAATAGACAGATATTCCTGAAGAAAAGACATCAGCAAAAACCACAGATTCAATAGAGATAAGAGAGCAGTACTGTGAATACTCCACTAAACAGGGCTATTATGAAGCTATGAGAAGGATATACATGATAGGAAAAGAAAAGGATACTTACCTGTGCAAGGGGAGACTGGAAATCAGTGGGGAAGATGAGGGGGAGAAGAAAAGGAGGAAAGTGCTGGAAAAGCATGTGTGCAGCATGGCCCAAGGTGTGGCAGTGCTCACAGCACTGGCCATGCAATAGCCAGTCATGGCAGTGCTCAGAGGGAAAAGACTGAGAATTAAAAGTCTGCTAATTTTACATAATCAAATCTCATTGGGTGCTTGTGTCCTCTAATAATATATAGATGGTATGAGGTCTAAAGTCACACCCAGTGAATGCTTAAGAGAAAAATAAATGGTAAGGATTTTTGTTCACAGTGGTAGATTTTGTCTGTGAAGCATACCTGATGCCTGAGAATAAAGATACCAACTCTCAGAATGGCTTTTGTGCCATGTGGCCACAAATTACTCTCAGTGGATCCCCAATAGTAAAATAAATGCAAATGACTTTGTCTGTGGGGGGTAGATTTTGTCTGTGAAGAAAGCCTGGTGCTTAAGAATAATGATACAACCTCTCAGAATGACTGGTAGGACATGTAGCCCCAAATCACACTCAGTGGATTGTCAACAGCAAAATAAAAAGCAATCATTTTTGTTTGCAAGGATGTATTTTGTCCATGAGGAATACCTGATGTTTGAGAATAATGAAACCACCCCTTGGATCAACTGGTGTCACATGTGGCCAAAAATCACACTTGGTAGCACTGTATGGAAAATTCAATATTCTGGCCTATAATATTGAAATGTATAACTGTATATTAATTTTGTATATTACACAAATATATTTAAATAATATTTTCAATATTCTTTCAATATTTGGGAATTTCTCAATATTTCTTCAATATACAGGATTATTGAAATAAAGTTAAGAATAATGTTTTGATATTTTGGGCAAGATTCTTGAAAAAATATACAGTTATAGAATTCAATATTTTAGCAAAGAATATTGGAATCTCCATGCAGTGTAGATCCTGAACAGTAAAATAAATGACAATGATTTTTATTTCCAGGGGTACATTTTGTCTGTGAAGAAAACCTGATCATTGAGAATGGTGATAAAGACTCTCAGATCTAGCAACTGGTGTGACATGCAGCTAAAAATCACACTTGGCACATCCTCCATAGGAAAATAAATGGCAAGGATTTTTTTTTTGCAGGGGTATTCTTTCTCTGTGTGAAATGCCTGATGCTTGAGAATGGTGATACAAGCTCTCAGAACCACTGGTGTCACATGAGCCAGAAGTCAGCCTTAGTGGATCCTCGATAGTAAAGTAAATACACATGATTTTTTCTACAGTGGTAGATTTTATACATGAGGAATACCTGATGCTTGAGCATAGTGATACCAACTCTGAGAACAATGGGTGTCACATGTGATGAAAAGTCACCCTCAGTGGATCCTTAACAGGAAAATAAGTGACACTAAATTTTGTCTGCAGCAGTAGATTTTGGCCATGTCTAATACCTGATGCTTGAGAACAGTGAGACCAGCGCTTTAAATGACTGCTGTGACATGCAGCCAAAACTTACACTCAGTCTATCTGCAACAGTAAAATAAATGACTAGGATTTTTGTTTGGAGTAATAATTTTTCTCGAAGCATATCTGATGTTTGAGAATAGAGATACCAACTCTCAGACAATGGATGTGACATATGGACAAAAATCACACTCTGTGGATCCTGAACACTAAAATCAATATCAATGATTTTTCTCTGCAGCAGTAGATTTTGTACATAAGGATTACTTGATGGTTGAGAAATTGGAGAATAGTGATACTAGCTTCCAGAATGAGCAGTGTGGCATGCAGCCTGAAATTATATGTGGTCCATCCTCAACAGTAAAATAAATGCCCAGGCTTTTGTTCTGTGACAGTAGATTTTGTATGTGATGAATGCCTCATGCTCAAGCATAGTACAACCAACTCTCAGAACAATAGGTATTACATGCAGCCAACCATCATACTGGGTGGATCCTCAAGGGTAAAAATAAATAGCAATGATGTTTGTCTGTGCTAGTAGATTTTGTCTGTGAAGAATGCCTAATGCTTGAGAATAGTGCTACCAACTCTAAGAATATGTGGTGTGACATCTGACAAAAAACCATACTTGGTGGATCCTCAACAGTAAAATAAATCACAATCATTTTTGTTTGCAGAGGTAGATTTTGTCCCTGAAGAAAACCTGAGGCTTAAGAAAGGTAATATGGACTCTCAGAATAACTGGTGGGACATGTGGCCAAAAATCACACTCAGTGGATGCTCAACAGCAAAATAAATGCCCACAATGTTTGCCTGTAGTGGTAAATTTTGTCTGTGAGGAATATCTGATGTTTGTGAATAGTAATATCACCTCTCAGAATGACAGATGTAGCATCTGGCCAAAAATCACACACCATCATTCCTCAATGGTAAAATAAATGACAAAGATTTTTGTTTGCAGGGGTAGCTTTTGTATGTGAGCATGACCTGATGGTCAAGAATGGTGATACTGACCCTCAGAATGATGCATGTGACCTGTAGCCAAAAAACACCCTCAGTCATTGCTTAGTAATATTTGTTCATTATTATTGTCTTGCCTTCTATCATAGCAATACTGCCCATCTGTAATGAGCATGCCGCAGACTCCACGGACTTCAACCTTCAACACATCCAACCAGCCCCAACTCATTATCGGAATCTGACAGATTCCATTTCCCGGTTTCTATTCCACATTTCATATCCCTATTTCACATACTAATTTCACATATTCATTTATCACACCTAGAATCTGTCAATGGTACCGAGTAGGTGTTATATCAGAGTCCACAGAATACTCGACTCCTCTAGATACAGAATATTCCAGACTTATATTATTCTAGCCTCCATCCCTCAGACTCCGCTCTAGTATATAAACTGTACAACTAGTAGTACATACCTCAGTTCGAATATCAACTTGGTTTAGCCCAATACTCTCGCACTCACTTCTACTTGGCCTTCAAGCCTAATCTCCATCTCTTCTACAAGTCCATGGATTCTGACTTCGGCTTTGACCCAGGGGTGATGTTGCTAATAGCTTTGCCAAGCCCACATGCATTCCATGGACTCCATGGCATGCATTCTGCTTCATCTCTTCCTCTATTGACACAATCCTAACACCATCAGAGTGAATGAGGCTTCAGAGACTTGGGTATAACACAATTTTATTACCTTCCTCATCTGAACTGTCATGTCAAGGGCACACAATGTTCTTCTTTGTTTTTACTGGTCTTTTGGTCCTTCCATCAGCATATCATATGAATGAGACTGCCCTTGGGCTAAAAGGCTATCTCACTAATCAGCCACTGTGCTAATCAAGAGACACCTGCCAGAACCTAGTCTTCATGCAGGCTTCAAATTACATGAAGATCTCAGTCCTTTCAACAGTCATTCAAATAGGATTCTGGTCTCATAGTGACACTGACATCCCAGTGCCAGTCTCCATTTTGCCCTTGCTACAATTAGACTTGTGTAATGCAAGCTTGAAACTCATTTCATGATATTTGAATTTTTTTACTATTTATAAATTTGAGCTAGAAATATTCAAAATATTTAGAAAAAAAACTGCTAAAAATACTGTCACACAAATTTGTCACATATTTATATATATTCTTCTGTTTTTTTACCATTTTATTTGCCCAAAAAGTGCAAGTCAAACTGAAATTGTGATATTCAGTATTCTTTTCAGTATTTCCAGGCACAAAAACACCATAGATTTAAAGTAAATATTTGAAACTTTTTTGTGTTATTTGTTTCAGTAATGTTTAGATTTTTGCACTACAAATGTCATTGAAGTTTTCAAAATATTTTTTTATGTTTTCTCAGAGAAAAAACACTGAAAAAACTTTCAATATTTTAAATGTATTTTTAGGTGAAAAAACCTTGAATTATGTGCAGTGACATAGAGTTGTCCACATGAAAAAAACAGGTTTTAGAAGGACATATTTCAAACCTGCATAGGTAACTGACTGACCTTGAGACTTGTTGATCATCATTGAAAATGTCAGCCTCACTGGAGTTGTGTTGAAGGAGATTTATGGTTCACCCCATATATCTACACAGTAACACACTCCTTTGTTTTGATCATACTATACAAGTCAGCTGTAGATGTGACCATGGTACTTCAGTACAATACAAATACTTTATGCTCATTGCTCTACTCATTACTTACATCACTCCTCACTTTACTGATTATATTCTCCTTGTATGATTAGGTACTGTTGACTAAATACAGTAGTTTTACCCATGTTGTGCCTAAACATGTTTACTGATTATATCTTCCTTGTATTGATTGTGTATTGAACTGATGACATGAAAAGGTAATATATTGGAGATATTATCCATATACTATACTGCTTTTTTAATCAATGCTTAATTGTTTCTTACCATACCTCCAGTGTATCATGATATAGCACCACTGTAGTTACCCAGACACCTTAGTCTTTTATACCTCTTATGCCAACTGAAGTATGTATATTTGTCTATTTCTGTATGGACCTCCATGATCGAAAATGGATGGAACCCTCTGACAGTAGTAGCTAATATTTTGGAAGTACATGTTAATACACTTTTCAAAGCACAAATAGCTGCTACAATAGCATTGTATACCAATGTACATTCTCCTTAGTGTTGGAAGGAGCCCAAGGCCAGAAAAGGCATGTGCCAGAAAACCATCATCGTGGCAGTGCTGAGAGGACCAGTCATTCAATAACTGGTCATGGCAGTGCTTAAGAAGAGGAGTGGAGATTTGAAAGTCTGCTAATTTTACATAAGCAAATGAGCAAATCTGATTGGGCACTTGTGTCCTCTCATAATATATAGATAGCCACAAATGCAATGGTGCCTGGGGTAATTTGTTCCACATTCCAGAGGACAGCATTGGTAGGTTTTTTCTTGATGACCTTCCTTTCCTTGATACTTGTAGCACCAAAGAAGATAGCAAGAAGTATCTGAGATCATAGTATTTGTTAGCTGAAGCATGTACAGAAAGTAGCCCTTACATTCATCAAAATCTCACTTCAAAACATATATTGATTGTTGTCCTTTACGGTGTTCAGCCAAAGGATAGGTGGAAGAATCAAGTAAACCTTCTTCTGAGCGTCAAAACCTAAAAGTTGCTGGCAAATGAGGTCTGAGAAAGGGTCAAACCCTTTGACCACAGCCGATGGTGGGAGCAAAGCCCCAAAGATGGTGTAGAATGCCTCATGTTTGACATGGCTGACACAGGCAGAATGACCATCAGAGGCAGATCTAATAAACTGAGAAAAAAATCATCAGTGAATGAAGGAAAGGAGAGTAGAAATATTTTAGGTACCTTTTTTACTGCTGGACTGTAATTTCTCTTGAAAAAAAAGTGATGCTCCTCCTTCAACATAGCATACACCTCAGCATAGAATCCTTCCTCTTCTGACTCTGGAGATTCATATCGCTCAGGGCTGAGAATCAGTGTGTTGTCTATGGACTCGCATGCTTGAAAGATTTCAGCATTGTCTGCCCATGGGTTGATTGTAGTGACACAGTGGTGGGCGAAGTGCCTAATGTCAGAAGTCTGTTCTGACATCAAAGAATTATCATGCCCTTTCTTGTTGCAGGATGGCATCGACATCTCAAGCAGTCGATTCTTCTTGATTAGTTTGTTTACTTGCAGTTGGGTAGACTGAAGCATCTGCACAATGATGAGCCTCCAGAAATGAGAATAAGGACTTATATCTTACCTTGTTCAGAGCCTGGTAAGATTTAAGTAAGCATGGACCATCAAGGAGACTGTCCGGTGATGAACCTATAGACTCCTGCAGGCAGAAAACACAACTAAACTGTTGAATAGTTTGTGGAATCCGTTTACAGAATCTGAAGGCAGGTTCTAGTGAGTCTAGTCAGGCACCTCCATGCAATGACTATCCTTCCTAAGGGTATAACGAGAAGTCATTACTGTATAGACTAGGGTTTCGGCTGGCAACTTCTATAGGAAAAGAAGTTCGCTAGCTTGTTTCGTTATAAGGAAAGTGTAGGCGGTGGTTCCAATAAGTAGTGAGATGATTGGAACAAGGTCACGAACTTGTTTGTGTTGTGTTACACTTGTAACAATGGTATTCTATAAGGCAAAGTGCTTAGTGGTATTGTTCCTTTTATTAGAAATGGTATCTGTAAGTGTTAGTAACTAAAGCGCAATAATCCTACTATGGATTACCCTTTGAAGTGTACTGGTAGTGTATAGAGGTCGGAGAATGCCAACTAAGGGGAACGTCTCCCTTATTGGTTTATAGAACGAAGCTAGTAGGTAACAAGTACAACTCGATACTATGCACAAATGTAATCAAGTTCATCACGAACTTGTTTGTTACACTAGTGTATCGGTTGAACCATTAGGTGTGTATCTTCTTAGCGAAGATATGTAGGATTTTGTGGGTTAATGGTGTGGGGGAACAGTATTCCCAAGCGTATTCTATTGTTCTAGTTCGCATACATGGTGTTTTTATGCTAATTTTCTATTCTGATGTGTAATCTACTATAGTCAGCTGCAGTACTTCGCTTACAGATCCTTGCAAACTTGTTTGTAACACAAGTACTATGCTATGTACTTGTATTACTGTTTCCCTTCATATTATGCTGGTTTCTAGTTAACGAGTCCTAGCGGCAACTGTGCCTTGCTAAACATTATTAGGGTTGCAGTCCTATTGCCACAAGGTCGCGAACTTGTTTGCTATATGCGGTATTCTTGCATGTGTTCTTGTAGCGCCTTGCATTACAAATCCTTAGCTGCATACTGTGTACATGCCAATATACCGTCTGACTGTATGGGTATGGTCACATGCTGAGATAGAACACTTGCTGCATCATACTCGCCTGTCATTGGTATCTAATCAGCTCGGCCGATGCCAATTGTTCGCATGTGAACAGAGCTATGCATCATAGATTGCTAACTTCATGTGTATTGCATGGATTTGGACATTCGGACCGGCGTTGAATGTGCAATCATTGATTCCCTATGATTCCATTCTAGGGAGAAGATCGATAAATTATTGTATGCTCCCACGAATTCTGAGCGCACAGAGCCACAAGGCTCATCACCGGCATCCAAAAATAATTGAGGGTTTGGGCCATGGTGATCTCTGCAGGAGGTAGAGCTGTATCGGGACTTGGAATGAGGACATCCTGGGTAGAAGAGGGCTGTCGTTGTTCCATGGGACAAAACAATAGTGGGAGTAGGGTGTTGTTTTTGATGTTCTTTCGTCCTTTTATGTATCCAGGAGCTGCCTCTGATCAATGCATAGTTGCGATACTCGCAGTACACACTTTGAAATGTGATGCTCAGTTGAACAGCAACACGTACTAGGGCAGGCATGAATGATGAGTTAAGCACATGATGAATGTGGCAAAACACCTTGACATACCTCAGGGGAGGCCAGTCAATGGTCATCTGGTCACTGTTCTTCAGCATGCTGATGTTGTTCTCATTTGATTCAAATCTGTTGATGTGCACAGTAACCATCAAGCTATAACTAGAAACAAATATATACAAAGTGTAACTTGTATATACTAATCCCTAAGCAATCCTTGCGCTCACAATCACCAAAATATATGAGTTCGGGTGTTTCGAGATTGATAGAAGATCCCTGCAAACTGAATAGTTTAACTTATCAACGAATATTCAGCTAAATAGCCAAATACAGGTAGAATATCCAAGTCAATCGGACTTCAACCAAGCAGATATATGAGGTGTGGGTTGTGCAATTGTGTACTTAAACAAATATATTCATTCTGAAGCGAAACTTAGCCTCTGAGAATACTGAACAAACTTTAAAACTCGAAAACTAGATGGCTTTTGCCTTGCTATTCCAGCTCACTGACTGATATATGGCTCACTGGCCTTTATCTTTAGCTCACTGGCTGTAAATTGGCTACTGTGCCTTTGCTTCAAGTTTCTTTCTGAATATTCAGCAGTCTTCTGCGACTCATGAAGTTACTTTTATCAAATATATATGTTTTATTCATTGGTGGACTTAGTGATATGCTAGTGGCCCGAGACTCGACTTAATACCTCTTAATTCAACCTTAGCTACTGCGCTATAGGGTCAAACTGTGGGGTGGCAAAGCCTCCCATATATTTGTAGGTACAATACTTATATACTACTACCAGTCCGTGCTATCTCAGATATTTAGTCATACAATATAAGGTAAACTACTACTGGTGAAATTTAGGTCAGACTATTCTATTGCTGTGCTAGGCAACATGGTCTATCTGTTCATTTCTGGAGTTCTAGCTTGATATTGCTAGTTACCTGTTTCGCAGCACATTGTCAGGATATTTGGTTGTATAGTCCACATAGCGACTCCGTGATGCCTAGTTTCAGGACTATTCACGATTAAGGCCAACTATTGACCCACTTGGAATCAAATTATCTGATGCAACATGATTGAAGAAAATATTCCTGCAAGATCAATCAGCAGATAGAATATTCCCATCATTGATGTGGCCCTCACAGTTCTGCAGGGTCATATCTCTGTCTAAATGATACCAATAGAGCCGGCGCTTCTGTACTCAATATCAGTTCTGCTTGCTATCTTGACTAGTCACAGTTCTTTATATCATGTCAACTCCTGGTTTGGTGGCTAGCATTGTCGGTTGCATGGTTAGGGCATATATTTGCCTACTAGTGGTTTAGAGATTAGGCTGGTAGGGCAGACTCGTAACGATATCGTTCCTAAGTCCCAATGTCACTTAGTATAGTTCATCATGCAATGCTTTAGCTTTAACTAGTGATTCAGAGGCTCAATCCTAGCTCTATATTGCTCAAGTACAGTATAGATCAGATAAGTATATATCATACAAATCATGAAATCTATGGGTGGATATGTTCCATGCGTATCACTGTCAGGGATATACAATGGGCATGGATGAATTACAGCAGAGATCGTGTTTGCATGGACAACATGAGGAGGTTTTTTAGGCTAGCGGTGATCACAACTCAATGGCTGAGGCAATACAGAGAATTGAAGATGCGATATTGAAGGGGGCCCAGGGCATAAGGAAGCTCAGTGTTTGATGATATTCCAAAGAATCCGTTGAGGCAACATGAACATTGAGGAGAGTGGTGACAAACAGGGTCCAGAATGTGGACAGATGGCAGTCGTCAGCCAGGCGATACAAGGAATAATGGGAACGAGTATAGCACCATGCATTTCAGGGATGAATGAATGATGATAAGCCTGTACAATGACAAAAGTGTATTGAATCCAAGACAGAATATTATACGAAGATTCCCGATGAAAGACATCAAGGAACAGGGCTGACAAGCATTTGTCAAGCCCATCCATCCATCAGTGAAAGATGTCAAATGGATAGGCTGACCCTACAGGTCAAGCCCAGAGCTGCTCATGGTGGTGAGAGCTAAGTGTCCTTGCTGCATTTGTCAATGCTTAGTCAACTTCCAGCACATGCCATCACAGATGTGATTCACTAATTAGGGCGCTTTACTTAACTACTTACCACTGACTGTCTTCAAGCACAATGTCAGTAAGTGTCTGTATTTATATTTTATTTTTCTTCTTCTTTGTGGTTGACAGTCACATCACCACAGTTGTTTGACATCTTTCATCAATGACTTTTTTTCTTTTCTTGTTTCTTAACCTTGTTCAGCAGGGTGATTGACATGTCATTGTCATCACTACTACTTGATGTCTTTTGTCAGTAGCTTGTGTGATATGCCACAGATTCTTGTTGTCTTTTGGTGTGGTCCTCCCCCTGACCAATGAACGACACAACATGTCTGTTCCAGAACTATTTTCTACTCTTCAAGCTGGCCACACACTATCTCAATCACTGGAAAATTTCGTGACAGAACTCAATACTGAATATTATACAGAACTCACTACCAGAACACTTCATGCCATCCCACCTTCATTCAAACCCAAGACTATTAATGCACTGTGCAGCGCCCAGTTTGCGTGCATAACCTGTATTATATTACTTTGCTATTATTCTGATACATTTATTGTGATCCCTACAGCACTATGGCCTTTTGACAGCTTATATGGGACCATTCTCAATGACCTAGATATGTTTGTAATTACTCCCAATGCCAACATGGTAATGCCTCACTCTCCCCTGGGGAATCGCAAGGTATATATGCATGAAAATTACTGATATAGCTTCGACAATCCCTTGCAGTGGCCCCAAGTGTTCATCCCTGAATATGCACACTACACCTGCCTGCACTGGTGCACTCCTGAAGTCAACGACCCCCTCAGATCTCTGTATCTGGGTGTTACAGAGTACAACTGGCAAGAACTTGATGACTTTGCGATCATAATGAGTCTGGGGCACATGAGGTGGTCCACTTTTTGGAAACTGCAGGCAGGCTGTAAGGCTGTCATTGAGGCCATTGCTGGCATAGAATGCAGCACTGTCATCACCACCAATATGCGTAGCCATATAATCATGCTTGAGCGCTTGCTTGCGCACCTGAGTGACCTGCCCATGTCATACCAAAGGATGCATCTCTGCCATGCAGAGACCCAGCGCATTGCTCATGAATTGCATGTGTTGGTCCAATACATGACACTATACAAGCTGCTGATGGAGGCACCCAAGAGCAATGCTCCTCCCATGCCTGTAGACGATGGACTTGTTGGGGCATTTTCAAATGATGCCACAACTGTGCAGTCATTCTTCAAGGCCGGTATCCCAGTCTGGCAGGTAATACCCATCAAAGAACTACCTGGTGTGCATGTCGACAAAGTCTGTGAGTTCTCAAACTCACTTCATCCTGAAGAACCTTCTCACTTGCATCTCCCTACAATATTCACTGGTTTGTCAAGAGATCCAACAAAGTACAAGAAAATACATGAATTCATCACTCATTCCATGTGCTGGGTGGATCCGTTTGTGCTCTCTAGTCCCATAGTCAAGTACAGGGCCAACATACCTCTCATCAAGGCAAATACAATGAAGTCAAGATATTCTCCATGTAAGTTACATTTATTCATGGTGCTAGTGCATGTACATGCTGGTTCTGATAACTCACACAGATCAAAATAAGCAACACATTCAAAGTGGAGCCAGTAATCACCTGCAAGATCTTCAACATCAGCTTTTGCCCCTGATTATTGAGCCACGGCACCTGGCTTTATTGGCTGTGGACACAAATCCTGCTCAATGTCACTCCTGTGGCTGTCCCTCACCTGAAAATAAAAAGGCTATTCCCCATGAGAATCAATATGCATTTCCACAACCAGATATCATTGCAACACTCAACACTGAGCAAAAGGTACACTTGTACCTCCTGGCTTCGGTTGCAAGGTCCTCTATTTGCATGACTGACCATTCCAGAGCATTTGCCACCAAATCTTTATCATCAAGAATGGCAGACAGTTCTTGGGATGGGGTTTTTGTGTGGTGATCCTGCTAGCAGAACGGCAGCTGAGAAGAGACAAACAGAGGTGTGCAAGATGATGGATGGTTTCATGGAGGAGCTGCCACTGCATACCGACAATGCTGCAACTTCAGCATTTTGGCATGGTAAGAACTATGAGGCTCTGTGGCAGGAGGAATGCCAGGAGATCCTTTGGGAGTTGGCAGAGGTAAACTTCTGTTGTGAGTTCAAGGCACTACATCGATGTGCCACAGACTCCAATGTGCAAAATCTCCCCATTATGTGCTGTTTTCCTGATGGTGATCATTTGCCTGAGCAACTTGACATTGGTGCAGTCAATTATGGATTGGCAGATCCTTTGTGGCTTCATTGAGCTCCATATATCTTTGCTATGAAGAAGGCAATGTGGATATGGGAGGATATGCCACCTTCATTGTTGAGTGAAGTTAAGACAGCAGGATGGACTAAGAAGGAGTTTCTGTTGGTAGAAAAAATGGTGGCCAACTATTATTGCGATACCTTCTGGCAGTATTTTGGGCATGCACCAGTTCTTCCCCAGCAACTCATGCATCATACTTCAGAGGATTATGTTCCAGAGGCTCAGCCACAGATGACAACTAGTCACTCAGGGGTATATGTTGATGTTGAGGAATTATCTTAATTTGTATGTAAATATATATATATGTATAATATGCTTGTAAATTTGTGGTAATATTGAGGGATTTCCTGCCATCACTGTATGGAGAATCCAATATTCTGGCCTATAATATTGAAATTTATAACTGTATATTAATTTCATATATTACACAAAAGTATTTAAATAATATTTTCAATATTCTTTTAATATTTGGGAATTTCTCAATATTTCTTCAATATACAGGATTATCAAAATAAAGTTATGAATAAAGTTTTGATATTTTGGGCAAGATTCTTGAAAAAATATACAGTTATAAAATTCAATATTTCAGCCAAGAATATTGAAATCTCCATGCAGTGCATGGCTCTCAGACCAGCCACAATTCAAATCACTGTGTGCCACATAGTTTATCAGATGCATGCAAGATCCCCCAAAATACATGTAACAGACAAATTAATTACAGAAAATGTATAGCTGTACTATACTGTCTATAATAGTACAAAGATCAATCTTTTTTTAAAGTATCTACTCTTTGATATTTAAGAAGGCTTTTAATTTTTTTCATCCTGAAAAACATATCAGAATCAATAGTGTCCACAACAAAGTAATTGTGCCCATTGCCCAGATCTGAGCTGTTATCTTCAACCAGTAACACTCCATGGATAATGGCATAGATTGAAACAAATTGTGAATAGACTTGAGGACATGCACAGTGATGAGGCTGGCTGTGGGCACCTGTGGAATAGTGCTTGGAACAGTGTGCTACACACACTAAGCCTCACACACACACTCACACAACTACTCAATCTATACAATCACCCTCGTAAGTACGTGGGGGGATGAGATTATATCACCTTGCAACTACTAGTACTTTAGAACTAGTAAATCACCTTATTATCTCGACACTATGCAGCAGTTACTTGTTTCAGACTGATCCTAAAGCTAGGAACTTTTACAAGAAGATACACTTCAAGGCACAACCTTCCAGGTGAAGTATAATATTCAAAACTACACTAGGACACTCATCCTACAACACAATTGGACACACTGCGGGTCACAACAACACTGAGCTCGCTCTTTTAACCACTCCCCAAGTACTGACTTAGTGAGCTCACTACACACAGGCATGTAGGGTTAATGGAACTGACTGCAACGATGAGAACAACCTCTAATCCTTCTATGGATCTCAGATTCAGAACAGAAACAGATTCCAGAAACAGACTGACAGAACAGATTTCAGAAACTTCACTTCAATTCATACTCTAACAGACTCCAAACAGTACTCAGATGGAACAAAACCGGTGATGAGCCTCTAGGCTCTGTACGCTCAGAATTTCATGATTTCGGCTATAATAACTGAAGGCATCACATAAACAGCCTATCAAGACAAGCTTACTATACTACTCAAGGGCATATACTCTATGCAACAGCAATAGCACCCTAAGACTCTCAATATCCTTCCCATCTTGCGAAGCACTTTAATTTGTGCATACCATCACTTCAAGGCATGATAATTGATCGTACAACCCCATTTGGCAGTAGGCATGGAGAAACTGAAGAGTTGCTGCATCATTATCACATCAATTACGCATCACGGCTTGACCTGCCAGATTGATCGTTTAATTATGTGATGTCATATGCATTGACATATACATCCCCTCTACAATTGTGGATTACATCCGATAATTCCTTCATTTTCAAATACAATAACTGAATGCCAAAGATTATAAACCTTGACCCATTGGTATACCTCAGCCTATCCACCCTACCCTCTCGGTCCACAGTCAAACAGCACCATATAACACTCACAGTAATAACCGGTGACCCTTGAATATGATCTTGTTTCAGCAATGCAAAAGACTAGCTGTTATCAAAAGCCTCCTTATTACTCATAAACCGTTGGATAGTTACCAAGCCACAGTCTTACAGCCTTAATAAGTAGAGCTAATAATATCCAGGCATTGTAGTATAAAAACTCGATAAAATATTGTAGAAAGGGGAAGAAGTACCCTAGAGACCCCACATGTTCTAGAGACTAATAGCCAGTACACCAATGGTTATAACTTGTATTATCTTGCTTCACCACCATATATGCACCACAAATCAATTGTTTTGCACCCTATACATGCTACTATAAGCCTAGGACTGGTTTACACCGTCTAACAGCTTCGTTCACCACTTGACCACATACCACCACTGGCTTCGAATATTCAACTGCAGGGCAGTTTTATACCAGTTACTCGCCATTAGCTCACCATAGCTTTGGTACCAGTGTTTTGAACTCTCTTATGCTTCTTGCGTTCCCCATCATGTCTTGTTTTCTTTTATAGGCTGCATCATCTTCACTTTCACCACATAGGAGTTTAATTTGGTTTTGTTTTCAACAATTACATTGCTGCCCATTTGGGAAGTCTCTGAGCAGACTTGTAGGATCAGAATCATCAACATAGGATCGTTTCAACCAGTTCTCATTTAGTTTCGCCATAGGATAGGATAGGACAGTCCCTGTGTGGACTTATAGGTTGGACATTGACATAGGATAGGATAGTCTCCATGTAGACTCAGTTTTCGGCTTCAACTTTCAGTAACAGTGTTTCATATAGGATCAGTAACCCACTCTCGACATAGGACTTTGTTTTCCCTCTTGTATTCTTGACCACAAAAACCACCTTTGGTTTCTACTCTTAAATATTCAACACCTTTCATTTATAGATTTCCCCCAGAGGATCATCGTCTAGCATTATTCTCTTCATTTCTGCAGATACTTGGTATTCATGTCATACCAGTTTCTGTCATCTCTTGTTTATTTGAGACAATACCAGTGTATAGCCTACATCACAGTACTCGACTGCTAAAGGGTACTACTTGCTAGACTTTCACATTGCAGTGTACACCTGTGTCTAGAGGAATTGATTGGAGTGCATGGAGGTGCCCCAAACATACTTGCACACACACCACCTTAATTACCAAAGGCTTTGTTTATTACCAATACTCATTGAGTTTGGTGTTGCCGTTGCCACAGAAGTCTAGGCTTATCACCAGAACACTGATTCTTATTCACTCGGAACTTAAGCACACAAGTCAGATTCTGAAGTTATCTCTATTCCTTGGAGTGAGCTTGCTATTTCTATATGACACTCAAAGCTACAAACTAATCCTTTATCACAGCGCTCGCTTTCTATGCGCACACCACAACTCAGGGGTTCAAAGATTGTATACTAAACCAGAACCACTGACTACTTATACCACAACCATTGCTAATTACAAATACCACAGCAGTACCCAGGTAAACTAGACTCCTACATACATAGCCCACTGTTGCCACAGCCTTACTTGGCACCCGGCTCAGTATTTCCTCCTATAGCTTTGTTTCCATAGTGAGCTCACTAAGGCCCAATAGGCACACACCGTTTTACAAGTCCGAGGGTGTATCACCTTTTGACCACATGTCACTCCACATCTAGCCCTTCATGCTACATGTATAATCTTCTAGATTAGTGTCAAGCACACAGTGAGCTCGCTAATTCTGCACAGCAATGGATATCCTTGTCAACCAATTACTCAGTTTACTAGCACTCAGCTGAAGCTCCTATTCAGGCCACATGCTAGCCATATCATTTTATCTTATCTCTTGCATGAGGTTTGGTCTGGCCTTCTCAGGTATGGTATGTCACTTTTAATTTAGTGAGCACACCAATCTTTTCAATTACAATCTTCTTTATTCTCTGCTTATGGAAGTGAGCTCACTCAGTAAGCGCAACTACCCATGGCCGGACAGTGCTTTGTGAACCTTCTGTCAAGCATGCCTGTCAAGTACCTGCTGTAACTAAGCTCTGGTTTATGTCTGTCACATCAGGTGTCACTTGTGCATAAAATTATGATGCCCTTGCATACTTGTTATGTATGCTCGCTTATTCTTTAAGTGCGCTCACTCCCTATACTGTATTACAAGTTATATTCAGAATAAATCACAAAATTACATGGCTGGTATGTTTGCAGTTGCAACATCAGAATTCAATAAATTCCCAGGTAATGTGCCACTCCATCAATGCATAAATCTCATACTCAAATCATTCCCCAGATTGGTATTGTACTACAAATTAAGTAAGATAGTAGTAAAAAGAGAAGAATATCCTATTGTATAATTAAGTTAGTAAAATGTAACCACCTGCTTATTTCTATACACTGAATGTTTTGAGAATGTAGAACACCATTAGCCTCGAGTTGTACCACAACATTCCATGAAAATTTTTAAGTAACCACAGATACAAATGCAAGAAGGTAACAACTCACATAGAATACACTTGAGTTAGTAGACACTTGCTACAAATCTGCATACATATTGTCAGTGAAGTCTGACCATAGTAAAGCAATAAATCTCACAATATCCATCCCCGACATACTAGGTAGTCGATCTCTACCTCCTTCCCTAAATGTAACGTTGTATATAAGACTACAAATGACAAAAACAGTCTAAATCACCTAAGAGATCATTAGTGAAAGAACAACCATAAAGCAAGAACAACATACCTCAACATGATCTGCAGGATCAAAGAAATGCTTCACCTTAAGCTGTGCTTGCCCACCTGCACAAGCCAACCACCAATTCCAATGACAAGCCTGGTAAGTATAAACTAATCCCTGGTTCCCAACTTCCATTTCCAACATCACTGCCATCCAACCCCAGCAGTTGTACCCACACAACATGTAATGGTGAGTCAGATTATTTAAGGAGGAATGCCATCCGCAACTGCCACCATGAGTAAAACCAATAAGTCAAGTTAGTAGCTTACAAAATGGACAGTTTATTGACCCCCTGGGTCATAAGAACATTTGAATACTTTTTCTTTGCCTCTAGTAACACTCTTGCCAGAAATTCATCCTTGATCGATGCAGAATGGGTGTAAATTTTATTATGGTCTCCAAAGAATGGACTGCAAGCTTGAAGACCAATGCATAAGAAATACAATTGAATTGACATATGGATCGTCATATTAGATATGAGATGTGGAGGGTGAATTAACAAGTAGAGCAGAGCAGAATAACTTGAAAAACAAGTTAAGAGAATGTGGTCATGTCACTGTACCATTAAATCATGTGTCCCAATCAGTTTCATTATGCTTATGTCATACCCATGTGAAGGACAGGCCATATGACCACATATTAAGGCACATGATGAGGGAAAAAAAGCAGTTTAGTATTATATAAACTTTATTAAAATTATAAAATTATATTGAAACATCCATATAAAGAACAGAGAAAGAATTGGGGACCCAGTGCATGCACTGCTACAATCTATAACGTCATTATACAATGTGACCCTATAGCAATGGAATGCTGGGGCTCCCAGCCTTTTGGTGCACTGGGAACCCAGTGGTTGATCAGTTCAAGGGCCCTTAGCAGATCACATCCTGCCTGCCGGCCTTGCTTTCAAGAGGAGCCCTGATATTTTTTGAAACCTCTGCTCTAGAACACAGTGTATGGGAGGTCTGTATGAAATTTCAAATACAAAATTTGCATTTGCTTTCAAGTTGTGAAGCAACAGGCATGTCACATGGCTGGTTTTCCTCCTCGAGATCCAGCACCTCAATCTGGCAGCCATACATTAAATACTTATCCTTCTCTTTACTTGATGCCAAGTAAAGTGACAGTATCCATATCACTGCCAATTCATACCAGTAAACCACTGTGTCAGCTTTCAACATTACACAGGGCTAAGAAACTTATACAAAACACAGGACCATCAGCCAGACTCTAACAGTATCATGTGCACTTCGCTGGTTTTTAAATTCTCTGTCAAGTTTTATTCTTTCCAAATGGTAACTCAAACACAACACCCACAAAACCTTTCTTGAAAGTTATGTCATCACCATTGACCACTTGATGCTCAAATTCTGGAATGGGCCCAATATCCTTGCTACTATGTCTGGGTGCTTAAACCTCTCATCCCAACACTGTCCATGTTGTTCTGCTGTTATTCCCCTCCTTCTTTTATCCACAGTAAGCGGTCCATACACCCAAGCTTGCAGGGTCACCAACTGCACTGTCCCCATCACTCAATCTGTTAGTGCCCTTGCTGAACACAATTTTGTCTTTGTCATATGAGAGCACCTTAACAGATGAAGACGAGTGTTGTTGTACAGGTAATGGAGATTGACCATAGACAGATATCTCTGGGTTGTAAAGCTCAAGAAGCACTTCCGAAGCGGTCCCAAATTCCCAGGAATGTGAGGGCAGCAATTCTGCCAGAGCTGTGACAGAAACAATGTCAAAGCCTGGCGAGAGCGCAAAGGGGTCCTTGGCAAATATTATCAGCAAGAGCTGCAAGGAGGGGATGAGATAAATGACAACATCCAGTGCAGTGAACCAAGACTAACCGCCAAAACAAGCAACATGACTTGCAGCATATTTATGAGATAAATGATTTAAATATAAAGAGTGAGTGAATCCACCCTCAAATTGGATGTGGTGTTTGATGTAGGGGGACAGACTGAAGGCCTGAAAGCAAGCAAGCAGGCATAGGTCTCTCAGCCATCTCTATATACTAGGTCAGTCAAAGTTCAGACAGATCTGGGCTCCTCAGTGATTGAGGTCAGCTGCAGTTGATGGGATGAGTATGACTGGTCAGTTTGCATATTCCACATGATTTTGGACCTCGCGACAGTGCAACTGACTTGACCGGTGATAAGCCTCACAGCTCTGTGTGCTCATAAATTCACAGATCTGTAAAGATCTAAGGATACTCCACCCCTTTTAACTTCATATCAAGGCACAGCCATGATCTGCAGGCACCTTGATCATCAATCCTATTTAAAACACACTTCAGAAATAGCCTATGGCTATGCCAGATCAATTGGAATGGCTGCGCAACAATTACACAAGTTAAATGACAAAGTTAGCGAACTTATTCATTGATACAGTCAGCAGCTATCAAGATATTACCAAGGCTGTTTGCTTCACAAAGCAAGGAGGCTTGAAACACCCAGAATTACTCATAAAGTTCATGCAGCATCTGCTTTGCTCAGTAATGCACAGTTACTTCCACATGCTATGCACAGCAATGCACAGTTAGAAGTTCACAGCAGCTTACTGATTGCTGACTGTCTTCAACACAGCAGCAGCAAGGAATGGCTAATAATACTTCATTGGATGATTAATAGTTCGCTTGTGTTGCGAATCAACCAGGCAAGGACCAATGTAGCTTACATACAAGTATTTCTTCAGTAGTATAAGTAGAAAGTCGAAATAGATACATAAAAGAGAACAACAGAGACTAGAGAGGAGACAATAGGACACAAGCTTCATAGAAAGTTCTCGAACTTGTTCCTTGCCTTCTATACCTCCTACATCCGATATACCTTCTCGAAGTTGTAATTCTCTGCTGTCCTTCGGAGAAATAACACTTAGTGAACCAATATTCACTAAAAGTTACCTATAACTTCACGAAGCCTTCTTCTGCTCCAAAAACCTCGTCGGGAAACCTTTACTGGTTACCCTTGCATGGCATTCTCTTCAATTTAAGTTCGAGAACATACCTGTGCGCTTCAAAGAGCAATCTGCAGCTAGGATTGAAGTCTTTAGCCACTAACACCTACTACTACTGTTTCCTAGTCTAGGAAACAACACCACTTAACTCTCATTGAGTTAGACACCTTGGGACCTTAGCTACCTTTCCTATAGCAGGAGAAGTTCGCGAAGCTTGTCCAGTTAAGTTCGACTCAAGATTTGTACTGACTTGCTTGATATTAGAATCTTCTTGAGCTTTATAAGTTCAAGAACTTGATCTTGCTTGCACATACATCATCTTGGACAAAGCCTTCCTTGCACCTAGAGCAAGAGCTTCATAGATTCGTATAGAGTCTTCCCACTGAATTCCTAACCAGGATTTCGACACACACCAGGTGTGCACAGCATATAGCCTGCCCCACTCAGTATACACCAAAGCTTGTGATTCACTTCTCTTCTTGAAGTACTTCACACATAGACCTTGCTTCATGAAGCTATAATTCGCAGCATAACACCCAGTAGCCTTGAATAAGCTACAATCTTAGGACCTACAGTCACTGCACGGAGGTGCCCGACTAGACTCGCTAAGAACCTGCCTTCAGACTTTGTGATAGATTATACTTGCCATTCAGGTGTAGTGTTTTCTGCCCACAGGAGTCTCTAGGTTCATCACTGGGCACCTTACTCAAATCTTACTGTGTAATTTATGTAGCCTAAATGTGCAATAGTCATCGACTTGGACAGGAAAGACATCCTCAAGCTCACTAAGCATAAACTCCTCAACTTGACCTGAACATGACTGCAAGCTGTGTTCAGAATTGCTTTTGACATACTAAGCCATCTTTTGCTAACATGGACTATGGGTCCCTATTCCAAAAAATGAGTTTGAATGTACCAGTGCTTCCTTCCAAGTTGCTCTTTGAAGGGTGTTGTCTCACACAGTGACATGACTTCAATAGGTTGAACTTCATTATATACATCCTCAAACCAGAGTTTGAGATCATTCCTTGTTGGCTGGGACCTCTTGAGTTATGTGATACAATACTCGACTGGAAGGGAGATTTCACAATTACTGCCAATGTTTTCTCAGAAGGCACACATGGCAATGATAGAGGAACACACGTAGTGCCAGTTGGAGTTGCAGCTGTTATAATGAACACCAAATTTTATCAAGCAGTACTTGCATAGAACTGGGCAAGACAATTAAATTTCCCATGAAGACCGCACCTGGTGAGGTAGGGTCAGGTGGCAAACATTGAAGGAAATCTTTAAGAAGTGGTGGCATGGCCAAGATATTCTGTTTAACAGACACCTAGGCTTCTCAGACTGGATGCAGGATAGAGACCATGGTCAAAGATGGTAGTGGGAAGCCCAGGAAGTTGTGGCATCATTGTCAGAAATTTGCCAAAAACAACTGGAGTCATCCCACCATCAGTAGTTGGCATAAAGTTCAGACAAAGTTCCTGTTTCAGCCTTGCAGGGCAGTCAGATTGTTCAGACAATGGGGATAGCTATTTACACTGTCAAAACAGAGTTCGGACATGCTACCATGCTACCCCCTCCTTTGCTCTCCATTGTTATTATTCCAGACTATTCCAGAGCATCACAAATGTATTATTAATTAATAGCATTGTACAATATTACTACAAAGTCTGCAGATTTCAGGTGTAAGGCTGCATGCTGTAACTGTATTGTATGGGTATACAACTTCCACCATGTATGGTGTATATGTACCAACACTGTGAGCACCTCTAGACCCACCGTACAATACAGCTGTCGATGGCTGTATATTTGTGGCTGTGCTACAATGGGAAGTATGCCTTTCTGAAGACCTTGAATGTGTTTGAATACCTACTAAAATAACTTACCATTGCGCTTGGCAGCTCCCTGACACTTTAGGTAGCTGCAGGATTCAAGATATTGCATGCTAGCCACTATGGCATGATCTGATAGCCCCTGAACTCATTTTGACTGAGTTAAAATGGACAATCTTATGGCCAAAATGTGCTCAGAAGATGTTTGAATATATGCCACCTTGAACACCACAGTTGTTCACACTGAAATTGAGTCATTTATAGTGACCTACCAAGTAGCCATGAATATGACCATAATTATAGTCCTGATGCCATAGAATTGCATGTAGGAGACTGAATTTTATTCCAATTGAAGGGGGAACACCACCAAGTTGGAAAATAGACTAGGTTGTGGAGCACAATCAATTTTCAAGTTCATCAAAGAATATCATCCCCTACCAGAGGAATCAGTGCTGTAGAAAAAGAGTGAAGGAGGACAGGCTTTATAGTGAACAAAACCCCATGTTTCGTGCATGTGCCTTGGCATGCTGGGAGAATCCAATTCTTAAGCATGTAGGGACTGGAAACCCTTCCACTGGCATCCCAGCAGGTAGTCCAAGAGTTGAACCTCCTGTTGACTTCCAACCTCATAAACTAGACTCAATGATTTTTATGAAGATGAGTGATTCAGACTTGTTGATGACATTGTGACTGCCATTTGTTTGGTGATGAAAGCAGATTAAGTAGATTAAATTGTACATCTACCGGACGAACTAATGGTAGGTTTATTCGACAACTTGTCCGCTGCAGTCAAAGCACTAAGCAACTAAATGTAAATAGATTTCATCCCTAAATTCCTCAGACAACGCCTAGACCAAACGAGACCCCGCATCACCAGCCCCCTCTCGTGCCTTATACATTGTAAACGTCATGGGGAAAAAAATCAACTCGATTAGAAAAATCAGCGAGACCAGCACACATTGCAGTGAAGAGACGGACGTCGAGTAAGCCGAAAACCGATCATAGGACTTCTTCCAGCCAACCATGGCTAGATTGAATCCCAGCAACGTCAGAACCATCAGGCGGGAATGGTACAACGGAGCGAATTGGAGAAGGTGATTGGGTGTAAGACCCTCCACGGAGTCTAGTAGAATAAGGAAGAACAGGGGGGTAGGAATACCGAGGTAATTGTGGAGGAAGGCAGACGGTCGCGTGGCCGAGGACCGTTTAGAAAGATTCAAAGGTCTATCACGGACAATGGACGAATCGATCGATTCATCTGAAGGGGACAAATGACAAGTTTCGTTGAGACTCGACGAGGATTCAGCGACAGAACGGTTCGTTCCTGTCACTTGAGATGATCCCTCGAGTCTCTTCTTCTTCGACAAAAATGTGGTATTGTCGCTCAAAGACGTGATGCTCATCATGAAAGCAAGGATACTAAGAGGCTTTTCAGGAGAAAAAACAAGGTTGAGGATGTTATATGCCTCGTCAGGAAGAGTGGTAAAGTCCGATGGAGCCCAGAGTTCACGAATCTCAGTACCAGGCGCGAGCTTCTCGAAGAGTTGCTCAGCCACTTGCCAGTGAGTCTTCCGGGCATCCAGAAGAGTTTTCTGGTCATGAATTTTGGGATCGAATTCAAAGGCATGTCTCGTCCAGTTTCCAGTGATTTCCAGTATGAATCGAACTTTATCTCCAACTATGACAATATCCTGGGGGTCATAGTCGGCTTCAGTCAGATAGATGTGGCGCTCTTGTAGTTTCGCAAAGGCTGCATGTACCTGGGGGTTTAATCAGGACACACTCCGTTGAAAAACTCAAGAACGGCCTGACCAAAGTTCGGTCAGCATAGGACATTGGCTGAGCATCCTCAATTTGGGTGACAACACCATAGATGGCGCCATCACTGACAAGGAAGGCCTTAAGTGGGGTGGTCAGGTCTAATGGCAAGAGTTGTCTCATGGCTTCAACCCTGTTCCGTACAACATAAGCGGTCTCGTCATCAAAAGCATAGATAACTTCTGTATTTGAATCCACGTCAGGTCTATGGTCATGAATGATCGTAGATATTGTTCGTACCAACTGGTATCCCATCCAGAAGAGCGAGCTTCCAGCCTACATATAACCAGGATGTCACCTTAAGTTCACTGTCCTCAATACAGCGCACCCCAGATATGAAAAGTATCTTCGGAATTATCGTGCAGATCTGAGGTATAAGGCGAGCCCTCCCATCTCCTGTGATATATAGTGTGGCCTGATTAATCTTATCGAAAGGCACTGTGTCCAGAAGTGTTTCCTATAAGAATATGAAGATTATTGACTCAATTCGGATGAAGGCAACGCACAATTAGCTCCAGTTGAATCGAACATCCTTCCTCAGCAGTGACGCCACTTGCTAACGGAGGTCCAAGTATATTAACCTCATGATGGTTTCTGATAATCTGGAAAAGAGTGTAATCTGGTCCTATACCAAGGAGGTAGTCGGAAGAAACGGGAATCATCACTGCGAGAGATCACAAGCCTCCATTAGCAGTGTTTTCAAGGGGGATCCGTGGATGATACAGTGGCGCACCTCCCATAATAGTGATACCTGAGTTCTCTGGGGGCAAGAATCTCACCTTCGGTCGTGGGTAATCATCAATCTTCAGAGTACCGAGCGTGTTCGAAGGCAAAGCAGACATTACAGTTTGCGATATGTAGTGGTGGAACAAAGCGCTGTCTATAATATTACTAATATACTTCTAGGCCGCGGCCAATGCCGTTATCTCCGGCTGCTCCCTCTTGCCAGTACGTCGACTACTACTGCCACTATTATTTGTCAAGGTCCCAGGTCACGGTGTTTCAATGAATCCTTGCATCAATGCGTGCGCGAATGTGACAAAGAGGTCTTTGACCTTGCATGAAACTGAAATCATACTTGTGTGGACGACGAACACTGTGGGCGAGAACGTCGCTAATTTACGTCCTAAAACGACCTGGGAAATTTGAGGTAAAAACCTCCATACAGAGGAATCACGCGGCGGATATTTGAGAATTGCGGAACTAATAAGAAAGCACAGACCATCGGCAGCAGCTTCCTTGAAATGCAGATATAATTCTGTCAGGTCTACCGGAGTCGGTCAATGGTGTATCGACGGGTATTAAATTCTGAAAGGTGGACCTCACCAAGCTGATTGCCTAGGTCGTTTCCTGCTCGCGAACTTGGGGGCTCTTGATGAAGTATGGGAGTGTTTTGACGGAAATTCAAACATCATAGTGTCATTGTAGGTCGACCCGTGGTGATATCTTGAGGCACAAAATTGGCTACAACGCAGTCTTTTTCTGCACTGAGGACAAGGTTTTATAAGATGCATTGTTTGTGGATAAGAACAACTGTTGAGATGCACCATTTTATACCCGCAATCCAGATGAATCTACCAATAACGCCTCATATTAGAGGACAGCTTTCGACGAAAGCTGCGAAGGATAGAACCTTTTGGAGATTTTTGAGAAAGCCGAGGAAGGTATGCTATAAGAACACAATCAGCGTTGCCAGAGAAAACATGAGAAACATACAGCATTTCAAAGAATGGAACGAATACGAGGCTAGGCGATATGCAAAGCCGTGGTAGACAGCAGAAGCTAGTAGGACCAAACGAGTCAGAGTCGAGGAACGAGCACGCCGAGCACATACCTTGCCCACCAAGGCAGGCGCGTGTATTCCGGGATACACTAAAACAAGCGGTTGATTGATCCCAGATCTCGTTATCCACCTTGATCGCATTCAGTGCCTTCGTAAGAAAAAGACGTCGCTGACCAGAAAAAGTTTTCAGAGATACAGAACACTTGTCTAAGGACATTATTTCTTGTGGCAAAAGCCAAGCCGCGGGAATAAAGCGTCGATAAAGGCGTCGCCACGTACCTCTTCTTCGATGAGAGCATGAGGACTCGATTTCAGGGTCGAGAAGAAGTCTAATTCCGGGTTAGGATCAGCATAGCCAGTGGGGCCACTACGAATTGAGAACGTGTCAGCCATCAGAACTCGTGGCAGCGTCAAGTCCCCGGAGGCTATTTTGGCTAGCCTTTTTGGGCCCACGACCGGAGAAGCGCCACATTACGTGTCGCGCGCCTGCGCTCGGGCACACCGGAGCATGGTATATGGAGATAGGGTACGACTCTAGGTTCCAAAAGCTTACAGGAAAAATGACTCTTACGAACAGCTTGCTAAAATTACGTGTAACAGCCCTTAAATAAGGAGGTTTAACTTGTTCTGCTCGCTCTTGACAGGAACTCACTCACAAAGTGCGATCACAGTGCTTTCATTTCCCTGGTTTGCCACTGCATTGCATTGCAGAGTCATACTCAATGAGAGTCCAGACCAATGTCTCCTAAACGCGATGTTGAACACTGTCGGTATGGAAGATCAAGGCGGAAAGCGGAACTACGCTCACTTACGCGAGGACAGCTGGTTGTCAACACCTAATTAGGGACGGGTTATGAGAAAACCCCGTTGCGAACAATGGGCAAGCCGATTCAGTGCGCGTAAGACTCTGATCTGGCACAAAGCCGCTGTGCTCCTTCAAAGCAAGCTTCTCTCATTTTCCATAATTCCCTTGTTGTGGCTTCATCTTCTAATCAGTGCGAAACCCCCACATTACGTGAAAATGGACCTACTTATATATTCACACCCAGATTGGCTTTTCTCCAGGACAATGTATTGCACCAGTGGTACAAGTAACCGGGTTGGATGTACGCCACCGACAATTACGATGAACTGCACTCCTCTACTAGCACCAGAGAGGAGCGAGAGTGGTATCCTCTTCTCACGTCGTTGTTCACGCCGACGTACTCTTCTGAGGCAGGCGTAAAGACATTGCAATGCCTTCAGTTGCGAATCTGGTCCTCATAAGGTCAAGAAGCAAACGTAATGACATGCAATTGTTGACGAACTGGTGCTTGGTAGGGAGGCAGCCCGTGCTTGACTCTGCATTCATAAGGCTTGACGCGCATCCATCTTAGGAACGCAGTTGCATACGGCATTCCTCTATAGTATGTAAGGTTCTTATACATTGCAACGACACTCAGTAAGTGACCAAGACTAATGACGAAAAGCAAAAAATATGCTCACCTTGAGTATAGTGTTCAGCGAAGACCTTTGCCCCTTCTCCTCATAGTTTCGAATCTGTCCACGTCTTGTCCAAATCGGTTGAGTGGAAGGCAAAAAGGAAGGGAAGAGGTGGCAGTGGGAGACATTTGAGTCTTTCGGACATGAAACAATAATGGACCTCGATATATATACGCGAATTTTTTTCGACCCCGGCGTCTCCCTCGATTATTGACAATCTTCAACCCTAGCAACGCCGCCTGGAAGATGATGAGTAATTTTTCGTGATGCCGTCCTTCTGGAAACCGATGATTGGCGCGTTAAGACGAACAAGGTCGTTCTTTGAGGAGAATCGAGTCGTGCATGTACATGCCCTTGCCACCTTGCCGTCCTCTCGCTGCAAGGCCGTCTGCTGCCTTGCTAGGTCCTTCGAGATTCCATGGACCGAATCATAATCCTGCAGAGTCAACTTGAATTCGTTTGCCGCAATAAAGAACCGTGCTGCGACGAAGTAATACTGACAAGGTGCCGAAGGTGCCGCAAGAGCGGCACGTATCGGAGTATCATATTTGGGCAGTTTTGTCCGCCGGGGTTAGCCCGCCCCGGGTACAGGCTTTATCCACAGTTACGAGTACCGCAAATATCCATAAAGTCGGCGTCAACGTTTGTTCTTTGACACATAGCTGCCCTACAGAAAACAAGAGGCTTTCTCTAGGCTATCTTATAGTATTGGTTTCTCACGAGGAGTACAAGTGCTCTAGGCCAAGACATCAAGCGACGCGTCGCGGGTCTAGCCTTTATCCCATTATTTTGAGTTTTCACATCTCCACTACTCAAAAAGTAGGTTTCTTGAGTTGCACGTGGTCCCTATTGCCCTCATTGCTTTTTCAATATTAGCTACAACCGTAACGTATGGTCTTTTCCTCAGACCATATATTCCGCGATGTACTAATTTTAAGTTGCATCCCTAGGAACCGATGGTGCTGCGATCACTCATCATCCCCAAGGGTAGCATTTCGAAGAACAAATCGCGTTAACGAAGCGCTAAATGGGCCTTCTCAGCGGACAAGTCCCGTACCGTCATTACTACTCCTAAGTGTAGAGCCATCTACTGCCCTCTGTAGACCCGAATCCATTTGATCATCGATGGGTCGGTTACCATACCCAGCATGGCTGTTAGACAGAATTGCGACCTGGCACAAAGCGCAAATCAGGCTACATCGGCCTTTGATCGATGTTATTGCCACTTTCAAGATCATCACCAGATGAATAAATTCACTCATCTTCAGGATTGATATCGGTCGTGCTATTCCCATGTATTGCCCTGCCAGGGGGGAGGAGGGGGAAGCAAATCTCAGGTCCTTGGTCCGAAATGCGGCCAATCGACAGCCGAGTAAGTACAGCGGATGCTGTCTTTTATGCTTTTGAACCTTTGTTTTAGGGCACGAGCCGACTGCGAGTCTGTTAATAGACGAAACGGTGTGGGATTGCGGGTAAGGCGGTGGTCCCCTTCGATGTACTTAAAGAACGCGCCCACGGCGCTGAATCTCGGTGTATTAGCCTCTATCTGGGGGTCATATCTGACCCTAGTGAATAGCTCCGTACGGCATTAAGATGATTGAAGCTATCCATCACTGCCAAGTCGAACCTTTTGTATTGCGATTGCCCGGCATCTTTACAATTGCTCAATTCATTCGGGTTTTTCATTCTGCCAACCCTGTCCTGGCGCTTTCGTTCTTAACATAGCAACAAGTGACATCCCGGCCGGCTCTTGGGTCGTCTCATTTTTCCAACATTTATGAATCGAGGCGCTTTACAAGTATGATGCCATGGAAGTTTGTCCATCGCGGACCGGGTCGAGAATCTCCTGTTCCTGAGCACCCCTTGCGCCACTCACATTTCTTCAGATGACCAGACGGATGGAGATAGCGTATTCAGGCTCACAGATAGTGGGAAGACACTTCGACCACCAAGATACTTCCAGTATGTGTGGCAAAGAATCCCAAAAGCACAACATGAGTGTTCTTGTTCCTCACTATTAGCATTCACATTGAGCTCTTCTGGATTTGTAGAAGCGCCTCCAGAGTTTCACTCACTCTGAAATACTGCAGAAACCAGACTCGAGGGAGCACATGGTTATTGACGTCGCGTGCACATAATACGGTGCTACACCCGCTTCGGACCACGGCAGGAAATGTTTGACGTTCTGAATATAGAAATTCGAAGATGCTCCACAACCTTCTGCGTCCCCGCATTGATATTTGATCGCCCTGAAAGGAATAACGAAATCACTATAAAGTCAAACGTCTTCACCGCCTAACCCGCATTCGCTTTCACTGTTTTCATACACGGTCGAGGACGATGTCTGACCCAGAGAAAGGATCTGAAGATCGGCACGATCATATCAATCTCGTCAACAATGTCAACGCGCGGTAAATCTCTTTTTACACATCTCCCCGCAGTCCTGTCACTTACAACCTCCCCGCGGGGTCGTTTAGGATTCAAAATCCCCTCTATGGCATTCCTCAGGATAAACTGCTCGCCCAAGTAGAGGAGTTCACCAAGGAGAAAGGCTTCGATGAGTACACCGAGGTATTCAAAAAGGGCGCGTTGCTCGCTCAGAGTCCTGGTTCATTCGAAACGCTACCGTTACTGGACGAGGCGGATCGAGAGGCTATCAGGAGAGAAAAGACACGTACACCACGCCTCCAATTTTCGTTGTGGTATATATTTACTAACAATTTCGACAGACAAATGGTCCCAGCCAAAAGATCTATATATGACTGTTATCATCTGCTCTCTGGCTGCTGCTGTACAAGGATGGGATCAGACGGGTTCGAATGGCGCAAATTTATCTTTCCCGACCGAGTTTGGTATCCCTACGGACGACGGCGCCCCGAATAGAGAACATAATGAATGGATTGTCGGAACCATCAACGCTGGGTACGTAATTTTGGCTATTCGTGAACTCATTTCGCTTAGACGTGCATCCCGGCAGCCCCTACATCGCATGCGCACTCCTCGGATGCTGGCTTACGGACCCATTGAATAACTACCTTGGTCGTCGGGGGACAATTTTCTTCTGTGGGATCTTCTGCACGGTTACTGTCATCGGGTCTGGATTCTGCCAGACATGGCCTCAGCTCTTCGTGAGTATTGCCTTTACCTTCACGTGCTGATACTCATCTAAACTGATGATGATCAGGTATGCCGACTACTTCTTGGTCTTGGGATGGGCCCTAAGGCCAGCACGACCCCCGTCTTCGCCGCAGAGAATACACCAGCTGCAATTCGGGGAGGCTTAGTTATGAGCTGGCAGATGTGGACCGCTTTTGGTATCTTCCTTGGTTTCTGTGCGAATCTTATCCTCTATCAAATCGGTCCTCTTGCATGGCGACTGCAGCTCGGGAGTGCGTTCTTGCCGGCGGTGCCCTTGGTTATCGGGATTTATTTCTGCCCCGGTACGTTCGAATCTCCCAAGTGCGGGGGAAATCTAATTCGTGTGGGGTATAGAATCTCCGCGGTGGTACATGAAGAAAGGACGATACGCTGAAGCGTTCAAGTCGTTCAAGCGGCTAAGAAACACAGAACTGCAGGCCGCAAGAGACTTGTATTATGTCCACCGACAGCTTATTGAGGAGTACGAGTTCATCAAAGGAAGCACTTATATTTCCCGTGTTATCGAGTTGTTCACCATTCCTCGGTGAGTTCCATGATGACATGCGATGTATTCTATCTCATGGCATTCGTGCAGTGTCCGCCGTGCGACGCTCGCCAGCTGGGTAGTCATGATCGCCCAGCAAATGTGTGGTATCAATATCATCGCGTTCTATTCCTCGACGGTGTTCGTCCGAGCAGGATACTCTACCGGCCAGGCAATGTGGGCTAGTTTTGGCTTCGGATTGGTCAATTGGTTGTTCGCATTCCCTGCTGTTTGGGTGAGTGACTACCTGCTTCGAGTCAATACATACATGTTGATGATATCAGACCATTGATACCTTTGGTCGGCGAAACCTCCTCTTGTTCACATTCCCAAACATGGCCTGGACTCTGCTCGCTGCGGGTCTTTGCTTCCTGATCCCGGATGGAAGCTCTGCAAAGGTACCGTTGATCGCACTATTCATCTTCATCTTTGCTGGTAAGACAGAAAGGGTCCATCATTGAATCAGCATTCTCATCACTGTTCTTATAGCGTTCTATTCGCCCGGAGAAGGACCCGTGCCGTTCACATACTCAGCTGAGGTGTTCCCGCTCACGCATCGTGAGATGGGCATGTCATGGGCTGTTGCTACTTGCCTGGGTTGGGCGGCGGTCCTGTCCATCACGTTCCCGCGTATGTTGACCGCGCTAACAGAAGTGGGAGGTGAGCCATCGCTCGTTTCTTTGGTCCCAGGTTATGGAGACTTGACAGCTACCTGTAGCATTTGGGTTCTACGCCGGCCTTAACGTGCTCGCGCTGATAATGATCTTCTTCCTACTGCCGGAGACAAAACAAAGGACACTCGAAGAGCTCGATTATGTGTTCGCTGTGCCGACGTGGAAACACGTCGCCTACCAGGGAGGCACTTTCCTACCATACTGGATCAAGAAGTGGGTATTCTGGCAGCAAGATGCTGTTCTGGAGCCGCTCTACCACCTAGACAAGGTGGAGAGTATAACAGTCTTTGAGAAAGGTGTGGGTCATTAAGAGCCGTTAGTGGGCTATGATTCGGATGTCGATTTCTTGTTTTCTCTTGTAGCGTTTACTGTATGTATCAATGGCATGAAATCTTTTCACGACTCATCTGGCGGAGCTCGCCAAGTACAAATGTACGCTGTCTATCAAACATCAAAGTCTTGTTGAAGAAGAAAATCAGTTACTTGCTGAGTGCATCAATATTGTTACACCGGAAACACGATGCAATAGTTGTGAGCCAATGGGTAATTCAACAATAAGTTATGAATCATCAGGTATATAATGAATCTGGAAGGCACAGTGTGAGCTCCAGGAAAAGGCAAAAAAGAGCAGACATACCAGCTCTGACAGTTTGGTCCATTCGTTAAGATTTCTGACATACTCGTCATCTTTCTCTCTTCCCAACGTGTCCGGATGCCACAGAACGAATGAGGAAAACTGAGCAGTGGAGCTGAGAACAGGTGTTGAGGATTGCGTAGCCGCATCGTATTCGTCCATGTCTTCATCTTCACCGCGTCTATTTCGGCCTGAACGACGCGTGGCTCTGCTCGGAGAATGAGCATTGCCTTTTCCTTTCTCCTTGACCCCATCGACGTCTTTCAACACCAGTCCCGTATAGCCAGCCGGAACATCAATTTGTGTACCATGGAGCGCACGTCCCCGAAAGCTGGAGACAAGATATGAGGCAGCACGTCTCGCAAGAGATGGAGCTGATCCTGCTGCCGCCGTAGAGGATTCTGCTTTTGGCCCATCTGACACAGGCTCATCTAGGTTCTCAGTGACGCGCTCTTCGACACGAAAAAAGGTCGATATTGGCGCAGGACCATCGTAGTCGATATGGAATGGCATGAGATTAGGTGAGCATGAGGGCAAGGAGACTGAGGACGCCATGGTGGTCAAGGAAGAGAGACAGCGTCACAACATGTGACCATAACACCGCGTTGTTGTGGTATGTTGTTTCTTGTATCAACCGACTTCCAACTTCAATATTCTCGTACTCATATTCATTCTACCTTACCATGCATCCTGCCTTCAAGAGGAGCCCCGATATTTTTTGAAACCTCTGCTCTAGAACACAGCGTACGGATGGACCGTATGAAATTTCAAATACAAAATTTGCATTTGCTTTCAAG
Organism: Armillaria luteobubalina; assembly: GCA_030435615.1. Lineage (NCBI taxonomy): Eukaryota > Fungi > Basidiomycota > Agaricomycetes > Agaricales > Physalacriaceae > Armillaria > Armillaria luteobubalina. The sequence continues at coordinate 906,574 of JAUEPU010000021.1, read as the reverse complement.
TTGTGTAGCAACAGGCATGTCGCATGGCTGGTTTTCCTCCTCGAGATCCGGCACCTCAATCTGGCAGCCATACATTAAATACTTATCCTTCTCTTTACTTGATGCCAAGTAAAGTGACGGTATCCGTATCACTGCCAGTTCATACTGGTAAACCACTGTGTCAGCTTTCGACGTTACACAGGGCTAAGAAACTTACACGAAACACAGGACCATCAGCCAGACTAACAGCATCGTGCGCACTTCGCTGATTTTTAAATTCTCCGTTGAGCTTTATTCTTTCCAAATGGTAACTCAAACACAACGCCCACAAAAACTTTCTTGAAAGTTATGTCATCACCATCGACCGCTCGATGCTCAAATTCTGGAATGGGCCCAATATCCTTGCTACTATGTCTGGGTGCTTAAAATCTCTCGTCCCAACGCTGTCCGTGTTGTTCCGCTGTTATTCCCCTTCTTTTATCCGCGGTAAGCGGTCCGGTACCAGCTCCCCATCCCGGCAGTGGGGTCATGTGGAGGCACGAATTGGAGAAGAACGCAAGGGAGTGTCTATTATTCCCCGTCGGATCTGGGATTCTTTCTTCTTTGACGAGGGTCGGCCAAGGCCGATAACCTTTTATTAAGCGCAGCATCCGGAGAGAAGAAGCTTGATCCCCCAGATCTTCTCATCGCGTGCTCACAACTATGTCCCAGCTATCTGGGAGGAAATTGTACCTTTGGATCAATGCCGTTGCTGGTTTGGCCATTTTCTTGTACGGATTTTCTGTTACTCTGGCGAATTGCTCTGATTGACCATGATTGCAGCTTCGGTTATGACCAAGGAATGATGGGTGGGGTAAATACCTCCCCACATTATGTCGACACGATGGATCTTGGATACTCCACATACGAAGGCGAGTCGGAAGGATATGTCGTCACCATCACGAACCCAACACGACAGGGAGGCATTGTCAGTAGTAGGTGTTTGCCGACTCTTCTATCCGAGGTTCCTATCTGACCTGGTCTTTTTCAGTATACTATTTCGGAACTCTCATTGGATGTATCATTGCTGGAGTGACCGGCGATCAACTCGGTCGTCTGAAGACAATGTTTATCGGTTGCCTCTGGGTGATGGTTGGAGCCGCTTTGCAGTGCTCCGCGCAAAACCTAGCATGGTACATTCGTGCCTCGATGTTCCTTTCGCGTCTGATTCGTATTTGTAGGATGCTTTGTGCAAGGGTGATCAATGGTATCGGAACGGGGTATCTCAACGCAATTGTCCCTGTTTGGAGTGCAGAGGTTGCTACGCACACGTCTAGAGGTCTGTATAATTTTTTTCTGACCGCCTTCGATTTTCGGAAAACTTTGCCGCAGGTGCATTCATCGCAGTAGAATTCACCCTAAATATCTTCGGAGTCGTTATTGCTTATTGGCTTGTATGCCAGCGTGACCATTTGTTGCATGTCTCTATTGATTCATTTCTGTAGGAATTCGGTCTGGGATTTGTTGGAGACGGTCGCTCTCAAGTCAGATGGAGATTTCCCATCGCCTTTCAGATCCTTCCTGTGATCTTCTTCATGGTACGTCTAGACCCAAGTCCTCAAGGACGTAGTAATCATTCATCCAGCTTGCACTCTTTTATATGCCCGAGTCCCCTCGTTGGCTTGTGAAAGCAGGTCGGCTTGAGGAAGCGCAAGCCGTTCTTCGACGTCTTCGTTACATAGAACCAGCTACTGAGGGCAAGGAAGATCATTCGGTCGCAGACAAGGAGTTCGAGGCTATCGCCGAGGTTGTGGAGCTGGAGAGGAAGCATTCGAAGATGAACAGTTATTGGAACATGTTCTGGGGAATTGGTGCGCCTCCTCATTCAGTGTCACCCAGAGCTGGCATCCAATCGCCGTTCGACAGGGTCGGGGGATTTACACATTGCTCGGCGAGTACAACTGAGTATCTGGTTACAAATATTGCAAGAGTACGCCATATCCACGCATCAGGCTCCGTGGCGCTCATTTGATGCTCTTGTAGATGGGTGGGTATTGCAGCAATCACCGTTTACGCCCCTACTATATTCTCTCAAGCCGGCTACGGTGCTCGTAAATCACAATGGCTCTCCGGATTGAACGACGTGAGCTTCTCCTTTAGTACATCAGGTAACGAGCGTTGAGCTTGCACTCCTAGGTGACTTACTGCCTTTCAACACTCTTCGCCATCTACACTATCGACCGATGGGGCCGCCGTATTGGACTCTGGTGGGGAGCCGTAGGCCAGGGAATCTCAATAGTACGTACCTCCCTATCCGCATACACAAGCGCCCCAACTGCCCTTAGATCCTCGCTGGCGTGTTCTCTCGGCTTCTGAAGGACCACTCTGATAAGGCCGCACAATACGGGGGTGCAGCGGCCTTTTTCTTGTTCCTCTACACCGCGACCTTCGGGGCTACGTGGTTGACTATCCCTTGGGTGTACCCTACGGAGGTATGCCTTCAGCTCCCGTATCCCGCCGGTATCGCACCGCTGACTATGGCCTTCCATGCAGACTTTCCCGCTAGAAGTCCGTGCCAAAGGAAACGCATGGGGTGTCGTTGGATGGAGTATCGGTAATGGCTGGCTCATGATGCTGAACCCGGTTATGTTCAACAACATCGGCGAGAAGTAGGCGGCCTTCATTTCCCGTTTGTCTCACTCCAACCCGCTTCTTGCTCAGTACCCTTTACATCTTTGGAGTCATCAACTTCCTGTGCATTCCCATCGTGTGGGCTTTCTATCCGGAGACAGGTCTGTATAGGTCTTTGATGTATATGGAAAAAGTTCCTCTGACGACTTCTGATCGCAGCTAACCGCACCCTAGAAGAGATGGATCTTCTCTTTGCAAGCAAGAGCCCTTTCGTGTGGGACGAAGAGAAGCATTTTAGGAAGCTCAAAGAGAATGGTAAACGCATGCCTGATATGCCGGAAGGGTCACCCACTCAGAGCATTCATTCTGAATCTCGAGAAGAAAAGGTATGAGGAGTCTATTTCTTGCGATGTTATATAAGCACGAATGAAACGCCTTTAACAACATGCAGACCTAAGAAGTAAAGAGTAGAATACACGACGGAAGCAGCCATAATTAGGAAAAGAAAAAGAAATCCCCGAAAGAAAAGTCTGGGACAGGCGTCTATTACTTGTAGGCCTCCTTAAAAAGGATAGACGATTAATATAAGAACGACACAGCTCAGATAGAAAATCACCAACCTTGATCTCAGGCGCGAACTGCTTGGCGATGGTCGATCTATTAATCTTCTGGGCTGCAGTGACCAAACCACTCTCTGGCGTCCACTCGTCCGGTGTCAAAATAACAGCTTGCAGTAACTCCATCGTTTTGAAGCCCGACTTCTTGCCGATAGCATTACACTCCTTCAAAACCAACGATGCAACCTTCTTGTTGTGACACAGGTGGCTCAGACTTTCTTTGCTGTTGACATCTATAGGAAAGGTGAATGCACCGCCAGACTGAAAATGACTAATGAGACAAACCGGAAACGTTTGCAAGATAGTGACGCAAGTGAGCCTCGTGGGGGATGATGATGGCAATGGGCTGCGAGGCATTGGCATTGGCATACACGCACATGTTGCCAATCAGGTTGCATGACTTGTATGTCGCCTCAAGTCTCTCAAGCGCAATGTACTAGACAAGTCTATCAGCCGAAGCTCGGGTGTGATATTCAAAAAAATCACACCTCGCCACCAGAAAGCTTGATAAGGTTTTTAATACTGATAGCATCCGTAACGTCAGCATAAACCGAGTAAACAACAAATGACATGCCGCACCGATCAACTATTGACAAGGTCCCGTCGCTGTTCCATTGTCCAACATCGCCGGTACGCATCCATCCATCCTTGGTGAAAATGGTGTCGTCCTCGTTCAAGTCAGGTCGCTTGAAATAGCCCTTCGTCACTGATGGTCCCCGAATGCATACTTCACCTTGGGGCGGATTATTCGACGACAAGTATCCAGCATCCGGTACATCAAGCAGCTTTATTTCGATCGACGGCATCGGCAGACCCACGGATTCATAGCGAATACATTCCGGGGGAAGAACCGCGCACATGCCGCACGATTCCGTCATACCGTAACCTAACAAGGTTCAATGATAATGTTGAACAGAAAGATCAGAGCGCACCTTGAAGGAGACACATTAGCGCAACATTCAAAAACTCTTGAGTCTCCTTGCTGATAGCAGCACCACCAGAAAGGGCCACACGTAACCGGCCACCTGTTGCCGCTCTCACCCCACCAAGCACAACCGTGTCAGCAAGATAACCGAGAACAGGAACATTATTCTTCTTCAAAGATACAGCGGCGTTGAACACAAAACGCGTAACAGCACCCCCAGCGTTGACTTTTGATATGATGCCTTTTCGAATAGTTTCCCATACGGCAGGAACACCAACCATGATACTTGGACGGAACGCTGCGATATCACCCTTGCAGTTCCGCACGGATGCATCAGTCAGGGTCTTGACGCGACCGTACCCTGACGTCACACCAGCAAAGAGCATAGAAAGCTCCACAATGTACTCCAGGACGTGAGCCAAGGGGAGGTATGCAAGGTAAAAGTCTTGCTGAGTAAGGTGATGGCCTAGAAGAACGTAAACAGCTCCGACGGAGGCGACGAGGTTGCTGTGCGTAAGAACGACGCCCTTCGGCGGGCCGGTGCTACCACTAGTGTACATAATGCACGCTGTGGTGTCGGGTGTAGGACGCAAGTCTTTGATGGTATCGAGAGACTTGGTCTTGCCGTTCTCTCTGACTTCGTCTACATGACTAACCCGGATGTCGTCCCGGACGGCGTGGAGTTCACCAACGAGTTTGGTACTTGTTTTGCCGTCATAGATAATATATTTTACCGTGGGGGTCTGACGCAGCACGTTATAGAGTGTCGGCAGCAACTCGGCGTTGGTGAAGAGCCCGACGCATTCCGGTTCGTTTAGTGAATGTTCAAGGCCAGACTCGCCGAGCGTGTCGTATGCGGTAGCAATAGTCGTCCCGATAAGCCCACAAGCATTGGCCATGAGCTGCCAGTTGAGACTGAACCAGGGCCATTGTCAGAGGAAAAAATAGTGAGCGATGTACTACATACCTCGTTCCCGAATAAATATTGAAGATGTCACCCTGTTTCACACCCAGGTCGACCAGTCCTCTGCCGAGCTCCGAGACCATCTCTTTGTTTTCGAGGTAGGAGATATACTTGTAATCGCTGAGCTGAAAGTATTTCCATTTCTTTTTCTCGTGAATTTCTTTCCCGTCGACCATTTTCTTCACGTCCTTCTCTTCTTCAATAACGTCGATGACGTCTCGCCATCCGAAAGCATTCCTCGAGCCGTACGTTCTAGCAGAGTAATCTAGGATATCCGGAAGAACGTCGAGGCCTTCGAAAGGCTGCGTCACCAGTTTTGCTGACGCGATGGCTAGTCGTCGTACGCCCCCCTCGCCCGGAGCCTGAGGCGGCGTAACCTCGACAGAGCCCTTGCCAAAGTAACCAGGCTTCAATGTCTGCATAGGCGGTGCCATGGTGGAGGAGATGGTGGTAGGAGGGAAAGAGATTTTTGCCTCAACGGCGAGGTCAACAAAGTACTTCGGCAGGGACGTCAGACACACAGCTACCCCATCACTTTATCGGGACCCCTCCAATTACAGTTGATCTCATTACGTCATACACGTGACCTTGATCAGAACTTATTTCAAATCCAGGCCTTCCAAAAAAACACGATTTAATCTGATTCAATTGACCGCGACGGAAGAACCGGAACTGCCTTGGACAGACGCGGATGTGTTACACATGAAACGACAAAAAGCCAAGAATCTAGGTCGAAATTTCAGCTTCTGAGCAACAGTATGCTGCTCTCAAGCTGACGTTTAATGGTGCCGAGTGGGATCGACGCAGCAGTACTACGGGCTAGACGTCCATATACGGCCGTAACCAACGGGATGACCGAGCATGATTTACATGATGCAAAATTAAACCGCGTACCTTGGTCCTGTTCCGCTTTATCTGTGCTCAGGAGAGAACCAATTGTTAGTTGCCAGCAGCACAAGAATGCGCTGTTCAAGTATGGAAACCGGTGGTAGGCTGAGATTCGGATATCCAGGTTCGCGTTGTGTGCGACTCGGGGCTTCGAAGGACTCAGAAGGAGCTAGTTCGGCCAGTTTTCAGACACCATCAATCGTGTGCTGAAGAGCCACAATCAGAAGACACCCTCGGAGCAGTTTTCTTCATACCGAGGAGCCTAGCTTGTGATTTGGAATGACCGAGATTTCAAGCACGTCCTCGCAGTCAAGGTCGCTATTAACCAGTAAAATCCGAGTCGGATAGTCGATAAGCGATCCACGAGTTCATCATCGGTCCACTTTTAATATCAACATCCACTGTCTAAACGCCGACACCGAGGTCCGAGCATCGATGCACCAGGGACTAGAAAGTTGTAAGAAAAACTACAGGAGAACTAGGGTCTTCGAGACTCAGGACTCCTGAAGGATTGCTACTTAGTGATTGACGGAACAAGACAAGTGTTTGCGCGCGGAATGGCCCAGAGACAATACTAGACGGAGAGGGGGACAGAATAATAATTGGTGAGCAGATTCTAATCATTCCCTACAAGGCGTGCAACGATGAAACGGACCGGGTTTTGCATGTTCCTGTCCATATAGTCAATAATCTGTTTGTACTTCGTGAAGACAGCACAGATTAGGGTGTTGACTCGTGTTCATAAGTAACGAACAAGAGAGGGAACCTTGCTGACATTGAAGGGGCATAAAGGTACCGACTTCGACGAAGGCTATAATCAGAAAAGACCCTGATTTTAGGCAGAACACACATACCAGGTAATCGACCCGGGCCCTCTGAAAGACTATTCTGTGAGTGAAGATGGTCTTACCCTACTAGATAGTTTACGACAGACATGCCCTTGTTCAACAGCTTGAACGAGGACAATACCTCACTCTAGTGAAGAGAAAGTAGAGGGAAATCGTTCTTATCGCAGAAGTGAAGAGTGGTCGTATGCGTATGCGATATTAGAGGACTCGATTTTCACAAGTGAAAGAGCCGCGTCCGAGTCGAAAACCGGGGGCGATTTGTCCTGTCATCTAACAGTGTTCGAGTCAGACCATTGCAGAGATGGAGAGAAAAGAGTTACGGTACCGTAATCTCATGCAAACAGCAAGGCCGAGACAAGAATACACTTGGCGCTCGTATCCGCAGATAACCCTAGCCAAATTTAATCAGGTCAAGGTTGTGCTCAAGTGACAGGAACAGTCCGAGTCAAATCATAGCGCGGTATCGACGGCCCGTGCTTGCGGTATATATCCAGTTGTCCTGGGGTACTGTTGGTACTCCGATCCATGCAAGTATTTGCGGCCTAGAGAAATATCAATCCCCCCCATCTCTGAAGACCACAAGAACGTACCACATAATAATTAGTACTTTAAGTCTGTGAGGGGACTGTGATCGACAATTAATCAATTAATTATTAAATTTAGTCTCAAAAATAAGAATACGTGCTTCCGGGAAGACTCGGGAGCGTCCCGGTCCGAACTCCGCGGCAGAGCCATGCTGATGTCGTGCTGATGGCGCGTTCACTGAGGCCACAACAGGAGATATTTTAGTTCGCAGATTTCTATCATGGCAGGAATTAACTAACACAGCAATGGACGCTAAATGCAGCTGAAGCAGGTACCTTGTTCGATCGCGGTTGTTGGCGGGGCGTATGTTTCGGACAACGCTTGCAGAGGAGGGACGATGATAATTGATGCTGTGACCCTGGGCAATATACATATCTGCTCCCTCGTCTGTGAGCTGGGATACTTACCATCAATGTTGACCTGAAATATCGGAAACGGCCTAGATCGGGAGAATTCATAGAAGCAAGTGAGCCCACACTTTGAGCTGATCACAATGGAAGGCAGCGACATCCGCTCCTAGTAACGAAACAGAATCCATTATGATATCATCACCAGTTACTCGGTGAACAAACCTTTTTTCGTTCACAATTAAATGAGTGCATGTAATAGAAGTGAATTCGAGGCTAAGAAAGTCGTAGTTTCTGGTGGAGTTCTGATTAGGGGAATGGTGTGCGAAAAATGAACGCCACTCATGCCCCGAAGTCAGCGCGGCATGATATAATACACAATGATTGACAACAGTTATTCTGAGGTGTATATGAAAGCAAACGAGGCAAGTAGTCAGATGGAAGTTCACGAAAGAAAGCCAAAGTTGGAAACCCCCGGCACGTTGCAGGGTCGCACCGACACTCTCACCATCAAGTATCAGCCGCAATACTAACCTAGAGTCGCAGATATTTCGAGAGACGGCTCTCCTGAAGGATCGACTTGAAGGAGTAATACTACACGCGTTCAATCACGGGGAACTCGCGGACATGAAGTGACGCAGATTTAAGCTCCTTCATCCTCCGTATGACGCTCAGTACATTCATATCAAAAGGAGAGGAGCATCAAGTATGTTTTTTTCGAGGTACGCCTAGCCCTGTCGCCATGTTTTTTTTTAGCTTTGACTTGACGGTGCTTCCGGTGATGGTTTCATGTCCGGTTACCCGCAAAGTCAAATCTGGGCTTTCACTCTCGGGAACTGGATACCCCCATAGTTCCCTCTACATTGTGCTGTCACTGCGTCGATGCCAACCCTCATACTATTATACGTATCACCCAAGTTCGTGTTTCCGCAGCTAGAGAGGACCACCGTGTATTTATGGACCACGTCGTATCGTAATATCTCGACGTTCTCGCTGTCTTTTTATCGTCGCCAGCTTCTTTTTGTGATCTCATAGGCCTTTATACTCGCTACAGTGGAATATACTCCTTCCGACGATCCGAAATTTTAGGAATCATGACGCTCATTACCTATGTGTGCTCTTGTCATTGGAGGGAAGTTTGGCACGATGATAGGCTGTCCATACATCGGTATTGCTTATCCGAATCATAAGGTACAGTAGGGGCTTGTAAGGACGTAGACGTAGTAATAAACTACTCTCATGACAAAGTTTAAAATCATTCAAAAGTCCTGCCGTATTACCCATGCTAAAGTCAAAATGAAAGGCCCCACAGTTCCGTTTATTTTAGATCAAGTGCGAAAGGAGGATTTAGGACGGTCCTGGCTGTTCCTGGCGGCCCCCCCCCGGACCGTATATCCACGTGATAGTGTGACATGGTCACATGCTGGACGCGTTGGAAAACCAACATTCTCTTGAATCCTTTCCCCCTTGACCACTTTTACTTTCTCAAGGATCTCCAAAGGACCCAGGTTATGACATACTGATAACTCTCTTCTTCTGCTTTCATCTCCCAGACATTACCCGGGACAGGCATCTTCTATCTGCTAGGCATTTTCTTCCTTCAAGCGACCCGGGACGCACCGAAGGTATACATCTCTCAACGGGTCACCGCGTGTAGACCAGACATCTTCTGTGCAAGATCCGAGTCACTATCTGGGGCCCCACTGCAGTCGGGTTCGGCAAATCGAGCGACGCGCCCAGATCTAAAGGTTATCGTCGGAATCGACCCCTTCGGTGACGCCATACCCGGCAAATAGACAGGAAATGTTTGTCCTGGTGTATGTGTATAACGATGATTTCATCGGCCCAGCGCGGGATTTTCCCGTATCGGATCGCGCATCCATCGATATCAAACACCAAGCTTATTTAAACTGGGCGCGTAGTCTGTTATCGCTTTCTTTCCTACTGTCACCGACCGTGAGTGGCGTCTTTGAAGCGTACACGTTTCTCTCATACCTGCGATACGGGACCGGCTGCAAGGCACGATGGCTCTGCTACCGGAGCTTTGCGCGAGAACGTTGGTTCTCAACTCAGCGGTTCTTGGACGTGCGACGAGAGAACATCAGATCCCGGGACTCGTTGATGTTGATAAGGAGGGCCTGCTTCGATCGTGTCCAATCTGTGTATATTCGTCTCGAGTCATTCACGAGGCTTAGCAATCGAGGTCGAGGTCTTTGGGGCCTATTAACACTGCTACTGGCTGTCTTATTTCGGGCTATCTGGTTTCTGTGGCTGGTTTTTAGGGTGGACATGGAGCGCCAAGACTTGTTATAGTCATCGCATTTGCAGTCGACACCCCTTCTCAAGTGGACTTGATGCAGCTTCGCGGTCCGTACCCTTTCCTGAGTCTCCCGGTGACTGAAGGCTCTCGCACAGATAAATGTTGAAATGAGTGTTCATTGCACGTGCTGTTATCGATGGCTTATCGATGAGAACTTTACCTTTTAAGGACCCCCCTTCCGGTCTGTTTCTCGCCAGAGTTCATTCGAACAAGGAATGTTACTGATTTCGACATCACAGAATCATCCACCTTCCGATGCTGATGGTATGGCCAGGTGAGGAATTCTGGTGATTGGGTCGTTCCTCGGATCTATTAACAGAACGGTACCTCCCCTTCTATAGGATGGGGAAGTACAAACGTGCAAAGTGATAAGCTGAGTTTGCTTAACGTTGGACCCAATTGCATTGCGTCTTTTGTTGGGAGCACCTTGTTATACGGCTGTCCACGTAAAGCGCTGGCTACTGAGGCTAGACTGTCTGATGCGCTTGCATGATTGAGCCGAATTCAGCAAAGCTCATCCCAGCGGCGACGGGCGGAAACGACCCGAAGTTCCGACGCTGGGGGGTGTAATCACCGATATTCGAGAGGAGTTGCGAAAGCCTCGAGGCGGGCGGATGCCTGTTGGCTGTGACAGGGCCGGATGCATTGAACATTCGAATTTGCTCATTGAGGCACATGAGCCTGCAACTAGGGTTGTGGGCATCAATGAAGTGCGATCTTCGTCCTAAGCTACGACGCCACTCTGGGGGGAAGATTCATTTACTGCTGGGCGATCTGTATGCGGGGGTTCGTTGTGGAGACGAAGGATCGCCAGTCTTTGACATGAGGAGGTTGGAAGCGTTCTTTTCTGCTTTATGCTTTCTGTGACGGCCACACAGCCGCGACAGGAACTCAACGGAGCAGTCGTACCGGTCCGAGCTAGGCCAGAAATTGCTTTTATTCGACACTGACTTAGGGGAACAGGTGAAGCAGGAGAAATAGTGCATCAAGACAACAAATGCCCATATACAGCGGTCAGACATTATGGGCTACCATTGTGACCACTAGATTCACCAGATTCAGCGTTTACCGCTTTCAGTGCTGGGTTCGGAACCCAGTGAACAGGGCACCAACACGTGTAGAGACTGAGGCATAAGGTGATGGAGTGCCGCACTCGGCTTTTTGTGACAATGCTGATGGTGAGATTCATGGAACCCGGATAATGAATAGTACTAGAGAAATATCAGTCGGAGACCAAAGCTGGAGGGAGAAAACGCCGGAGTTTCAAGGCTGGAATAACGTTTTGGCAACGTGCATACGAAAAAAAGTATTTAATTTTAAAAACTATTTGTGAAAACGTTTCGAAAAACGGATGTCACAGCTTAAGCCGTAACAAGCCTATAATACCATCAGCCGAACCTATCTCTCCCTGCGCTCTTTCCCTCTTACGACCACCATTCCGTCCTAAATGCCCTCTATCCTCAACCTGAAGTTCAAGGTCTGTGCTTGTCGTTGTCGCCGTCGTCCTCGACGTACTCATTTACCGTTTTTCCTCTTCTTCTCGCCGTCGTTCGCTGTCGTCTACAGGGTAACAAGAGTTTCGTTGCATTCAGCAATCTCAACGACAGCGAGTCCCTCACGAAGACCTGGAAGGTATGCTTTTCGCACTGGTCTGCGTGACGGCAAGCTCAGCATCGCGTAGGTCTGCACAAAGGTAGCCAGCTACCTTGAGCAGGGACAGCGCCTCGAGAATCTCAGTTGGCGGCTATGGCACCTCCAGAATCTTATGGTCGACACCGACAATGCCAAGTCCAAACGGGAGTTCAAGAAACTGTCGAAATGCATGGGTGACAAGCTGGACAAGGAGAAGGGACGGTATGTTGTTCCCACTGTCCATTGTCTTTCACTGTTTCCTTATCAACCGCTGCAGGAGCATTGAGGAGCTCGCGGCACCAGATTTCAAGTCCAGCCACTCGATAGAAATAATTCGCCAACGAGCGGAAGAGAAGGAACGCAGCCGAGAAGCGAGTCAGAACGCGAAGCCAGGCACGATTAAGCGCATGCAATTCACCTTCAGCGTCGACCAGCCGTCACCTGCAGTCAATACCCCCGTACAGAAACCCGATCTCAAACCGTCGCCTGAATTCCACAAACGACCCAGAGCTGGCGCTCGGTACGACAGCGAGGACCATGCCAACGACGACAGCGACAAAGACTTTCCCTTTACACAGCGCGGGCGCAAGGAAGCCGACCAGCATTATCTACGATTCCCACCACTTTTCTCCAACGATTTCGGTCCCACGGCACTATTGTATCCTGCTCCCACTCTCACGACACGCATGAACTATGGTGAGGCACATCATCCCTCAGGCGCTAGTAGCGATGGTTTCAGCATCATGCGGCCCACCATTGAACTTCCGCTTGATGAACTCCTCACCAACATGGATGCCAGCGAAAGTCCTCCTGTGGTGTCACCCTCACCACCTGTTCAATCTTACGAACTGCCTTCTCAAGATATGTACAACTCGGTAGCGTCCGCTCAGCAGGACACGGATATCCCCATGACAAACGGTTCTTCCTCCAGCTCTTCTTCCTCCAGCAACACTGGTCTCTCCGATGATAGCGCTAGCGACAGTGACGACGAAGATAGCGACGATTTCATGGCACCTTTGGGCAAGGTGCCTCCCATTGCTGATACTCCTGCGACGGTGGCGCCTTTCAAGGTCAATTCTCTCCTCGAAAGTATTGTCAGATCCAATACTCCCACCGGTCGACCGTCCCTTACGGTTCGAACTTCCGGTCCTGGGGCCCCCAACACACGATCATCTGGACCTGGCGCCACAGCGACTAGTCTCAACAACTCCGTTTTGCGCAGTGTCACAACTACGGCTAATAATTCAGCTCCCGGTGGCGTCAAGGCCGAGTGCTCGAACTGTGGTGCCACTCACACACCACTCTGGAGGCGCGGGCTCAACGACGAGCTCAACTGTAACGCTTGTGGTCTTTACTGCAAATTGGTTAGTTCTCGTCCTCCCCAATGTGTTTCTTTCGGATGTTAATTATTCCTTTTGCAAATAGCACAAGCGCCCTCGGCCGAAGACGATGCGTAACACACATGGGGAGGGCCGAACGCAGTCTACTCCCCGCCAAGAATCCGTAGATGTCATGGGTGAGCAAATACAAAAATATCATCGTATGATCGAACGTTGCTAATTATTTCTGCTAGCACAATGCTACAACTGTCACACCACCACTACCCCCTTGTGGCGCAAAGACGATGAGGGTAAAACTGTTTGTAATGCGTAAGTTCCCTGCAACCGCTTCCATCCCGATCCTGATCCAAGTTGCCAGATGCGGTCTATACTACAAATTGCACGGTTCAGCACGTCCGATATCCATGAAGTCGGATGTAATTCGTAAACGTTCACGTCATGATGCGCGTCGGGCTGCCAATGGCAGCAGCGATACCCCTTCAGCCAGTCCCGGGGTAAGTCGTCGCGCTTCTCCCGTGCGAGAGTCTTCTCCGACTCTCGCGCCGGACTCGACGACTCAGATGACCTACGAATACAACGAAGAAGTCGAATATCGCGCCACGCAATCCGAATTGATGGGCGCGCTTGGCCAGGAAATGAACCAAGGGCCCATGTACCAGGGCATGTTCAATTTCCAGTTCCCGGGTCCCTATCATCCCGACCAGATTAGCCAGCTTGCCCTGCAAGCCGACGCTCTTCCCTTCGCCTCCGTCGATTTCGAATCTGACCAGAGTTTGACGCAAAGGAAAAACAAGCGCCGCAGGATGAGCACCGACTCGGCGTCCGAGCCACCTTCTTCCGCTGTTTCCTTCTCTTCGTTCACGGACGGATATTCCACCGCTTCTTCGGCTACCTCTCACTCCCAGCGGTCATCAATGGATTTCCCTTTCAGCAACTACGCGTCGACTTCGTTCGGCGGAGGCTTTCGTGGTGTAGAAGACCCGTTCTGGCATCCGCCTTTGCAAGCTCAGAACGACAATTCCCCGCAGTTCTGCCATCCTCCCATGCTTCCGCCGGACCAAGACTCTCCGATGGATTATCTTCACCCTCCTGCGGGAAATATGCCAATGCAAGAAGAGGAATCATTCTTTTCAACGTACCTACATCCTCCGATGATGTTGCCCGATGATTCTCCGTCGAATGGGATGCAAGGCAATGGGATGCAGGCTATGTCACCTCCTGCATTGATGTACCCAGGCAGTGCCAATGACTACCGCACGCATGGGTATGATACTCACATGCGGTCGTATTAGTCGGTGGAACGGACTTGTCGCAAGTCTTGTCCCACCATGGATAAGCATGGCCATTCCTTCTCGGATTCGTTGGCTGGTCCGGGCCGGGCAGAGTGGTAGATTTTCGGACATCATCGTCGTGTTGTCGTGTTATACAGCTGCAAGTTTAACTGTTCCGTTCTCTTCCTGCATGGTTTCCTTAGCATTGTCGTCTCTCTTGCATCATCATCAAGCATTCAAACATCATACATCCATAAATCTAGCATCGTTTTCCCTCGTGATCTTCCGTTGTCGCACCATCTTACTTCCTCGCCGTCTTCCGTTCTTCCGTTCCCTTCCTCTTCCTTCCGGCATTCTCTAGATGCTTGTTCATACATCGCAACATTCTCGCATTGCTATCGAAGTATCACAAATACAATAACGTCTGACATGCTTCCTTGCTGTCATTGCTCTTCTCTGCCGCTATATATATTTTTTCCTAGGCATATACGACGTTACGAGCGACAATTACTCGACATACTATCCTTCTTGCTTTTCATTATTCGTTTTTCATTGTAATAGCACCCCGCGAAGGGTCTGCGCGCTTCAGATCCACTAAAATGTAGCAATGTGATAATTTATTATCAGCGATTGGTTCTTCAATCTACATTTCATATCGTAACGGAACAATTGAACAGTTTTAAACTCCGAGTCCGGCTTCAGCCATACTGTTTGATATTGAATGAACGTTCACGTTCATGTTGCATGAAGCACAATGAACTTCGCCGTCAATGGTCCATCTAACACAAGCCAAGGAGATTCAATTCACAAACGTGGTCGTCAACTGATGTCATGAACTGGCAGAACCATGGAATGATCCGTTTTTGTATTCGATCTCTCAAACCCACACCACAAAGCGAGAACAGGTGCATCATGATTATGCTGCACAGAGGGCGCCAGGCAGTCTAGGCCCTTCAGAAAGGAATACCGTTTCAAGGCCTCGAGAACACTTTAAGCGCCGGGACTTTGATAAATAAGTGGCGGTAGCCATTGCCGAGTCCAGCTTAATTATAACGTGGTCAGCAGGAAGGCACCTGTAGACAGACAGATAGGCGAGATCCATCATCCCATGGATCTGTGTTTGAGTCCGGGGCGTGACGGACCTTTCCGGAGAAAGTGAGGTGCGGGTATGCGTCCCTCGTGTGGGTCCTGGGTTAAGTGGAGTACCTGGGCATTTCGACGTCAGTTGGACCCTGACGCGGGCAGAAGTATTGATGAAGTATTGAAAGTAACGAGATCGTAAGAATAGTAAGCTCCTCGGATCCAAGAGCTTTATTGGATGTAGGGTGAAATGAATTACTGGACGCCGCGCGTTGCGTAAGAGAAGGGGATACATGATACATGAACGGAGCGTAATGTTGTAAGAAAGGGCTTACATCGAAGTAGGGTTCTCTGAGAATCGAGCTTGTGAAAGATATGGTAATCGGCTCCAAGATAAGCTAAAAACAGCAGACATAGGAAGGTGAGTATCCCAGAGACGAGAGATAGCAAGCTTGTATTTCTCCGAGGTTTCGACCTCGCCAGTGACGAGTTTAGCCTTTAACCTCTCATGGGGTAGTAAGGTTTGAATGATCTCGACGCAAGTAGATCATGATCGGCGTTATTGCACTGCCCATTCTACACAGAAAGATGATACCGCGAAGGTCGACGTTCTTCGCGGTCGCGTTGGAATTCGAAGGTGTGAACGGAGGGGCTCCTTCGAAAGCGGTGATTGCCAAATCGAGCGGGATCGCTGTTTCGACTACCGGACCGGGCGCCGAACTAGCTTCTCCTGACCAATCGGTGGAGGCCATTTTCTCTCCTGGATCTACTGTGCTTGAGTCCCTTTGGGGTAACGACCAAGTGCGCATTGTCAGAGATTATTCTTATGTTGCTGTTTCACAGTAATTCTCATCTTCTGATGCCAGAAGTAGTGAAAGCTTCGAACACCGACCCACTCCACTGTATGATGTCACTCCCGAGTCCTAGCATATCGAACCATAATTAATGTCCAACTTTATTCTCGCCCAAGGACACTTACTTTCAGTCTCCAAGGCATATAGGTCCCACTAACACAATGCTTTTTTCGGAAAATATCTCACTCTGCACCGGTGCCCGAACAAACCCGGGCCCGAGGTTGACAGCCTCAATGTTGCGTATGATGGTAGCACCCAGTAAGTAAGATGACCAACCGGATTCAATCTGTTACTACATTTTCTTTCTCTGATGGGGATTTTGCAGGTTATCATCCCTGCATGTCAGTAGCCAATGTTTCCTCATGTTCAGGCATAGAAGATCGTGCTATTCTCCAGGAATCTGATGTCTTACACGGTTCCGCACGGCAAGTATCAGGTTCTTCGTCAGATCTTACACCAGGTGTACGACTCTGGGACCGTGCTTGCTAGCCCCTTGCCCTGTCTTCAGCGAAAGACAAATATGTCAAAGAATTGATGGATGTTATTCAAGATCAGGTATATATATACAGTGGTCATACTCGGGACATGGACAACATAACAGTTTATAAGGACAAGAAAACCGAGGAGAAGAGTATAGACATCAGCCCTTACTATCTCCCTAGATGTAATCATCGCTCCTAGCGAATACAGGACATCAGCCTCATTGCAATACTAGGCTCCGGGGGACGTATGGAATGCCCCATGCATTCCAGACATGCAGTTTTCCGTTCACCGGGCGTTTCTTCTTTTTTTAGCGTCCTCGTTGATGCTGTAGCTGTATCGGTCGTAGTGGTTGGTCCCTCAGCGGCAGTCGTTGACCCCTCGGTAGTATTATTCTGTCCCCCAGAAGCTCGAGCCATTTCACTGATAGTCGCAGAAACCGTGGCTGGAGAAGCTATAGGACCTACATTCGTGCGAGTGGTGGCCCGTCTTCTAGGAGTAAGCAGCCTGGTGAGTAGTGCCCTTCGGGACGGAGTAGCGACTATCTCTGTTGTGTTAGTTCCTTGCGTCGCTGCGCCAGTCCTTCGTCTAGGTGTAGTAACTGCCCTTGTCGCAAGGGCTGTCAGCTCTGACGTGGTGGCTACCGCCTGTCGCAATTGTAGGTTCCTCTGAAACTGTCGTCACGGCAGTTGCTTCCGGTGTAGGGGTAGCTCCAGTCGTAGTTGTAGTAGACGTCCGTATCGAGGCGTATCTCGTGGCCCTCGCAATGGCCGCAAGAGCCGCCTGAACAGCATTAGCAGCAGCAGCAGACGCAATTTCCGCCTCAGTAGGTGGGGGTGGAGGATTCGCAAGCGGTCGTGGAACTGCCAGAACAACCTTCGTCTCGTCTCTATTCATGGTGCTCCCGCAGATGTTTCCTCGCACGTCATCGCCCATCGACACATAATGAATCTCGTACAGACTCGGATAATGATGAGCTATGACTGTATTAGCTTTCGGGATCTCGCCATGTTCAGAGGGGTTATATTTGGATGTTATCTCGCCGTGAACCGTAAGGAACTCCTTAACGTTGCAGGACCAATGAATTGAGACGACGCGCGTTCCGTAATCCATCGTTCGACCAGGAACGATGTCGGAAATAGGGGAGGTGGAATCCACTACCCACACCCGGGTTAGGCCGATTTTATCACCGGCTGCAAAGAGCTTGGAGTTCCAGGGCGCCCAAGATATGGCCTGTTGGAGATAAGATAATCAATATAGGGTTCAGGGGGACGATAGAGTACTTACAGTGATCGGTGCAGTGTGCTTGATTTCTTGGGATAGCTTTCGCTTCGAAGTCTCCTCGCAGACTCGGGAATGAGATCCCCCGCATTGATCGGTTGGTTGGTCTTTGCATTCCAAACCAAAACATTGCCATCCACATCACCACTGGCGAACATATGGTTGCTGGCGCTGAAATTGTATGCGATCCTAGTGATCATGGCTTTGTGGTATTTGATAACCTTCGATCCCTTCTTCATCTTATCCTTGTCTAACCGTGTATCGTAATGCCTTATGCTGCCTTCAGTGTTGCCTACCGTCAGCACGGGTCCATCCCAAGTAAGAGCAGTAGGCGCCTTCGTCGAAAAGCTGATAAGTTTCTGCATCGTCTCGATATCCCAGATCTCGATCAATCCTGCGCGCGAGGCTATCGCGATCGACTCGACGCCCTCCGAGCCAAACGCACCAATAGCCATAGCGGTAAGCTTGTCATCCTTGACTTTGCACAATTGGGTGGCAACATCGTTGGACGACAGCTTCTTATAGAAGATTCGATTGCGGCGGGGGAAAAACAGGATGTTGTTCTTGGAACACGCCAGGGCCACCGGGAGATTGTCGTCGAAGGAGACTGGGGGGTTGAAGTCGATGGTCACGTCGCGTTTCTGGAGGTGATGTTTCGCCGACGCCTCGTGTAATTCTGGTGGGCCAGAAGAACGGAGAGACGAGACAGACTGGCTGCGGGAGAGCGTCGGCGGCACATAGTTTGGGTTCGTTGAATTCAGTTTTTCGCGAAATGTTTTGCTCTCCCAAATTGTTAATTCGGGATGCCGAGTACGAGTCCGGCTTGAAGTAGTACTTCCGTACTGTAGGAATGCTAGTCATTATCATGGCAGACTGAACAATAGAAAACTTACGAGGTCTTCAAATGTAGTGAAGGACGCACCGTGTCGAAGCGGGGGTGCAGAAGCCGAAGGACTGGTTAACCGACCGCGAGAAGGCGTCAGTGACAAGTCAGACCATGTGTTTGACGCTGACGCGCGGGCGGGCGGTGGTAGCATCGACGTGGACGCCGTAGGACCGCCTGGAAGGGCGAAAAGACGCGAGGGGACGCTGCGAAGCATTCTCGGCCTCTTTCTATCAGCCTCTTCGTCGAACTCTGGACTCGGAGTACCGTCGTCGTTTAAAACCGCTAATAGATTCACCGACATCGAAAGGACGGTGACGAGGAAAAAGAGACGCCCCCGCCGAGGACGTCGAAGCAAACGACTCGTCAGCCATGGTTAGTTGGTGGCAGGAGGTAGGAAGACAACAGGTCCCAGTTCTCGAAGATGAACTTGTGTCGTCTTGTTTGTGCGAGGAGTTGCAGCAGCCCGCGTGTTGCTCTGAACAATGATTGCCTGTTTTGTCCACACAATACAGTTGCTCCCATGTCTCACCCGTCAAGCTTTAGATACAAAAGCGATGAACAGTGTTCTATGAAAAGAAGTTGACTCACTACAAATTTGAAAAAGAGCAGATACAGAATGGTTCGATAATTTCTATAGGCGTCAGGAAATTGCAGTATGGTGGTACAGATGGTTCCTACGATCGGAAGTGAGTGGCTGTTAGCGAGTAAAAGATTGACTTTACAGTAATCTATGTTCTTCGCCTTCAACGCGATGTCTTAGTGCGATGGGTAGTACCCCTTGAACTTCCCTAGAAAATACACCTCAGTATAAAAATAATTTGCATCCGGTACCTGAAAATCGCAGACTCACCGTGAGTTTCGCATAATACTTACGCCCTTCCTTGGACTTTTGGTCGATATAAGCTTTCCACCTCTGCTTCCGAAGCTCCTCTTCCATTCCCAGGTGCCCAAGATAAAGCTCCCAGGTGTACTCCAAGACTCTTTGCTGGGCTCCTCCCCACAGCAATCGCAAAGCATCTTCATACTCGTACAACTTTGATGAGTAATGCTGTTCATCTGGCATTCCTGTCCCTGAGGTCCACTTCTGCAAGCTGCCGTATCACTCAGCGTATCATAGGGCTATAATAGACATTACTCACAGCGTCTGGCCCTATCTGTCCTACATACCAAAAAGTGAGGTATTCGCCGCCGTTATCATTCCTCTTGGTGCTCCACGAACGAACTGAGATGTACGCTGGCTCCACATTGGGACTGCGTCTCGCACCAGGATTGTGAGGCGGGGCAGGTGCCCGGGTAGCTTTGTACAGCGGAAAGTGCTTGGCCTTGTACCCAGACTGTATTAGCACAATGTGAGCAAATGAACGTTTTCATTGAAGAAAAAGGGGCACCTCCTCGTATGCCTCTCTCACGGCTGCCTCTTCCAACGATTCGCCTATATCCTTCCTTCCTTTAGGTAGAAAATATGTCTTCCGTAGTGAATCATAACAAACAACAATCTTATGCGACGACGGCTGGATGATAACCATTCCTGAGCCCACCATAAAGTCGCACGCCGCCCATCCACTATCAGGAATCTCTGGAGAGCTCCATTTAGAGAATACTCGTGGTGCTGGTGGCTGCGGTGTAGAAAGCGATACTGCTCGTTTCCTTCCCTGTCGCTTGCCGTGGGATCCATGACTCATCACCGTAAGAAGTGAAGTTACACATTCCATCAAAAGTTGAGAAGATCACATGCCGATAAAGTTAAATGAAGGAGGGGAGGAGAGAATTTGAGGACCAGTACCTCCACTGCGTCTTAGTAGGGTACCTATTGCCGTTAACGAAATGCAGAGGGAAACGAAGAAGAAAAAGGATGGAAAGAGCACAGCCACGTCGATACGCGACAGGCGCAGGTCGCCGCTTTAGTAACCGATCTGAACAATCACCAGATGGATTTATTCAATACAAGGAATAATGATAATTAATATCGTTACTGGTCGTCAGTCATTACATGTCGTCAAAACATACAAGTCATAATCCATCATTACAACACCGTCGTAGAAATTCCAAGGGAAAGGACGAGAAGAAGGATTGCGTACAACCCGGCAAGAGAGACAGGTATAGCGCCGGGTATCGCTGCACTTGAGCTCGTCGACGTACTTGCTGAGCTCGTGGAAGAAGCGCTGACCGTCACCTCACCGTTCGACTCTGATACGTTGCCCAATAATGTACTTTCCAATGCGCAGACCTTTCTCATTCCAGAGACAATACTGGGCAGGTCATTGCCTTCTAGGACGTCTGTCTGGTTCGTTGCCTGGAAGCTACGGACGTGAAATGAGAATTACGACGAACTCAATGACAGGTAAGGTGCATACCAGTTGACACATTGAGGGAAAACAGACTGGAAAGTCTCTGTACAGGCGCATTGGATAACATTGACAAAGGCTCCGGGATTAAATATAATCTGAAGTGATATTATTGTAGCCCTTTTGCCAAATCGAACACCGTACCATGGAAAAGTTTGCTAGAACGGGTGCAGCCTCCGCACAGTTTTGAATACTCGAATAATTCTGTCGATGCAGAGGTCAGTATGACAGCACGGCCACCTATTTCATCCAAAGACAGGAGTCCACTATTCCCCCCGGGACCGCAAGCCTGCAAAATTCTCTTACCTGTTCGCAGATTGGACATGAAGCAGGCGAATCAGGAAAATACGGAGTTGTTCGGTGGACCAGAGCCTGGGAACGGCTCGACAGGCCAGCAGGGAAAGGGGATCCCTCTGCTACGAGAACGAGACCAAGAAGCAGTATATGGAATGTCGTAAATTGCATCATAATGTAGGTCGTAATTGAGTGTCTCTAGCAGGGAATCGTGCTGGCCGTCCTGTGCGGTGGTGACGGTAGGGTGGAACGATGAGAAATCGGATTCACACAATGATCAAAAATGACATTGGCAAGCCGGACCTCACCGGACCGAAATGACGCACGAGTAATGTATTTTCCAGTTTTACACGCCTATCAACCAGCTCAATTTCGCATGGGTGATAAATTTTCATAAATGTATTGTGAGAGCACGAGAATATATAAGTGGAGGTTAACTTGAGGAAAGGGGGGTAGACGCTAGCTTGAAGACTGAAGCACTCTAAAAGAATCATTCTTCTTTAAGTTCCTGACTCTCCTCCTCCAAAATCTCCATCTCCCGGGCCTCCATAGCACGAGTCAAATCATTCAGAGTATGATCTGCCCAAAAATTGATGGCCCACGCGTCATGCCTCTGGACAGTGTCAAAGTCTCCGTATTCCTCCAACATCTCCACATATCCCTGAAGGTTTGGCTTGCTTCCATAGTGGATAGATGGGTATTGGACTCCACCGTTCTTCAGCAACGTTAAATTCACCTGTGTAATAAGCAGTAAGGTGACCACAGGTGTGCGCGCAACAGAAATCATAACGTACCTCGTTGCAAATCTCGAACGGAGTCGGCCTCTTGATGGACATTAGGTCCTTATCAAGAGAGTCCATAACGAGTCTGAAGTCCAAATTCACCATAGTGATATTATCCAGGGTGTACCAGACCTCGTGGAAACTCTCCGAATCTTGTCCTTCATCGTGACTGAGAATAAGGGACCTACTGTGCATAGCTTGGATCACCTTCTCGATCTCAGATGAGTCAACTCTGGAAGTCTCGATCACAGCATGAATCTTGTCAAGCTCCTGGTTCATGAGCGCAAGCTGTTCTTTGAAAACACCACAAGAGGTCTTCATCTGCATGTGCAGTTCGACGTAGTTCCAAGTGCTCCAAGATTTCCGTAGCTTCTCAAGGGCGAGGTCTACGTGTCGAAGCTGAAAATTACATTAAAAGATATATCAATATACATGAAAGAGAAAGTTGCGTACCTGCAACGCAATGCTTCTCATCACATAGAAGCCAGTACTACGAAGAGCCACTGTATGGGAGAAAATGTCGCGTGCATCAATGCCCAGACGATACCAGACATCAAGAAGACCGCCTTGCAAATCCTGGTCGCTTGAAGCAACTTCATCTGACCATACCTCGATATCGGTGATAACTTGTTCCACTGCGAGCAAGGCGCGATTCTTAGAAAGAGTCTTCAAGGACTTTGATAAGAGCACAACGCCACGAACGTCTTCTTCCAAGAACGTCGTCAAGTTCGTCGTGCGATAGAACATGTCTTGTGAAGTCTCGTCGGGAAAGGTGGGGTTCCAAGGCAAAGTGGCGTCGTCAACAGCGGGAGCATGAAACTCCTTGGGACATTCGATAGACTGCCGGGCATTCAGAATGACGACATTCAGTACCGCGAGCAGAAAGAAGGCGAGTAGGCAGATCAGGCAGAGTCTGACCAAGAAGACTATCTGATACCAGATGAATCGCCGAGGAGAGATCGGAGCTGGAGAAGCTAGCTCGGAGTCAGAGGGTGGAGACTTTTCGGGCGAAGACATGAGTTTGAGAGGGGATGGATGAGATGCAGTTGAGAGGCGCTGAAGACAGGGCTTTATAATAGGAGGGGATGATCTCGGCGTAATAAAGCACAACGTGTGGATATACAACAAGAGGACTTGATGAGAGGATACCTCGATCTTTCTCACGTTGTCAAGGCAGAGGACAAGAATCGGGAGCGCTTAGCGCAGTGGTGGGAAAGGTTTGAGAAGAACAAAACGCGTCAGTGATGGAAGCATCCTAGTCGTGAGAGAATAATAATCAAAACCTTGCTGGTCCTTGCACTCCTTCATTCATGCCAGCTTATACCAAGATCTGTTCCGCTATGGGAGCATTCAATTGGTGAAAGCTATTCCGCCCATGACGGCTAAGCTCAAGGATGAACTTTGTATGATGGTAATATTATCAATCACCAGGCAGTTGCCGAACCCACTGTGGTCGGCTCCGTCACATCGGATGTGAGAGTGGGACCGGAGAAATCGAGTTCCTTCAGTCCCACATGTGCCGCTGAAATAGGACAAGTCATACTGGGTGTTACTCAGTCTCACTGGCGCTACTATTATATTCATATCCCTAAATCCGACACTTCTGCTAAGTTCTGCCCCAGATTGCGACCCGGTCCACAGTTATCTCAAGTTTTTCAACGCTAAGTCAGTGAGCGTCGCTGGAATCAGTAAATTTCCCCTCATGTGTGATATTCACTGGAAATATTGATGTTGTTGATACACTAAATCACTGAGATAGTCCAATCCATCGCCTGGATCCAGAGTTCATGGAGGTTCGAAGTTTGAGGCATCTGTGGCGAATCTTGTGTGAGTCGTGAGCGGGACAAAACTGTGCGACTCGGAGGGCGCGACTGAAGGATTCAGGGTTACTGGAAAACTCGACTCGTACTGACGGACTCGATCAAGAAACTCCAATCCCACTCATATTGCTTAGGTACTATATACTCGTGCAGACATTCCGGGACGTCTTTATCGCGGTTGTAATGATCCAGACTCTGTCTAGGCAAGAGGACAAGTGTTTTATCTGTATTGTGATTTGTGCGTGGACGTGAGAAATGGTAAGACAATCGCGGGTATTGGTCTCCTCGTTCCATCCTTTAAGTTTGGGGGTTCTATTTGACCTCCTTGCATCAGGCCGCATTTGTTAACTTTCCAGATTAACTTCTTGGCGGTGGAGGTGTCCCTTTACATGTGTAATTTTATCTGAAATTCGAACATTTGCAGTGCAGACCCCTTCCTGCTCTGAATCGTTGGGAGCGAAGATATTGTCTGCCCAATGGAATTCCAAAAAATGGAAGGTGGATTCGACGTGCTCAGCATTCTACCCTCGCCTTACGCTGCCGAGCTATTTCTTTAACCCGACCTTGCGTCATCAGCGACGGAATGCATGCTTCTAATATGTCCGCCTCGGCGCTCCTCCCTCGGGTAAAACTGACATTACGTCCTTGCCCGTGGGGTTTCGAAGTTGATACGGGGGATCGGCACGCCTCAAATTGAAATACCCCATGGGCTGAGCTGTCAATTTACTCGTGAAGGTACGTTGAAATGTTGATATGCAGCCTTTCTCGGCAATTGTTCTAGTACTCGTGACTGGTAGAAATATGAGCCATCGAAGCGAAGACGCTTGGAAGTTGGGGGTCCTTTTGAAGGCGGACCTTAGTCGTGCGTAATGCCTGAACGTTGCTCCGGGGGCCCGAAGCGGTAGCCCGCCGCTTCCGTGTGAAAAGATGTTGCCCAATTGGGAGAGCGTCGGCATCGGCACGGCTGGCTGTTCTGAGACCAATACCACCTACTGTACTCAGCCTTATACTCGGGAATTTTTCTGGCTTGCGACACCCTTCTATTCCCATTTCTTTATTAGAGCTCCGAGCATTTTCCAAGCTTTCGCTGCGTTCCGTGTTTTTAGACAAGTGCGTCAGTGGCGATAGAGATCTAGACCGCTGATGTTCATCAAACTTTTATTTGCCAGTAGACGCTCTGCATTTC
The DNA here is from genome assembly GCA_030435615.1 of Armillaria luteobubalina. NCBI lineage: Eukaryota > Fungi > Basidiomycota > Agaricomycetes > Agaricales > Physalacriaceae > Armillaria > Armillaria luteobubalina. The sequence continues at coordinate 881,240 of JAUEPU010000021.1, read as the reverse complement.
CCCCCTCGTCCTCTGCACCCAGTGAGTCTTCCTTGCTACTCGGGGGGTGTATTTTATCGAACCGGCGTGTCCTGGAAGCTCTCCACGAGGGAGGAATTGCGTGCGGCATTGCTCTGCCGTTCGTGCCGCCTCCGTTTGGCGAGCGGTACCTGACACGCTCGGCATCATTCCGACGCCTCAGGTTTGATCCCAGAATTAAAAATTGGGAATGTAGGCTGCCGTCGTATTTAACCAGCGCACTCGGGTTTCGTGCTCACACTACCAACCATGAGGGTCACCTCCTCCCTACGAAATGTCTCCCCTTCAGTCTCGTCCGCGCTGAAGGAGCGTGTTCGCAGGCCTTCATACCTCAAGAAACTGGCCCAGCCTGCGGACCTAGCTCCTCTGTTCCAGGTCCGTTGTCCTCCGGGTTGTACTCGCTGTCGATGTTTTGACTGACGTGTAAATTCTGTCCTGCAGAACGATGACTACGTATGTTTCCCAGCTCTTACCTCGGTATACCGCTAACGACACGTCGGGATACACAGATTGGCTGGTCCGGTTTTACCGGTGTCGGTTATCCCAAGGGCGTTCCAACGGTACGTCGTCATCGTGCATGATGTCGGAAGACTGATAGATTATGGTTATTTCCGCTCAACAGGCTATCGCCGACCATATCGAGTCCAACAACCTCCAAGCTGATCCCGCGACCAAGAAAAAGTTCAATCTCTTCGTCGGTGCGTCTGTAGGACCAGAGGTCGAGGATAGATGGGCACGTCTTGATATGTACGTTTTGTATATCTTCCACCCATTCTTTTCTTCTAACGCTGTTTAGGATCGAGCGCCGCTACCCACATCAAGTTGGCAAGGAAATTGCCAAGGGCATCAATACGGGGAGAATCAACTTCGCGGACAAGCATCTTTCAAGTATGTTCCGCGATTCAATTTAGTACGGCACCGGATTAAACACGTGGATCAGTGTTTCCCCAGGATTTGACCTATGGCTACTACAGCCTGAAGAAGAAACACGGAGACCCGTCGAAACCGCTCAACTGGGCCATCGTCGAGGCCACTGCTGTCCTAGAAGATGGATCAATTGTACCAGGTGAGTGATACCCCACATTTGATGGCCCTGCTGGTTCTGATCCCCATCCACAAGGTGCATCCGTTGGTGCCACGCCCGAAATTTTGCAGTCCGCAGAAAAAATCATCATCGAAGTCAACACTCTCATTCCTAACCTCGAGGGTCTCCATGATATCAACCAGTCCTTCATTCCCCCACACCGTCAACCATACGTGAGTCCTTTCCCTGATGTTTTTGTATCACGACGACGAAAACATCAATTTGTCTAGCTTATCACCCACCCATCCGACCGTATCGGAACTACGTCTATTCCCGTGGACCCAGAGCGTGTTGTCGCCATCATTGAGAGCAGGCAGCCCGATAACACGAGTAGTAACACTCCGGAGGTCAGTTTACCAAGACATCTCTTATCGCCGCATACTGACGCGAGGACTAGAATGAGGACAGCAAGGCCATTGCCCGTCACCTGATCGAGTTTTTATCAGACGAGGTCTCGGCAGGCCGACTTCCCAAGTCTCTGCTACCCTTACAGTCGGGTATCGGAAACGTGGCTAACTCCATCATCGGAGGACTTGCAGATGGTCCGTTCGACCGGGTGCAGGTCTGGACTGAGGTTTTGCAGGGTACACATATCGCTACTGGACGGTGATTAAAAAGTTGACGTTGTGGCTCACCAGATACCTTCATCCGTTTCTTCGATTCTGGAAAGCTCGACTTCGCTACCGCCACCTCTATCCGATTCAGCCCCGAAGGGTGAGCGCTTTCATCTGCGCCAGATGTGTTTGGAGCGCTCATCCGTTTTCTTTCGCAGCTTTGACCACTTCTATGCTCACTGGGCCGAATACAAGGATCGTCTCCTCCTTCGTTCGCAGCAGGTTGCCAACTCTCCCGAGCTGATTCGACGACTTGGTGTTATTGCCATGAACACCCCCTTGGAAGTTGACATCGTAGGCCGTTCTTTCTAACGTCATATCTTCTGCTCATCGTGTCCGCCCGCAGTACGCCCATGCTAACTCCACCAACGCCTTGGGATCTAGGTGAGAACCCCGTCCATTTTTTGGGCGCGTCTCGAGCTGACGGGTTTCTTGTCGTTAGGATGTTGAACGGTCTCGGAGGATCTGCTGACTTCTTGAGGAACGCCAAGCTCTCTATCATGCACACACCTTCGAGGTAAGCCCCGCTGCGTGTCCGAAGTCCGATTAGTATTGACTCGATGATTCTGTAGCCGACCAACCAAGACGGACCCCACCGGTATCAGCTGCATTGTTCCGTTCTCTTCGCATGTAGACCAGACTGGTGAGAATTCCACGTGTGCGTACGCGTCGTAGCGGGGAACTGAATGTGTATAGAACATGACCTGGACGTTGTCGTCACTGAGCAGGGTCTCGCTGACCTGCGTGGTCTCTCTCCCCGTGAACGGGCCCCTCTAATCATCGAGAAGTGTGCCCACCCTGACTACAAGGATCTGCTTCATGAGTATTATGACCGCTCTCTGCACGAGTGCATGAAGAGAGGTGCTGGACACGAACCCCATATGCTCAGGGTAAGACCATCCCATTATGTTTATGTGCTTATCGTGTTTTCTTTCCCTTTTTACAGAACGCGTTCAAAGTAAGTTCTTCCTTCCCCCGAAAAAAGCTTGAGTTAACCTGTCGCGTTATTTAGTTCCACACCAACTTCATGGAGCACGGAACGATGAAGGTGAAGGGATGGGATTAAACGTATGGTGTGTCGTGAATTATATACCTCATCGTGATAGCGTGTTAAAAATTAAAATAAATAAACATTTGTACACATTCTATCAGGGCGTGTCGTTTTAAGTTTCGACGGGCTCGAATACATTTATGCTCCATGTTCGCGCCGCAGGATTTTGAAGCATCGCTTTTTGTCATTAAGCTTGTGGTGGCAGTGCAAGGACAGTAAAATAATAATAAGAAAAAATAGAAAAATAAATCGAGTAATATTTGCCCGGCGCGCCAAATTGTTCCTTGCCTTTCACGCTCATCATTGCTCGTCGCGACATATGAATATCTCTGCCCCCGAACGCGAATATCATGGTCGATGCTAGCTTTCTCCCTACATTATCGTCGCTGGACGTCGACCGCGCCACCCAAGTTTGTACTTTCGAAATTCATTTGATGTGGCTCTCGGAACCCTGACCGGTATTATTCAAGTTGATTCTCCAGGCGTACGGACAGCCCAACTCTTTTCTACCACCAGATGAACTTAGGCTGCGCCAGCAAGAGCTTTTTGAGATACAAAAGCGCCCGGAAGCCTGGGGCCTTGTCCTTCCTTTGCTGAACCATGAAGACCCGAATGTTCAATTTTTTGGTGCTCACACCGTACAAGTGAAGATTGCGCGCGATTGGTGAGTGAATACTCTAACTTGAGACGATCCAGGACCGTGATAGATTGTAGGTTGTCTTTTCCAGAGGACCAGGCCGTACCACTCCGCGATCTGCTCACTCAACTAACCGCGCACTCGATCGTTATTGGAAGAAATAATGTTATTCTTCGGAAGCTCTTCGTCTCTGTACATCACGCCTCTTCTACTCCCCCTCATCTCTCCGTCTAATGGCTATCTCGACAGCTGTGTTCTTTAGCGCTAAAACTAGCCCCACAACACCCTACACAATGGCCGGATTGGATCTTGTCCTGTGTTACTGCCTTCTCTGGAAGCGGTGCCCAGACAGGCCCTATCCTCGATTTTCTCAGTATTGTGGCGGAAGAGGTCAGCACGGCGGATCTACTCGGTCCGAATAAGTACGTAGGTAACGCTACTTTCTGCTCGTTCTCACGCGCGTTCTAGGACGAGGATGGTCGATACTATGAAAGATGGCAGTCAGATAGTTCTGCAAGCCATCAGATCGTCGCTAGATCGCTCGTCCGCTGTTCCGGCCAACCAAGTCTTGTCGGCTATGAAATGCTTTCAGTCATGGCTATTGTATCTCGGTGCCGCAGACGTGATCGCCATCATACCTCTTCTTCTTCTCTTTCTTAATCCTGAAGATGACACGCTCTTCATCGCGGCATCAGCTACCCTTCAAGAGATCATGTCCTCTTCCCCACTATCAAACGGACAATTGGGCACGGGAGTCAAGACTCTGGCCCAACCTCTTCTTCTGTGGCTGGATAGCAAGGGTAGTATCATCGTCGAGAACACCTTAAGGAGTGGCCTGGTCGACGAAGTCTCGCATTCATTATGCAAGCTTCTAGCAGAACTTGGTGATCACTCGACGCCATACTTTGCCCGCAGTATCGCTTCCAAGGCACGGGTAGATCCTCTTGAAGCCTACCAGAGCGTCGTCCCAAACCCGTCTGCGAAAACAAAAGGCCAGCTTACGCAAAGATATCTTCGCGTTATGCTTGATTATACCGGTCTATCTGGATACTTCGGGGCGGATGAGGAGACTAGCGAACTGACTCTCGGGTTCTGGTATATGCTTCAGGAAGCGCTTTGGGATCTCAGTGCTGACGATGGACGGGAAATGAATGACGGCTGATCCTAATGTGATTGCCAAAGCTGTCTACGTAGAATTGGTCAAGATACTGCGCAGGAAAACGACGTTTCCCCCACGTGGTCACGGATGGTCGAAAGGTATGACTTATATAATGCTATCATCTCCGCGTGTTGATGTCTAGGTAGACCAAATAATCAGATTTCAGACGTAAGTCGTTTTGCCGGTCCAGGGCTCAATGCTGATCCCTCCTTAGTTATCGGCGGGACATCGGAGACACGTTAATCAATGCGTGGGTGCGGTGCATTTCTATGCGATAATTTCCGCTTATCGGTCTTTAGGTACTATGTCATTCGAGATGAGATGCTAATCTACTTCGTGGATAGCCTGATACAGGAGCTTTCAAATCGATCAGATCCTAATCAAGGCTGGGAGGTGGGCCTATTTTACCACGCACAACTTACAATCCTCAACTTCTTTGTTGAGTAGGAAATAGAATCAACGCTTCACTGCCTATCATCTCTCCAAGAGGCCCTAGACTACGACAAGGCGCCCGACTTGGCCCGGCTTTTCAACCCCGAGGTTATAGGCCGATTGCCGTCTGCAGGACGTAGTCGCGTCCGGTTAACAACATTAAATCTTTTAGGTCAGCGTCGAATGCTAGAAATCAAACGAACCGACTTGACGCGACTCTTATAGGAACCTACTCGTCTTGGTTTGCTCATGAGTCTCCTCAGCAGGAAAAGATCTTATCTGGTCCTTCAAAACTGGACATGCTATTGTCGGCCGTAGGATATGTAGTTGCTGCTCTACCCGAGCCGACCTTGTCTGTACAAGCTGCCCTTGCCTTGCGCAACTTGTGTGATGCCAACAGAAAACTGCTCGCGCCTCAGATTGGGGCATTCGCGGAGTTACACGCAGGCTTGGCCCGAGTGCCGGTACGTGGAGTTTTGAACCACGGGGGATAAAATTTTTACATTAGAGTTCATAGGATGCAGAAAAGAGCAAGGTGCTACAATCTATTGCAAGCGTCATTGAGGCCCTGCCGCCGGCACAGCAGATTCCTCCCATCGAAGTAAGATCACCTTCTCTATCCCTTGATAGATTTTTCAATGGGCCCTTAGGCTATGGCTACACCTATCGTACAAAAACTGATGGACATTCTCAATAGCCCCACTACGGTAGGTGATGGGTTATATTTTAATCTTTTGACTGACGTCTCTCAGCTTCCTCCTGAAGCGCGGAGTTTAGCCATCCTTCAGCTAGAGACGTTAGCTGGAATCTCTAAGGGTCTGACCCGTGCTACAGATGATCTGTTAGACCTGAACGAGGAATCGGAGGTGCAGCAAATCTTAGAACAAGTAAACTTAGCTAGAAGGGATGACCGGATGGCCAGGCTACGTGAGGCCATTCTTGCTGCTATCAGCCGCTGCGTGGAAGCTACAGGACAAGATGTTGGTGTTGGACAGGTAGGTCGTATTGTACTTCTTCGCCGCGCGCTTAGCAACAGTTCTCAGGCTATCAACGAACTGGTCAAATCTATAACTTCACTTGCATCCGACGCCACGATCATATCTTTACCACCTGCACCTTTGTTGTCTTTAGTTTGCATGGCCGCAGAACGACAGCTTACTGCGTCCTGGCTGGCGCTTGCAACCATGCTATTTGCTCAAATGAATCCGCCTCCACCGATGCCTCTAACAGGGGACGAGGACGGTCTGTTGAAGCGTAGAGAAGCGGAACTTGAACGGCAACGTGCAGAGGAAGAAGAACGGGCAAAGGCTGTCGTCATAGAAGTGTTGCCTATTCTACTGAATGTCTCGTTGTCGTTCATGGCAGCACCCGGAGCCATGGAGAATGTGGGTGTCTTCGACCCTAGGACAGCGAAACAACGTGCTGATAAGATTGCGTTAGAATCCTGATATCGTTCAAGAATTTTTCAACTGCATGGACAGAGTTGGTCACACCGGATGATATTATTGTTTTTACGTTGATGACGTTGGTTTCTGTAGGTTGCACAAGATTTCACAGCCACGTTGTATCATTTACCACCGGGTGCACTGGATGCTCTCATGCAATGTTCTGTTCGCGCTATGGCATTGCAGGAGCGTTATTCTTTGATTGCTGCTTGCAATTTTTTGGTATGCTCGGTTATAGATATATCCTGTTCGGCTTTAATTTCTGATCATCTAAATGTGCAGAGCAACCTTATTCATCGGTCTTGCGTTTACCCTGCGTTGGAAGCTCAGCGGACGCAATTGATAAGCGGGCATGGCCGAGACATAATGCGAGCAGTGCTGTTCGGACTTGCTGGCGTGTCTCCAAGGAGTGCAACGCCCAATCTCGTGGAGATGCTGTCGACCTTACTGGTCAGATGCGTCGAGGAGTCACGAGTATGGCTTAAGGAGATTCTATTTGATGTCCGTCATTCAATTTCCGTCGTTGTAATAGCAACTCACCCTCATATTGTAATAGGCTGACTTTTTACCATCGAAGGCGGGCCCCGCTATCAAAGAGACCTTCGTTAAAACCGTGTTGGGGTTAGTGCTCGAGCTCTTCTCAGGGGTGCTTCCTTCTCATGTTTGTCCTTGACAGATCTAGGTCAATAAAGCGAACTCGCGAGGCCGCGAATCAATTCGCTCTGGTCGCGCGGGGTTTAGAGGGAACTAGTTTCGGCTATGCATCGGTTTCCATGTAAGAGTAAGAAGTAGGCTTTTCTGATTTGTATCTTGTAGCGGTGGCTTACCGAGTATTTCAGTTATTTATGCGATAGAATAACATGTAGGAAGATAATAAAGCTTTGAAATCTGACCGCCCCGTGCATTAGATTACGTTTATGTTTGACGTACGGTATGGGTACGACAACTAGCGCCCATGATCCTGAAAGGAATGTCGAATTTCCTGGTCACTTCTTCCGGATAAGATACACAGAGTCACCCGAAAGCTTCCATGCGCTTCCGTGCAGTCCCATTCCGTCCTCGTCATGCTCAATAGGACCTGGATCTGACGTTATCGGCATCGATGATGACTGGCCTTCTGTTACTGTTCCTCGCGAGCCGGTAAAATGAATCCCAGGCAACATGTGTTCTTCAAGCACTATCTCTGAGTTGCAGCATTATAGAACGGACCCTGAAATCATCATTTTGAAACATGCCTGGGTCAGTGATTCGATTTATGTGATATGTTAGGTGTTTATAAAATTACATGTCAAGTCCAGGTCATGCACTTGCCCCGCTCCTTGATTCCCCACCATCATCTCTAGATATGTCTACATCCTCGACGGTCAACATGGGCATCGCCATTTACCACCTAGTTGACAAGGCCAGTAAAACCGCGTCTTACCAATGGAACCTCGTTCTCTCCACTGGCTCATTCGACGCCCGCGATGTCCGTGTCTACACTATCTCCAACACTAAAGACAAAGGGCGCACCACGTGTCCATGGTATCTCGACCACCGAATAGCCACTCTCCTTCAGTCCTCCGCCCTTCAGGGTGTCTTCCAAATCCCCTTGATTGTTCCATTGACATTGACGGCGCTCGACGAATTCATTCGCCAGTTCTCATCAATGCGGGATGGGTATAACACGAGGGGGCGAGGTTGGGATACCACAACGTACACCGTCCGCATTCTAGACAGCCTGCACGAGGCTGGCTGTATCAGACTGCCATGCAGGGTGGAAGAGTTGGTGCCGCACGTCGAACATAGAGCCACTCGACTGGAGTCGATGAAGGAGCAACCTGGTTACGGAGGCATGAAATTAGCGATACTCCCGTTATGATGGCCGAAGAACACAGATGGGGCGTGGGGGTACCATTACGGTGTGGCACGGGAGGCGTCTGTCGATGACAAATCCGAGAGCTTGGGAACTTTAGGAGGTCACAATCGTCAAGGTGGAAGTCGGGTTGGTTAGAGCTTAGATCGCTAGGGGCGCGACAAACAAAAGGCTGTCGGTTCGAGTTGTATTATTTTTTTTTCGCTATGGTCTCGTTTTCATTTTCCTCTGTTGCTGTGTATCTGCTGTCTTTGTACTTCGATTTGGGACCCTGGGTCATGCGCAGTTACTATCCATTGCGCGATCGCCACCGTTCGTTATGCGTGGTCGTATTCATAGAAATAGTGGGACGTATCAGAATATGTAGTAAAAATGGTCATCACATCCTACGATAGAGATTACATGATCCCGATGTGTACTTCAAAGGGAAGGAAGAGTCCCTCAGCCATAAAGCGTGGGGCATGGACTCACCCGAGTTCTCTGACTGACCACGAAAGTAAATTACCGTTCGCGGACCTCAGTAGGCGGCAATCTTTACTGAACAACACATCTAGAGAGCAAGCTCAGTATGGACAGACGATCATGTAAAAACAAATGGAAACGAATACCTCAGTCCTGAGATCTACTCCGAAGTATCCGAAGATGGGTATCTTTTGGGCGAAAGTCAGAGAGGGACAGGGACGCAGAAGTCTTGATGAGGATATCAGGATACGGATCATCGAACGGAACAAACTAATGACCAGGCTTAGGGCCGTCTTTGTCCTCTTTTCTTTCCGTAGCTGACGAAGGAGCGCATTATGCTGAAAGGCGCAAAAACTGAGAATAGCGGTTCAAGTCATATAAATAAATATTGCCCACCTGGTTTAAGGAATCCATAAGGAAACATCACACAAGCAAGGAAATGATAGGGTTTGCACCTCAAGGCGCCTCATCTTCCGTAAGAGTACGCCGCCTCTGCCAGCCTAGATCATGCACCGGAGCTGAAGGTCGGGTCATTATATCGTTTTACTTCCTCTTGGAAGCCGATAAGGTTTCGGCGTCTAGATAAAGAAGGAACTTCGAAGTAGGTGCGTGTCGTCCGCGAACATAAAACTTGTGGCTATCGGTGTGTTTGCCGTTGTCAATCCGGATAGAAAATTTCACTACACTCCACGATTGCCCCGAACGTCGCACAACGGCGGCGATCAAGAGTCTGTGGGATAGGAAGGGCTCGCGGGACCGTATGGAAAAGCTCGTAATTGTAAAGTTCCCCTCAGCTGCGATCATCTCTTCTAGACAAGATGGAGTATCATGAGCCACTACGCGATGTTCCTGTGGCGTACAAGCGAGAAAGGTCTAGTTTCTTGTTCTCCGCAATCGCAGAAGGCCGGTGAATTTTTAAAACATTCCGCTTGGGTAAAAGAGAAAACGAAACGAGCAAGTCTGTCAGGCTGTTGGTTATTGGATAAAGGGCTCGAAGTAGATTCGGCGAAGAAGCAGAGCCAAGACTAAAAGGAGAAGAACAGAAGTCGAACCTGCAAAAACACGTCTGTTTATCAAGAAGTATTCTCAGCATCGGGTAACAAGTATGATCACTGAGCGACCTGTCGCAACAGGTAGAGCAAACAAGGAAGATATCAACATTATATCATTATCATGCCTATAAAAGAGCATTACGTTACAACATCGTGAGCAACAAGTCACTTACTCATGTACTTGTTGCAGTCATCGACCATGCCTCGCTCCTGGCTGAGGTTGAACCGTTGAAGCCGTAATAGTCCGGGCCGCATACGCCGCTGACGTGTCAATCTGATTCTCCGAAGGAAACTCCGACTGCACGTTTGTTCTGCTTATGCTCGATATCGAGTACGAGGTCAGCTTGCTCCCAGATATAAGTCTTTATGCTACATCATATCATAGGCTGTGTCCGGTTTCTTCTCCCAGGATGCGGTCGATGCCGATCCTGTGGCAATAGGCGCTGTTCCCCCTCGCTTTGGCTTACTCGACGCGTCTCCTGAGAGATGGGAGACATTCAAATCTGCTGTCAAGAAGTTAAATAATGACTCTGCTAGTGGCGTATCCTATAAAGTATTTTTTCTTGGACGTCATGGTGAGGGTTATCGTAAGTCCAACGAACTTCTCTGCTGAGCCGCTCTGATGTACATCGATAGACAACGTTGCGGAAACCAAGTACGGAACTGAAGCCTGGGATGAGTGAGTATTAGGGTTTGTCAGATGACATGCTCAATTCCCATAGTTTTTCATAGCTATTGGTCGAAACTCGATGGCGACGGTGAACTTACGTGGGGTCGTATGTTCATACGTGTTACGAAGCGCATGCCTTCTGTTAAACGATCCTGTTATAGCTGATCCTTTGTTGACCCTCCTCGGCGAATCCCAAGCGAACGATGCCCGTGGAAAATGGGAGACGGAACTACATCATGGCATACCTCTCCCCGAGAAGGCTTTCAGCAGCCCCTTGCAACGCGCCATGCGGACATACCTACTCACGTTTGATGGAATCGCCGTCGCTTCTAAGCCTATGGTCCTCGAGGTGTGTTCATTTCACTGTCTTCATATCCTCTTTTCTATAACCTTCTTCCAACAGAACTGTCGGGAAGAATACGGAGTCCACACCTGCGATAAACGGCACCCGTTATCTTGGATTCAATTCAATTACCCACAACTTCTTGTGGAAGAGGGTTTTACCGAGCAGGATGTTTTGTGGAAACTTGACACGAGGGAAACCAAGACGGAAGTCAACGCCCGAGCTAAACAGGTATTGGACAGAATATTTACTCTGGAGAGTAGTGCATGTAAGTGCTGATATAGATACCGCTGCTGGTGGGCGACACTGATTATGCAATTCGCAACAGATATATCCATCACCGCTCACGGTGGAATCATCAACGGTCTATTGGCATGTATCGGTAGGAACACTTATTCCCTCCCAACAGGAGGTCTGCACCCCCTTTATGCCTCGTCTCATTAATCATTAAGTCCAAGATAGGTGTACTCCCTGTCGTCGTTAAAGGCATCCGACGAGAACAAAATTAGAACTTGTATTAAACCCATATTCTCGGCAATTCATTGATCTATGCAGGCAGCCCTGCGGCTATCTGAGCCCTTACGGTCAGGAATCGGAAATCGCACGCGCGAATACCCATTCTTCTGGACTTCCTTTGCAAGGACCACAGTGGGTTGTTTGATCTCACGAAGAGGAGAAAGTCACAGGAAGTTATTGAAGGTTTGCCGAACTACCACACTGAACTCTGAATGCGAACACGGTCTTTCCTCGAAAACAGATTATCACCCAGCTATACGCCTGCGATGAGGTATAGAGTCCTTTTACAGATGCCTACCGCAATGAGCGGGAGTGGAGAACGCCATACGGCCCAGAATTTAGGATCAGCAATGTATAGAGAAAACTACTGAATGGGCCCCTGCAGAATGTAACGGTATTCAGGTCTGTTATGTATTAGCGCCTTTACCCACAGCATGTTCGGCACAAGACTCCAGTGCCTATGTGATGTATACCGGTCACTAGGGCAGACTGAGGTATCCAAGAATCAGAACGCTGCAAACAAGAATAGAGCGGTAAACTCTGGAATCGAACAGTCTCGGTGTGTCTCTATTGCAGTCTTGTGTATGAGGATTCACCATTGTTTACAGGATCCCTTGTTACGTGGGGCATAAGAGGTATGGAAAGACTCTGCTCCTTGCCTCACCCGTCTCGACATCAGCTCCAGGTCGTGCCCAGCCCGAAGGTGAATATTGGGCCCCACATTTAATGCTATGCGGCTAGAGAATCGTTTCAAGGTCGGCAATACTTAGACAACCTGCTGAATGATGCCCTGACCATAAGGTAGGCAACAGCCGTTATGATAGCTTTGAAACTAGAGAAGATCGGTAACCCCAATTATGAATTTCAAGACTGGGCTTTGAGAATTGAGGATCAATTAGGGCTGTGAGGTCTAAATTGGAGGCGTGGTAAGGTCCGATCCGTTATATGAAGGTGGCCCGCCTTTGAAGAAATCTTCGGTCCCGAATTATGGACACGGTATCGCTATAGAGCGGGACATTGTAACTTACCATGACTGACAATCATTGTTGAGTAACACCAATACGTTGCCCCGTGTCGGAGTTCTTATTGCCTGGCTATCTTCATTTCTTAGCCTTGAAGTCATCGCTATGCTTATAGAATGAATGTACGGAATCCCTCCGATTATCAATTATCAGGGGAACTCAGCAGTGCGATTGGCTGTTCTTATACACATTCCAGGACCGGATAAGCATAAAAATGAGCGTCTGGGAGGCTGTAGATAATTAACTCTCATTCTGTGGCACAATGGCTAACGATTCTGCGGAGGATGGATTCACTGGCTTGTACCTAGGAAATTTGATTCCCCTCCATGTCGTCCGTGAGCTTCTTCCCGCTGGAATTTCGAGCTCAGCTGATTGTGTTACCTGACAGTCGTTGGGCTTACGTGGATCGTACACGACTACTGCAAGCGTTCCTTTTTTTTAGTAGCATACACTGCTCTGAAAATTAGCAAAGTTGTAACGTTAGAAGATGAGGTGGGTGCAGTAATTTCTTAGCTTCAGGTTCCGTTTTTTATACGATCTTCCCAGATACGTTACATCTGGGTAAGACTCGCCTGCATTATCGGTGACTTTGCCCATGAATTTGATTGACTACCCGCAGCCACAGAAACGAAACATAGGGAAAATCATGTTCTTATGGGTGCGCTACGAATCTGCCCTTCACCGCGGAAATCTATCGATGCTGATGATTTCCAGATTCGGTACTACAGTATCTCGTTGCTCGTCTTTGATGCTCTTCAGATACATCTTTTTTCCATCCGCGGAGTACCCTCCGGCCACCTGTAAGCTCTTCTATTGCCTAGTAACAATGACACATTATCACTTCGAAGTAGATGCGTGGCCGTGGATGCTATTACCCGTATCACCGGTGCCATAAGTCTTTGGTCGGTAGAAATCGTCATGCAGCTACGCGTCTACGCTCTGTTCAAATGCTCGAAGACGGTAGATCTTCTCTGCACATGTTACTGGATTCATATTTTGAATCCATCTCTAGGTGGCTGTAATTAACGGCTTTCTGTTTACGAGTTCCATCGCTGTGTTCCTATGGATATTAATCTATAATGTTGGGAAGCAAGGTGCACTAATTGCCGACGCTGTCCGACTACCTCTGGCTGGGTGTCCATCGATTCACTCTGGAATAGAATGGGCGCAGTGGGTACCTGGTAAGGTTCTCAGCACGGCGTAAACTGAGACTTATCTCTTATCTCTTATCAAAAAGCGACTGCATACGAAATCGTCCTTTTCAGTTTCGCAATTGTTAAGACATTCGGATTTATGCTGGACAACATGGCGAGAGGATATCGACAATCTCTTCGCTCCATTTTGCTCCGAGACAATATCCTGTACTTTTTGGTGTAAGTTGTCCGTTCATTGTGCCTACTTCCGCCCTATGTCGGAGATTCTGTATTTGCCTTTTTTAACATTATAATACATAATAATGCCTAAAATGCCATAATGGGCCGAGGCACCTGATAAGGTATTTTAAGAAAAGAGTCAGTGATCTAATTGGCTGACAGTGTCCAACCACGTCGTGAGAGTTTAGTCAAAAATGCCCCTAGGCACAAGTTTGATTCCAGTCACCCAGGTGCCGCGTATATGAGCACTATTAGGTACTAGAACTTGGAAAGAAGGTCGAGGGGAGTGTACACAGTTGACTGGTCAGAGGGAAGGTGCCCTGGTATCAATCATGGCTTGCAGTAACACAGGGTTCTTCCGAATGTAAATGTTGAATGCCGTCGATGACCATCTGCCTCGTGCTTGGATAAGGTGAGGCAGTACCCCTTGCTCTGCGAGATCGGTAGCACCACCAGCATGCATGGACTGGCCTGCAATGTTCGTATTGGGAAAAAGCTGGCGCAACCTTTTCATGAACCAGGATCTTGTGGGGATGGAACCATTGGAGGTAATCCACAGCACAGGGTGTACAATGTATCGAGTGTCTCGTAGTGCCAGGTATCAACGAAAAATAGGAAGAGGGTTGAAACTGGGGTCATCGTCACAAGGAATGATCACTTTGTTGCCTTCGAAAGCCGTGTCAGCCTTGTGAGCAGGGAGGAAGAATGTGTAGCCTTCGGGTATCCATTCCACGGTTGTCCTGCAAACGATCTTCTTCCAGTTGCATAACTTCTTCGAATCCGGCATGCTGAGTTCAGCAAGGCGCAAGAGGCCATTGAAGCCTGTGACAAGCAGAGCCAGGAAGAGGCAGTCCTTGTAGTTGTTGGATTTGCCAAGTTTGGTGATGGCATAATGAATATCGTTGCATGATAGAGGTGATTTCCTTTTGACAGCAGAACCCTTTAACCTTCGGCAGCCTTTCAGAGTGTGACTGACGATGGGGGAATTACATATCTCTCTTACGTTGATGAACCTAAACTTCCGTGGCAACGGCACACCAAAAAACTCGAAGAGTAATGGTTAATGACGGTGACAACCGGTTATAAAGGTACTGTGTTGTGCGAGTTGTTCGGGGCACCTCCGTGCGACCTAATCACTTCCTCTAGACGCGAGTTTATACTGCGACTTTTCAGTCAAGCAAGTAGCACTCAAGCGATCGAGTACTAAAAGGTTTTGGCTGTAGGCCGGTGATAATCTCGATAACGAGATAGAACGGGAGAGGGTATGACGTGAATACCACAGGTCCGGTGTAAAAGAAGGAGAAACGACTAGACGAGGTCTCTAGACGAAGGTCCTATGAAAATAACGGCGATAATGAAGCTATGTGTGCGGTAGACGGTTTATAACCGGTGTAGTGTCGAAATACTGAAGGGGTCGATCCTAATAATGCCAGTTAATGGTGGCAAAAGCGTGAAAATGTGTTTATGTCCGGTGGGACGCGGCGATGACGAGTGCTGATCCTATACGAGACGAAATATACTGAGGGCGATGTTGAAAACTGAGTCTACTCGGAGACGGTCCTATCCTATGTCAATGTCAATCCTATGCGTGCAAACCTATCCTATCCAATCCTATCCAATCCTATCCTATCCTATGACGGTGTAAACCGGTGTTGAGTCCAATACGATCCTATGTGACGATGTTGATTCCTATAAGTCTGCCAGAGACTACCCAAGTGGGCTGCGATGAACGATGTTGAAAGTAAAGCCGAATAAAACTCCTATGGTACGAAGATGAAGACGATCCGATCCTATAAAACAAAAAGAGGTGGTGTACGACGCGAGCGTACGGGGTTACGCGCTAGATGCGAGTATTAAACCAATAATGATGGGTTGCAATCAAAGGTGCGACGAGCGACCGAAGATAATGCTAACACCGGTCGATCACGGTGTAGAGGGTGTTTCTCAAAGAGAACAAAGGGGGTGCGAAGCTAAAGACGGTGCGAAACCAATCCGTTGCTTATAGCGAGCGTATGGGATGCAAACAAATGTTATTGTTTGTGTACTGCGCTATGCGAGAAATATGGTCGTTTAAAACCGGTGCTAATGAGCGTAGCAAGAGTGTAGCGATGAGAATATAGCCGGTCGTGAGCGGTATAGCGAGTGCTAATAGCAAAGTAGCGGGTAGTTCTCTCTCTTTTTCTTCTACGATTTTCTATGGATTTTATACTACTAGAGATATTTATTAATAGAAAGACTTAGTAAAGCTGTAAGGCTGCGGCTTTGTAACGAGTCAAACGTCCATATGAATCTCCGTAGTTTCTTGTAACAGCTAATCCTTAGTGGGACTGAAGACAGATAAATTCGTTATATCATGGGTTGTCACAGCGGGGTCATTGGGGTGCTGTTTTAACTGCGGACTGTGAGGGTACGGTGGAATTGCTGAGGTGAACGAAAGGAATAACGCCTTCTAGTGAGCTGGTCACGGCGATATTATCAACGCCGGTCGTTTGGATGACAAGAACTCGATGATTATTGCAGTAGGGCAATTGTCGGCGGGTATGACCTCATATAATGAAAGGATCAACACCGGTCCGTTACACCGTGATGCGCTGGTGATGCGGTCCTGATGCGTCAGTGATGCGTAGTTCGCTTATCACCGGGGTTTGCCTGATCGATCAATACTGTGCCTATTCGTGATGGCATACGAGTTAGGTCGCGAAACAAGTTGGGATGGTTATTCTTCGTTATAACCGGCCATTGAAGTGTCAAAGAGGTCCTATAATAGTGCGTGCACACCGATGTTATCGTTATAACCGGTGCTAAGTCGTTGTCACTTAGAAATGACAAAAATCGCGAATTCTGAGCGTACAGAGCCTAGAGGCTCATCAACGTCTGGGAAGAAATTTTCCAGACAGTTACAGATACCAGATAGGTAGGATGAGACGGTGTCGGGCTTTACGTGAGAGCACATAAAAACGATGAAATAACTGAAGTTGTCGATGTTGGGTTGTATGGGAAATTTGTGAATTTTGCAGAACATGATGTACGAATTGAGTGCTGAGTTGTATGGCCTGAGAGTCGAGGAATCTATAGCGGAGCCTAGGGCAAGGCACCGCTCATGATGTAGCTTCTCCAAGGTCCAAGGTTCACAAGCCTTCTGTCTGGACCTTGGAGTTACGTCAATTAACATCTGGACACCCCCATCACATCGTGAGGGGGTCTAAAGGGTAAAATGAGAAGGTGAGGGCACAACTCCCGAGCTCTTATGAACT
The DNA here is from genome assembly GCA_030435615.1 of Armillaria luteobubalina. Classification (NCBI taxonomy): domain Eukaryota; kingdom Fungi; phylum Basidiomycota; class Agaricomycetes; order Agaricales; family Physalacriaceae; genus Armillaria; species Armillaria luteobubalina. The sequence goes on along the minus strand of JAUEPU010000021.1, from coordinate 864,253 downwards.
GTGAACATGACAAAGTGTCCGCGACATCGTTCTCAGAGCCTGGAATATGAAGTACCCTGAGGTCAATGGAAAATTTGACCATTATGTCCACCGCCGATTTCAGAATTGGATTGTAAGTTGGTGACGCACGAAGAGAGTTGAAAACATCGACAGTGTTCATGTTGTCAGTGAAAATCGTCACTCGTTTTCATAACTCGGGAGAAAGTGTCTCAGCGATCCAGTGAATGGCGGCACATACGCATAAGGCCTCGAAGAAGAAGGTGACCTCTTCATCTTCCAGTACATCTGGGGTAGGGCAAACGAATCCACAGGCAATCTTTGGAACCCAGAATCCCATTCCGTCCATGCAAGCATCCTTGATGGCACTTCGTGAGGGTTTCTGGCCATGGGCGGCTACTCATCATGGAGACAACTTTCCTACAACTTGGGACAATGGGAGGATGAGTCCTCGGTCTGAGATGGAACAGCAGTTCATCATCAGTTACCAAGACGAGGAAATAGCTGCGCAACGTTTCTCCATGCCTTTTGGACCTGACTTATTGCCTGGGATGTACAGCACTCCAGTTCATGCAGTTCCCAAACCACACTCAGACGATTTCCAAATGGTATTGAATATGTTCATTGTGCCTACTTCTGCCCTATGTCGGAGATTCTGTATTTGCCTTTTTTAACATTATAATACATAATAATGCTAAAATGCCATAATGGGCTGAGGCACCTGATAAGGTATTTTAAGAAAAGAGTCAGCGATTTTAATGTCATTAAGACAGTATTATGACAGCATTACTAAGCTATAATGACTGTATGACAAGGGTATTTTAAGTGAGATTAGAAGACAGATCGTAATAGATAACAATGTAGATAATAATGACCTTGGATTGTCAGTTACCCAGATTATTTGTTACCTTTAAATCACCTTTTAAGGCATTATTTTCTGATTATAATAGACGTCCGATTGGAAACCATCAAGAGATTATAATCGGATGATAATGTTTGGGAAATCTCGGCAAAAGATTAGAATCCAGCTACCAGCGCCAGACATTTGGATTACCGAGTATATTTCAAATTAGTTAGTAGCCAGATTAAACAAGGGAGTGAATTAAGTGGGAATCAAACCAGCAACCCTATATTTTACAATGACAATATAGCCATTACACTAATATGCCTTAGTATTACAGGCGACCTGAGTTAATATATATGGAAGGAATATAGAGTTGCTGGAGTTCAACATGTATCTATGCTTTACTGGCTGCAAGCTACCTTAATTTCGTGGCAATTTAAAGGGAGGACATTAATACAACACTTGTTTTTCATTGTGCATTTTACATCAATATAATAAGGAGTACTTTTGTATGTAATAGTATATCCAACCAGTGTAAGTAGGTAGAATGAACATGTAAATAATCATTATTATTACCCATTTGAATCTATCTTCAGTTTGTTGATGACGTGTCATTTCAGGTTTACTAAAACAACACACAGATATTGAACATCCTTGGACAGAGAAGACACATACCAAGGCTGGGCAATCATATATCCAACAAACAAGTCTTTGACTGGGACTTCCTGTTGATGCATTATCAAGGTACTATTTCATCAATCAATCAGAAGACTTACGATTGCAATACTGATCCATTGTGACCGAAGGGTCAGTATGTTGAGCTATGGCTCTTTTAGCATCCAAAGGCAACAAAGACAGCGAGGCCTACTCACAGCTGCCGATGGACAAGATACACAATCCCAAATTCCCCAAGCCTAGTGATTGTAGTGTACATGAGTTTATATAACAAATTTTCAGCCCTGAAGTCTAAATCACCTGTAAAATATGTCAGTCATACTCGAAAGAGAAGGTAGCGATAACTTACCTCCACATGCTCCCTATGTCTGAAGAAGTGCTTGGACGCCAAGGGATGCCCATTCCTTGCATTGTGCAACCACCGCCTCCATTGACGAGGCCCATATTCAAACCACCTCCCTGCATTCCCCGCCTTCATCTCCAACGTTACAACCATCCATCCTGCATGATCATAGCCTCGTATCATGTAGTGTTCATCTGGGTATTTGAGGGAGCGATGCCAGCCACAACTACGAAGATTAATCACTCGAAAGACTGAATAAAAATAACTCACAAAATAGAGAGTTTTTTGACTCGGTTTCACACCAGGATATTTGCATATCTCGTCTCGGCCTCGAGAAGCACCCTCACTGGAAAAATGTCTTGCAAAGACGATGAACGACTGTATATCTGCTGAGCGTCGCCAAAAAAAGGATCCTGTCATTGAAGACTGCACAAATAGTAGTATTGCATAGCAATATAGAAGAGGAGGGCGTGTAAGAATGTAGTAGTTGAGTGACAAGAGCAGCCGGCATTGTTTCTCGCAATGTATGCCTATTTATACCATGGATTGGGCAAATCCGGCCCACCTGATGACCTATGCATCAAGATAACTTCATGTGCTCATCTTGATGCCTGGAAAAGTACACGAAAGAGGGAGGGACATAAAAATTCATTTAGATTGACACTGTAAATAATAAAGATCAAAAAATCAACGTGAGATAAAAAATTGCTTTCTGATCCAACCATCTGCAAGGCTCTAAATTGTCAAGACATCCCTCCTGATGGTCGTAAATGAGGAAGTATGGGCAGCTGTCCAAAGACATCAAAAAATGTTTGTGCATAATGCGCCGCCAAGGCTGCCTCAGTCTTCAAAGATGCTGCAGATCCCAATGGACCCAGATGGCCTTTGGCTGCAAATGAGAGAGGGATATCCCAGGCTCGCATCATGTCTCTGAATGATTTTAATGCTTTGAATCATTCTGGCCAAGTACCCAGTGTGAGATGGTTTGTTGAAGTCGATGTCGATGGAACCAACAACCCATCAGAGAAAAGACTCATGATTTGTTCTTGGTGTCCAAGTTGAAAGTTAATGATATCTTCTTCTTTTGCTGACAAATCTGGATGTGTGAGGTGCGTATCAAGCGAAAGAAGTTCTTGACGAAAGTTGAGCTCGCAAAGCTCCCATACAAGATACATTCCTTTCTCGACGTCAAGTGGTTGGTTGCAGACAGGTGCAGGAGCTTGTAGAGTAGTGATCCTTGAACCGGGGGCTTCAAGGGTGGAGCCCAACACCTGAGTCATGAGATCATGAGCTTTCATACCCTGTGCATTCCCTGACTTGAATGCCATAGCAAGTAGCTCACACCAGAGTTGCAGTCGAAGTGGTTTGGCATTTGAAGAAGACAACGTAATACGGTATATGAGAGCATCTTGACAATGATCCCACTGACAAAAGAACGAACTCTGCTGAGCAGCAGAAGCATATACAAGTAAGGCAGGATCCAGAAAGACATAGCCTTTATCCTGGCTAGGTGCAATTGCACCTTCTTTATTGCTTTGGCTTTGGGTGAGCCTACTACGTTCCTCATGTTCTTGAGAGCGTTCAGAGAATTTGTTGATATTGTTAATGGCATCCGCCCATGCAGGTATTGGAGGAGGAGCATATGTTCCAACAAGGTTTGTAAACTTGTCTCGTTGTTGATTGTCTGTTTCTAAACAAATGGCTGATGATTAGAAAATGAGAGTTATTGCATATTGATATCTTACTATTTTTTTTCTTTTGGGATGCCTGAGCACTAGCAAGAGGCCCAAGCGCTCTCCCCTTTCCTCTCTGATTGCATGTCGGATGACCAGATGTGGCAGAGACAGACAAAGAACCGGAAGCTGCAGGTTGGGTGTGCTCAGCATGCACAACAGGAGACTGAGAGACAGTGACAAAGTTAAATGGATTTCAATAAGTATTGAAGATTTGCATGAAACGGTGCATTGCGTGGAATTTCTGAGGATGGGATGGGTCCCCCTTGAAAATGACAGGGAATGGAGGAGAAGGAAGAGAGGTATTGAGAGGGAAAACCACAGGTTTCTCTGCCTTGAGAATGACCTGATTGCTAAACTGATCCATGGGTCAAACAAGATACATGGGAATTCCAGCTCTGATATGCTGCTCAGCTACGTCGAGATTGATGGTGAAAGTGCCCATCAGATGACTGGAATTGGGGGCATTGTCTCATCAAGCTTTGCCATTCATCACCGGTTGATAGCACTCCATATAATCCAGTCCAGCGACCAACTCAAGCCAATAGCTTTGCATTGCTGCCACCTGCACACGAATGCTCATAGAGTCTGTCATTACAGACCTTGTTTGATTGACTAATGCCTCAAGACACGCACACCAAAGGCCCAAAAACCATCAAACTCTTCTGAAAACCGTTTCAGGCTATGACCAGCAGAAGAGCGCTCGTTGATATAATTGAAGGCACGCTGGAACCGAGAATGTACGTCCTGACTGAGTAGGCCGATATGGGTAAGATATCCAGTCGAATGAACAATATTGGCATCAACAACGTCATACCAAATTGTGTCCAGCCAATTGCGATACAGATGTGTGTTGTTACGATTTCTCGCACTTATTCATTTTCTTTCTTAATTATCAGGAGACCGAGTCATCCCCGACCCCACGTGATCATATGAACCATAACCGGATGGCTTAAGCCAAGTAGCTGATAACTACGGCTCGCGCTTCCAGCACGACAACCGTATTGTCTTCGTGTGTTGTAGCTATTATTAGTACTACAGTTTTCGTATATAAGTAGGTAGCTCTCGCTGTAATACCCCAGCTTCGAGCTAAAGTTTATCAATACCGAACTTCTCTCTTAACTCCTGCTCGACTAAGACATTAGTCCGATCTCTTCACTTATATCCAAACTCCACGAGACTCTCGGGTGACTGTCCGAACACAAGACAGCCCGAGTTTACTCTTGTTTGGATCACGTGAGGTTCGGGTCTAACAATTAGCTCGAAGCTTCCCTTCTTTCCTCGTGCACGACGCAAGCAAAGACCCATGCAAGTAACCAGAGACCTGACCCCCGCTGAGTTCCACATCGCCCTAGTGGCCATCTTGGTCCCGTTTACCATCGTCATTATAGGCATAGGACTAGGAGTCCTGATTCCAAACCTACGCCGCCAACGCTATGTCTACCCACAGATGTACGAGCTCGAAACCATCGAGCAGGAGCAGCCCGTACCCAAGCCAGAGACTGAAGAGTACCTGGCAGACAGTGACAGGGAAGCTGAAAGACAGTGTGGGCGCACTCGCCCTTGGGGCCTCCTGCATTTCCCTAACCACCCCTACCGAGCCCGCACCCCCGCCCCATTCTACAACGAAGACGCCTCGGAATACACCGCCTCTGTTGCCCAGGTCATCAGAGTCGACACAGAGAGCACCGAGGAGTTCCCCGCCCGTCCTTCCTCCGAAGAGCCCTGTCCCCTCAGTCCAGCCCACCTCTCTGAAGCCCGCGCAGCACTCGAACTCCCCAGGATCTACCAGCGGTCCTTCAGCCCCCTCACTGACCCTTGGCCACAGCCACCGAGTTATACTCCCCAGCGAATGGAGCAGCTTGAGCCCAGAGCAGAGGGAGAAACTCCCAGCAACTGGTGGCATCATACCCATCACGTTCCGCCCCTTCGACACGCCACCATCAGAATCCCAGCAGGAGTTGTATATCCCCCTTCCCTCCGCATCAGCCAGAACCGCTTCCCCCTCGACCTCGTCCCAAGGGAACCTATGCATACTGGAAGAGGACGAGGACGACAAGACTCAGGAGACGGAGTCGACAGCGGAGCCGAGTGGCTCAGCCAGAGAACAGGAGTGGCCGGAGGACGACAACGACTATCCAGAGATCAAGACGTTCCTAACTGAAGAAGAAGTCGAAGAAGAGTACGGCCTCAGAGTCGAAGAAAGGCATGCGCATATAGTAGAGGAGATCTCATGGTTGGCAAGCGCGTCGGGAGTACGATATATGAAAGCCGAGCGGGAACAGGACCAAGAGGAGATGAAAAAGATACGGGTACATGCCGCCCATGAGCAGGCAGTTTTCATGTTTAATACAGACTTTCCACTCTACGCAAAGGCCCCAATACCTAGCTATGACGAGCTCTACCCACCGACCCCCAAGCCACTTCCCGACTCCCCGCCAAAACGAAATATCCGGCAACAAGGCGGACCCCCCATCCCGGGGAAATCCTGACTATTCGCCAGAGCACCAGAAGAAACTGCAGAAGAACGAGAAGCCACGGCCCAGGCCCGTCGAAACCTTTACAATGACATTCTAGCCAGGGAATCAAAGCTAGAAACCGCCAGGGACGAAACAACCCAGAAGTTAAACAACCTAGACGCACTACGGAAGAAGCACGGCCTTCCCCCTAACCCCAACAACGCACCGCCAGACCTCGACAACCCCCACTTCCCTGGGGGACCACCACCGCCGGCACCAGATCCAGACTCGCCCGGAGGCAGAGGAGACCTATGGTCCTTACCCAGACCTCCGCCGGACCGAATGCCCCCAGCCCCGAACCCAGGACATGCCCGAGGGCACGCCGACGCCAATGCCCCGTTCCTCGGAGTCAAACCCACTATGATGCGAATGCCCGAACTATTCTACGGAAAGCATGACGACATACAGAGGTTCTTCCTCCAGTGCGCCCTCTATTTCGAAGTACATCGGGGCTATTATGAGGAGTCGCAGCAAATCACCTTCGCCACATCCCACTTCGGCGGCAAGGCCCTCACCTGGTGGGTACACCACGCAGAGCGATACTTCAGCAAGACCGAAGCAAGGTACTGCCTTCCCACGTGGAGAGACTTCGTCAACGAAGTGCGGAAGGAGTTCGCCGATCCGGCAGTAGAAGAAGTACATGAGCAGCGGATGTACGGACTGCAGATGCAGGACAGAGGTGCTAACCGATACTTCCAGGAGCTGGAACAACAAGCACAACTCGCTGGTAGATGGGAAGATCAAGGGGAGAAGAGTCACATAGTCACGGCAGTACGAGCCGGGGTACCAGATGAGTACACCATGGCTGTCACCTCCAGAGAAAACATTCCCCAAACTTACTCCCAGTGGAAGCGCCGCATTATACAGATAAACGATCAACGGGCAGTCAAACGAGCCTTCGACAGGACACACAAAGGCTACCACCCCCAAGATCCCTGAAACTGATTCAATGCCCCCCGTGACAACAACCGCGCTCCACCCCGAAACGACAACCGCGCCCCACAACCCAGGAACCAGACCGCTCTGCCACCCAGAGAACCCGGTCCCTCCAGTACCAACACTGGGACCAGACCAGTTTACGGCGGCCAAGGCCAACCAATGGACATAGACCGAATCCAACGGGAGTGGCGCTGCTTCAACTGCCACCAGAAGGGCCACTTCACTGCCAACTGCAGACAGCCGAGGAAGCCAAGGGACGGAGGCGGAAGGTTCACCCCACGCAATAACAACAATTGCCACGACAATCGAGCAGTAGAACAGGAGGTAGAATCAGATGAGGAGAAGACGCCCTCGTCCTCAGGAGTCGAGGAGGTAAAAGATGGGGCTGACGAGTAAGCGATTCTACTCGGTTGGCCGGACTTTCTAAAGGTGCATTACATACTGCTGGACGGACTCATAGTACTTCTGTAGGACATTCATACGCGCATTTGAATATACCCACTTCTATTGTCCCCAGCAAGGCACCCAAAGAATCGCAGAACCAGTATAGTATTTTAACTAACATGATGGATCAGAAGGATGAAGAATACCTCGCCGAAACGGAACGAACCCCGACGGGAAGCAGGACGATACTTCCCCCTATGGCCGAGTCCCACTTGGGATCTTTGCCTGGGATCTCTCAGGATAAGTCGCATCACACACCGAAGGAGGTTCTCCCAGGATGGTCGAAGGTTTACAGATCCAGGAACGACAGCAAGCAGAAGTGTGCGGCTTCCCCAAAAAGAAGAATCCCTGACCGCAAACAGCTGCAGCAGAGGGAGCACGGAGTGGCAATAGCCCCGGGCGGCAAGACCAAAGGAGCGATCCCTCGGAGGAAACTAACTGCGACTCCTGTAGACACGCACCCGAATGCCGGGGACAACCCAACTAAGGGCGGACGGGACAGAGCGGAAAAGTCCCTCCCCGGATCAGAACAGTTCTCAACCGATGGGGCACAAGCGCCTCGTCCGCCACGCGAGATGGGTGGTAGGCGTGCCCAAGACCCGATAAGTCCCCCTCCACTATCCCCACGCTCACACAAGGTTTCTCTAGAGGAAGTACCAGACGACGAAGACGACACGTCTTACCGAATGGCTGCTGCAGCCAAAAATGCAGACGCATGCAGGCCATCCCCGACGCGAAAAAGTCCTCCTTCGGAGGCAAGACGCCCAACCTGCAGAGCCAAAAGAACGGCTACCAACGGCGGCAACGTCCTGGTGGAAACACCCATGAGCCCTAGCGGTTCTAGACGGACAAAGAAGAAGGCTGAAGAAGAATACGATGAAGATGACGACCCTGAGTGGCAAGCATATCTCAAGGGGCACCGCTACCGCAAGGAAGGAGACCTGGACGCTACCGATATGAAAGCGTACAACAGATGGTGGACGCAGGTGAAGAAAGATCATGACTGGACAGAGCTAAAGACTATCGAGAAAGAGGAATCCGGATACATGATTCCATTCGAAACAGAATGGACATGGCATGCAATCAGACAAGCGACGGGTAGCTATGAAGCCCGCGCCATATTAGCGCACTGGACCCACAAGATGCAACAAGCAGAGGCAGATCGAGAGATGCTAATGCGCATCGTCACTCTTCCCCGCACCCAAGCGCTCGAACAGTTGGAGGAACTATGCAAACCGGTCCAATACATCTGAAGGAGCGCCCGGGCCGGGGCAAAAGACTTAACCACTGAAATCCACCTTGAGACCCTCACCAATCGACAGACCCTCAAAACCACCGCCCTTATCGATAGTGGATGCACTGGAAGCTCCATTGACCGCAAGTACGTAGAAGAGCATGGTTTACCAACCTGAGCAACCAGCGCCCCAATCCCCGTCTACAATGCCGATGGCACACGAAATAAAGCCGGTGAAGTCACTCACTTTGTTGAACTCCGAATGACCATTGGAGGACACGCAGAACGGATTGATTTAGCAGTTACAGACCTAGGCACGAGAAGAGTGTTCCTCGGACATGACTGGTTAATACGCCACAACCCAGTCATCAACTGGAAAACGCAGAAAATCATATTTGGGCAATGCCAATGCCAAAGACAACCGTTTACCCTACCAGATGCGGACCCGGAGGACAGATGGGATGAAGAACTAGAAGAAGGAGATACTATATTAGCAGTAGACATGACCGAGGAAATAGAAATCAGGGCGATTCACCATGCCAATGATTTAGCTGCGAAAGCAAGTGAAGGAAAACCCAAGAAGAGTTTCGAGGAAATGGTACCCCCTGACTACCGGGATTTCCAAGATCTGTTCTCGAAAGACAACTTCGACGAACTCCCCAACCGAAAGCCCTGGGACCATGCCATTGAACTCGTCCCCAACGCCAGCAATACCCTCGACTGTAAAGTATACCCGCTGAATCGCAACGAACAGGAAGAACTTGACAAATTCTTGGATGAAAACCTGTCCACTGGACGAATCAGACTGTCCAAATCCCCATTCGCATCACCATTCTTCTTCATCAAAAAGAAAGATGGCGCTCTTCGCCCCGTCCAAGACTATCGAAAGCTCAACAAAATGACCATTAAAAACCGATATCCGCTACCGCTCATCTCGGAACTCATGGATAAACTCCGAGGAGCCAAATACTTCACCAAGCTAGACATGCGCTGGGGATATAACAATGTACGCATAAAAGAAGGCGATGAGTACAAAGCCGCCTTCCACACCAATCGAGGACTGTTCGAGCCAACAGTCATGTTCTTTGGACTCACAAACTCCCCCACCACGTTCCAATGGATGATGAATGACATCTTCCACGACCTAATCGCTGAAGGAAAAGTAACCATATACCTCGACAACATCCTCATCTTTTCAAAGAACCTCCAAGAACACCGACAGATAGTCCGACGAGTACTTCGACGCCTACGGGACCACAAGCTGTTCCTCAAAGCCGAAAAGTGTGAGTTCGAAGTCCTAGAAATGGAATACTTAGGAGTAATCATTAGTGAAGGATCGGTCAGAATGGACCCCATCAAGGTCAAAGGAATCACAGAGTGGCCAACTCCGACCAAGAAAAAGGAACTACAGAGTTTCCTAGGCTTTATGAATTTCTATCAAAAATTCATAAAGAACTACTCCAAGATCATACGACCCATGACCCAACTCACCGGGAATGCCCCTTGGAACTGGGGCACAGCCCAAAATCAAGCGTTCCAACAGTTGAAGAACCAAATGGCAGAAGACGTCATCCTAGCCCTGCCAAAAGAGGATGGAAAGTTCAGAGTAGAAGCAGACTCCAGTGAAGGAGCCATAGGCGCAGTACTAAGCCAGCAGCAGGACGGCAAATGGAGACCCGTAGCATTCCTTTCAAAATCGTTGACGACGACGGAAAGGAATTATGAAATATACAACAAAGAACTCCTCGCCATAATGCTCGCCCTCGCCGAATGGAGACATTACCTGATGGGAGCCGCAGTCGACTTTGAAGTATGGACAGACCATCAGAACCTTCAATATTTCCGCAAACCCCAAAAGCTCAACCGCTGACAAGCCCGCTGGGTTACTGAGCTCGCCGAATACCATTTCTCTCTACATCACAAGCCCGGCACTGCAAACCGAAAAGCCGACCTCCTATCCCGACGGGATGATCACAACCAGGGAAAGGAAGACAACGATAAAATCATAGTCCTCAAACCTGAACATTTCCGAGCAATGATCATGCCCACGGCATCCAGCATTCACTCGAAAATCAAGCGTGCTACCGAGAGCACCGACAAATGGGATCAAGGAATCTCCGATTCCTTGAACCACGAACAAGGCATCACAATGGAGAAAGGACTCCTGATGCTCACTGGAAGGGTCTATGTACCCAGAGATGAGAAACTCAGAGGAGAAATCATCGCCATGTCCCACGACCATCTCACTGCCGGACACCCAGGCATCGACAAGACCAATGAGCTCGTTCAAAGAGAGTATTGGTGGCCAAAGATCAAGCAGACCATCGAAAGATATGTAAAAGGATGCGAGACCTGTCAACGAGTCAAGTCCAACACTCAGGCGCAAAAAAACCCCCTTCATCCCAACGCCATTCTGTCCGAACCATGGACCCACATCTCTGTTGACCTGATCACCGGTCTCAAAGAATCCGGCGGATACGATGCCATCCTAGTTATAGTAGATAGATTTTCAAAAGAAATCATCCCAGTAGCCTGCAACGGAACTCTCACATCAGAAGGAACCGCCAAAATATTCCACGACAAAGTCTTCGCTATCCACGGTATGCCAAGAACCGTAATATCGGACAGAGGTCCTCAATTCGTATCAAAATTTATGACGGATCTTTACCAAATCCTCCAAATCACTCCCAACGCCTCCACCGCTTTCCACCCGCAGACAGACGGACAAACTGAAAGGGTTAACCAAGAAATCGAAAAGTACCTAAGAATATTCACCAGGTACCAACAAGACGACTGGCATGAATGGCTCGCCTTAGCAGCGTTCGCCCACAACAACCGAAAACACTCCGCTACGGGTCAAAGCCCCTTCTTCACTGTCTATGGACTCAATCCCCGAGTCGTCCCCGAAACTGAACGCCAAAGCCCCTTCACCAATCCCGCAGCCGGGAACTTCGCATCGCAGATGCAGAAGATCCACAAGCTATGTGAACAAGCCCTTCAGGAAGCTGCCGCTAAAATGAAGACCCAATACGACAAACGAAAGGGCAAAGTGATCGCGTACAAAAAGGACGACCTAGTATGGCTCGACACCACTAACCTCCACCTCCCACGGCCAAAGAAGAAGCTCGATGACAAACGAGTAGGCCCATTCTGAATCCTCGAAAAAGCAGGAGCCTCTGCTTACAAACTCAAACTTCCCCCTCATTGGCACATCCATCCATGCTTCAATGAAAAACTCCTAACACCATACACACCGCCAGCATTCCCTAATCAAGAACTTCCACCTCCACCACCACCAGACCTTATCGAAGACGAAGAACAGTATGAAGTCGAAGAAGTCCTCGACACTCGAACCCGAAGGGTAAGAGGAAAGAAGGGCCAACCCTCTCGACTGGTAACCGATTACTTCATGAAATGGACAGGTTGGACCAGGGAACATAATGACTGGGTAACGGAAGAAGATATGGAGAACGCTCAAGAAGCCATAGAGGACTACCAACAAAGTCAAGCAGAACACGGAAGAGTCATAACAGCCGAGGCCATAGTAAACCCTAAAGCAATAAAAGAAATTGTGGGACACGAATATAAGGAGATCGGAGACGGAACATGGAATTACTTCTACACAGTCGAACGAAACGATGGAAAAAGGATTCAAGTTCAAAACCCAGACGGAGAAGCATGGATAGAATATATCCAGGATTATTGGAGAGCACTGAAAGAAGAACTAGAGGAGATGGAAGAGCCCTAATGGCAGTCGGGACAACTGCCTTAACGAGAGGGTAATGTTACGATTTCTCGCACTTATTCATTTTCTTTCTTAATTATCAGAAGACCGAGTCATCCCCGACCCCACGTGATCATATGAACCATAACCGGATGGCTTAAGCCAAGTAGCTGATAACTACGGCTCGCGCTTCCAGCACGACAACCGTATTGTCTTCGTGTGTTGTAGCTATTATTAGTACTACAGTTTTCGTATATAAGTAGGTAGCTCTCGCTGTAATACCCCAGCTTCGAGCTAAAGTTTATCAATACCGAACTTCTCTCTTAACTCCCGCTCGACTAAGACATTAGTCCGATCTCTTCACTTATATCCAAACTCCATGAGACTCTCGGGTGACTGTCTGAACACGAGACAGCCCGAGTTTACTCTTGTTTGGATCACGTGAGGTTCGGGTCTAACATGTGTCATCGTTGGGACCTGGGCAATGCAGAATGACAGGGAAATGACAAAATTTTGGGTCAAAAAATTGGGGAGCACGAGTTGGGTCATGGTGACTGAAGTGACCATCCTCATGTAATGAGATTTCTATGGTACTTGGAGGGCTAGGGATGAAAGAACCATTCAGCATAGTGATAAAGATTTTGTGTTCTTCAATATAGGTGCCAACACATCCATCGTTGACAGATAATGTTTCGACAGGCAAGTTCAGGGGTTAGTTATCAGGAAAAAAATATGCCCTTACTGCCATCCTTGCAGTCACCAGCATTACTCAAAAGATCTTGTAGCTGAAAGGCACAAGATGATTGCATTGCCATAGTTGTTGAAGGACAAAAATTCGCCAAAAGGAAGACAGAAATCCAGCAGGAGGTCAGTGTCATTAACAAGATAATAGTATGTCACATACAATTATCGTCTGCACCAACCAACACATGTCTTGTGTGTCAGCCAACCAAAAGCAAAATACTCTTGTAGTTTGTTTAGGTACAGTTGGGTGTATGTAGAATGTTTCTGTTCTGAAATTAAGTTAATTCTGGCTAGTAGAAAGTCTAAGTGAGGGACTTACCATTAGGGAAGGGAGTTGTAGAGAGGAGAGTATTGAATCACGGTCTATGACCCCAATTTGGTGAAACTTAGTCAGCCACCTTCCATATTGAATGGTCATCGGTCACTCACTCAGTTACTTCTATGTATGCTCTCTCTCTCTTTCTACATCCTCAATCTCTCTCTTCCTCCATCCTCAAAACGCATTAACAAGATGTTAATGCAACTATGGTGTTTCATGCAATGCAAGATACTTCCTACCCTCTGACGTGACGTCAGAGGGATATCTTCAGCTTCCCAGGTGATTCTTTCACACCATGCTCACAGTCATGGTGAGGCAATGCGCTCGGTTAATGGATAATGGTGGGTTCGTCTCGCTCTGCAGGGGCCTTTGGGTGCTGGTTTGTTACATTTCATTCTAATGCTGTACATCACAGGTAAAAGCATGCTCAGAATATTTCTTTTCTTGATTCTGACAGGGTTCACAGATCCTAGTCAAGCCATCATGAATTCTAGTGAATCCCATACAAATCTAATTGTAACGCAATGTACGCAACTTGCCTCTCAATTAGCACCATCAATGACAGTTACTCCCAGATCCAGAGCCTTCACTAAGCTTCGATCGTTTCCTCCACATCGAAACCGCTACATCTTCTCATTTCTTCATGATCCTTATAGTCTTCTTCTCTTTCTCCCTATGCTTTCATGGTCCTATGTCAGTACTATGAAAGCAACAAAGAGAATGCGTTCTGAAGAACCAGCATTTCGGGGATTCTGCCTGTATAGATGTCTGGAGCGCCAAATTCAAAGAAGAACTTTTGCGAAGTAGGGGAAGGTATGAGTTCTGAGTTGATCCGAGATTTAAGACACGGAATCTTCGGGTAGGTACTTCATCTGGATCCGTTGCCGCTTGTGGTGCTGACGCTCGATCTCAAAGGTATTTCAGAAGCTGGCTTATGAATGACATGTATTTATCCTTGTATCTATATCATCGGCGGCATTGTCACGGTGCTTGTTGACTCAATGCTCATTCAACCCACTCTTGTGACATCATTTCTTCATTCTTGGACATACCAAGGCCTCGTTCATACTATCTGGATGCGGCCTTCTTTATACATTTGGCAAGTCAAATCTTACAACTGTGAAATGATGAATGTATGGTCGGCTGCCTATGTGAATGCTGCGGTACTAGACAAAGGATTGTAATTTGCAGATGTAGCATTGTAGTATCCCTCGTGGTCTCAATGGATTCTATGATTCAACGGAACAAATCAAGGTGAGAGAACGACCCTAATTCAGAGGTGCTTCCACTAAACAACTCAGTCATAGTCCATTAGTCCAGACCCTGATACCTCATCATCCATACTGACATTAAAGGCGACTGGCACAACATTCTCTGCAGAAAAGTCTGTCCTCATTGCATTAATTCTATGGACTTAGTGGCACTGGCACATGCCAATTGCAGTTTGGCAGTTTGTTCTTTCTGTCAAATTTTTTCGCCTCGTCCACAAACAAACCAGCTTTTAACATGTCTGCACCCCCAGTACTATCTGCTGCCAAGAACCTAAACAGCAGCAATTTCTCCAGTGAAGAACTTGTCAAAGTAAGGCTCTTTCACAGAAACTCGTCTTCATCTGATTTCACACCACCCCATAGGCTATGAAGAACCTTCAGCTGCAGAACCAGGCCCTCCTGCAAGAAAACCGAACCCTGAAGGTGATGCACATGCCCCAGGGTAAAGCCAAGGCAGTGGCTCTGGAACAAGTAATGGACGATGACAATGAAAGTATCCTTGATACCAAGGATGTCAAGAGGCTTCAGAGGGATGGGCGGAGTCTCATTATCTTTTGCTACCTCTGGTGGGACAAGCTCCCCATCTTTGGTTTCAACAGAACCCAATGCCAGGAGGAATTGGACCTTCTTCATGCTAAACTTGCCGAGTGGTACACTCTACTGAAGGAAGCTCAGGCCGCAATTGACAACTTCACTGTGAAGAAAAGAAAAGACAAGCAGAAAGTAGGTTAGACCTTCTGCACATTGTTGAAGCTCTTTACCAGGAGGTCCCCGAAAAGTACCATGACCTCATTAAGTCTGATTATACTCACTTGACCATGGTGGTGTGTTCTGTTTCTTTCCTATTGCGGCACCAGAAGCTAATCTTTCTCACAGATGAAAGATGCTGCTTCTTCTCTTCGATCCACCAGTGTCTTCAACATGAAGAAATCTGCCAACATCATCTTTGAGGGCATTGTCCCCATCACAGCCTTCGCCAATGGACATGATCAGAGTACCAACCAGCTCTGCTTGACCTTGCTTGGCTATGACAGCATTAGACAAAGATATGCTCAGTGCCCCAAACTTCTCTTTCCTCCTGGACAAGGCCGCAAGCAAGGGCCAGCTCTCTTTCAGTCTCCCACTCTGGTGAAGGTAAGAAAATATCTATCTTTCATATGCATAATATTATGTTAACACTGTTTCAGGTCCTGAGCCACATCCTCCTGGGGCCATCCTCTCTTACTACAGGCAAAAAAACCCGATTGACAAATGCCATCCTTTGGGAGAAAACTGTGATCACCCCTGGGGCAATTGCATATGCCACCATTATTGTAAGTATGAAACCAAAATAAAAATTACTCTCTGCTGACAACGGTTGTTTGACAGGCCCAATATCTTTTGAGCAGGGACAACACATTTGCTGAAATAGGAGAATCCACCAAAATACCCTATGCTGCTGATTGTCGGTTCTACATCAGAACCATAGAGGCAATGTTGAGCCTCTCCTCAACAAAGAGAACCCTTGAGTTCTTTAATAAAAACCTCTTCTTGCCCAAGAGGAATATGAGGGGATTAGCCATTGCATCCCTTCAGGAGGCCTCAGATGAAGAGGAGGAGGCCATTGTCAGAGGGCTGTATGAAACTGAGGTAGATAGGGAGACAGAAGTCACCTCTTCGGAGGAAGACACCGCTGCCAACGCCACATTTCTGGCCCCTCAGCTGACTTTGAGGGCCCCTACCGTAACTGTGGGCGCTTCCCTCACCTCAAACTATGTAGACATTGGTTCTGATGATGACAATGACAACAATGACAACATCTTCAACAATGATGACAACAACATCAGTGACATCAGTGACATCGGTGAGGATGAAGATGAGGACAAGATCACAGCTAACGGCACTCCTCCTAACATGCCTATGGAATCCATCACAGTCACAGCAGAAACAGCTTGGCTCCAAGAGCTTGTGATGTGCACCAAAACTGTGACATTCATGCTTCCAGGCATTGACACTCAGGCCGCTGAACCAGTAGAAAACAAAGCTGCAGGCAGCATGGCTGTACAAGAAGCCCTGAATGGTGGTCGCATGGTCATTCACAATGGAACCCAGGGTAGCATGGGAACTCGTGGAGGAACCCAGGGCAGAGGGGGTAAATGGGGTAGTAAATGTCAGGGAGGGAAGAAGAAGGCTACTGAGAGTGTGCAGAGTGCACCGAGAGGCTGGAATCTTCATTCTTGAGCCCTGCCTATGTAGTGTTGTGTAGAACATACCTGTTTAGCATAGCGTAGAAATTGCATGCCGCTTTCATTCAATTGTGTGATATTTTCAATATAATAATAATACTTTGAGTTTTTTGGTGGTATTTCTTTGCTGGATTTCGAAAAATTTCTTCAATTAAAAGATGTATCATTGTATACATTACATACAACATGTTTTGTAGTTTTCTAGACAAAGCACACAATGAGAAAGGACAGTAGCATGGGGACTTAAATAATAATAATAGTCGGCCAATTCAAAGTCACATGATTGACAGTTAGTCAGAATTCGGAGTTTTTTTCTACTTGTCCTTATCGTTTGTCTTCACCTTTCGTTCAAATGAAAGTTCAACAGCTTCAGCAACATCAATAACTTATCTCAACCTCGGACTAGCTAGAACAGACCACATAACACGAGATGTGTTATGCATAGCGGCCGATACACTGAGACATGTATTGGCGGGTCTGGGAACAGTTACACTGCGACATTGATACTGCTTGGTATCAGGCTACCTGTAGATTTTGCGAATTTTATACAAATTAATGCAAACTACTAGCTGTACTAAGGACTAGAGTGGAGACTTCGCACTGCTAAGTCGAGTCATCTAGATCAGTGTTGAAGCACCTAAAACCGTAACAGAAGAGGAAGTAAGAGAAGACATCTAGATGAGTCAACTCTACAAGCCTTTCAAGATTACTTGCTATTTCCTGTTTAAAAACAGACTACACATAGTCACCACACAAATGGGACCTCACTGTATCTAGACGAACTCAAAAACCAGAAGTTAGAAAACTGAACTAGATTAGCTTGTCAAACTCGACAAAGCTGAAAACCACTTCAAATAGTTACTAAGTCATGATGGAACCAAAATCCTCCATGAACTTAGTCTAAAAAGAAATGAATGAGAAACCCTGAACCCTGCATGAAAGAATAGCCTAGTCAGGAATCTAAGGTACCAGTCTAGATCACACAAGTGATCGCTGACCATACAATCTCAGTACCTCGATCAATCCACAATTGATGGTTACATCCACTAAGATACTAAGGCAATTAAACAAGTACTGAATGAATAGCCACATGGCACCATAGGAAAGCAGAGGCAGGAGTGCCTACAGACCAGCATGGCACTCCTAGGCAATAGAAAAACCCATGCACCTCCCCGTATAACTGAATGAATATCTTGGAATCATGCAATTCTTATAGAATAATTACTCATCAGTTTGTATTACTACACATAATCACGCTACTAGTAGTCTAGATAAGCAACTCCTATACCTAGACGTAGAATACTATAAAATACCGTCATCTAGACACACAACAGCAGGAAAGCATTCCCCTGTGTTTGTGCTAGTGGCCCCTAGCTACCTAATCAAATAATGGATTTAAGTGCCTGTCCTTGACTGAGTAATTTGTTGCTAAGTAACCCAATAAGAAAGAACAAGTAGTTGAAGTGAAATAAGCCCTAGAATGCTTTGAGTTCGAACAATTGAAAGAGTCAGCATACTCTAGAGTCTGCATGCTCTTTGCAAGTCTGTGTACTTGACGTAGGATCTGTGTATCCTTTGTAGAAGTCTGTGTACTTCTTTGTCTCAAGTCTGCAAACTTGTGTTGAGAGTTAGTGAACTCTAGAGCCTGTGAGCTCTTTGTAGAACCTGTGTGTTCTTTGATTGTTTGAGTTAAGAAGTAATCTAGACCAGCTATTGCTCACCTAGATGATGTTTGTTCTCTGAACTAGACCAGTTCCTACCTACCTATTAAAACCCCATGTCATTATAACTTGTTATCTTGACTAGTGTATCTTGTGTAAATGTCTTCTAGAGCAGAATCAGAAGTAGTTTTCGAACGCCTTACATTGAATTATCAAAGTCTAAGATCGTACATGAGTGCTTCTACTGTACTCAACCTTGAACTTACAAACATTGGTGATAGTGTGAGTGTTTAGAGTGAGAGTTAGTCTCTAGATTTCTCATCTAGAGTTTAGTTTTCCTTTGAGGCACTCCCCATTACCGAGCGCATCAATGTGTATACTGTTCCGACTGGCTACATCCTGGGTTGTCGGATAGATTTAATTAATATTTCCTGTTCGTTCTTTCCTTTGTGCCAGAGCTTTACTGACTAGTAATACCTATTTTCCAATTTTAACAGAGCTATGCCCAAGGCAAAGGAGAGCGAACAGAAAATCTGTCCCCATTGCCAAGGCACTTTCCAGCGCTCAAGGATTTATACCGCATGAAAGGTCTTGCTCTCGAAAGATACAAGAATGTCAATGAAGTGCCCAGTGCAGAGCTCAGTATGGAGAACAATTCATATGTATGTTGTACAGGTCTTCTGACAAACTTGGGCATTAATCCTTCTCCAGCATTACCTCCTCATTTCAATTCCCTCTCGGTGTCACCTTCCTCTCCTGGCGCTACTACCTTGCAGAGGTGTTGGGAACAGGCTCAACCACTAGCAACTGGTACATCTACTTCAGGTTTTCTGCTTCTTACTATCGGTCTGACTAGGCCTCTCAGAAGATTCCAATGACATGGGAGATGCCCTGCCTTTTCTGCCTGAAATGGCATCCTCTAGTGAACCAGAGCCTCCTACAGACTATATCTGTACAGAGTATCATCCCCACAGCGGTCGACAACCTAGACTCGATAAAGTTGAAGAATTTCAAGCACAAACAGGATCAAGGTCAACAATTGCATCGGAAGATAAACCCTGGAGCCTGTTCAGCTCATGAGATGATTTCAAACTTGCAGAATGGATTTTAGAGTTGGCTATCAACCAAGGCAACATTGATGCTCTTCTAACAATGATGATCAAACAAGGGGGCCAAGTACCTTCAGTTTCGAAACCATCGAGAACTAATTGCTATGTGGAAAAAAGCCGCACACCTTCAGTACATCTGTTCATATTGCTATTCATTCTGACTCAAATTTTAACGCCTGACCTTTGACATAGTTTGAGTCTTCAACATTCACTGTGCCATTGCAAGGCCAATCCTACGAATTCACTGTATACCATAGAGATTTATGGTCTTGGACATTGGATATACTTCAAGATCCTCTCCTCACTCCTTATCTCAACTGGGATGCTCAACAACTGTTCAAAGTCAACGGCAGTACGTCTCAGCGATTTTATATGGAGCCCCACACTGGTAATATGTTTTGGGAAATCCAGGTTAGTCTTTCATGTCCATAATCATTTACATAATACCATATAACTATTTCACAAACAGACCACTCTTCCTGACAGCAGAAAACCTGATTTGCTATATCATATATGCCGACAAGACGCGGCTTTCCTTGTTTGGCACAGGTTCAAGGCTATCCTGTCATTGTTAGATTGGGAAATCTTCCTTCCCATATTCATAACGGTCAAGGCGTCAGAGGGGGGCATGTCATTGGTTGGCTACCAATTGTAAGTCTAATTCTGTATCATCCTTTAAATTTACTCATGCCATGTCCATCAGGTCAAGGAGGAAGCCCAACATACAGGAAAGTCTTACTATACTGATTTCAAGAGGGCCATCTGGCACAAAGCATTCGAATTCATCCTTTCGCCAATCAAGGAGAAGTCAAGATTTGGTGCTTGGGTACAAGTTGCTGGAGCAGCAGAGTTATACTTGTTTCTGACTATCATGATCTTGTCTGCAGATTACGAAGAGCAGTACGTCTGTCAATATACATATTTACACTGTACCAATGTCCTATTAGATGCATGATGGCCTTGACTTAGGGATGCAATGCATATTTTCCTTGTAATATATGCATGGTTCCATTTGAAAAACAGTATTGTGTCAATGAAACATACAAACTATGAACTTTGGCTGAGGTGCAAGAGATTTATGAGGAGGCAAAGAAAATAAGAGGTGCTACTGCCCATAACATGTTTCTTCAGAAGTTCAGCCTGCATTTCATCAAAGTGCATCTTTTCTCATCACTATTGTATCTATATTCTTAATAGAAATTTGCCAGAACACTTTTTGGGATATCATGTGTTGCAACATCTATCAGGCACTCTCATTTGATTGATTGCATGCATTCAATAATGGGCTTTTTGCAGATCATCTCCTCAAGGAGATCAAGAAGAGAATGATCAAACTAGGGTCCTCCTACACCCAACTGGCAGACGAACTGTATGTTGAACAATGCCCTATGAAGTTATAAATTCATGACTCGCACAGATTGCAAGCCTTTCCTTCTTGGAAAGATTTGTATCATTTCAAGCAAGGATTTATGAATGTGACATTCACTGATGGACGAAAATATGAGGCGCTTTCAAAAGTATAATCCCATCCAGATATCCAGTTGTTCTTTTTTGGCTGACCCTCTCTTAGCAGCTGATCTTTATTGCGCATGCCATTTTCATGGCAGCGAATGATCCTATTGGGTATATTCTTCTTCGAGCATTGCATGTCTACATGGAGTTGGACATTTATGCTAGTCTTACTCTCCACACATCTGATACTCTTCAAGATGGACAGGCAAGGACACCAATATTTGCAAGTGTAATTGAGGTATGTCTTTGCAATGTTAAGCTCTAATAAATAGCTGTTCATTGTACATTAGGAGTACAAGAAAGCCACACAAAACGAGTATAAGGCAATGCAGCAGACTCTTACCCACACTGACACAATCCCAAAAGAAAAGAAGCTCAAGTGCTGGAATTTTCTGAAGGCTCATTCCCACCAACATCTCTTCGATGACATTGAAGCAAAAGGCATCATGTTGAACTACAATACAAAACCCAATGAAAGCATGCATGGTTCCTTCAAGGAGTTGTACCAGCACCATACAAACTTCAAGAATGTTGATGAACAGGTCTGTAACTGATCTACTTTCTATTTTTTAATACATATCTATAATTATGTTTGTCTAGATTCTTCGAGTTGACGACTGGTACAACGCCATGACATACATCTGACAACAAGTCAATCACCATGACAAAATTGAGAAGGAGGGAGATGAAGATGACAAAGGCGAGACTGGAGACTCAAACAAAGACAAGTTGGCTCCCACGTCGTCTACCAGCAGCAAGGCAGATTATGCTGCTACCGCTTCATTGCATGGGGGCCATGGAAAAGGGGGTGGTAAATTATCAATTGCAGAAGTCAAGGCCAAGGCGGTGGATGATTCTGATTTCCATGATTTTCTAAACCATCTATCTTCACATATGAAGAAGCATTTTGAGTCTCACCCTGAAGAGCTCCCTTCAGACAATGGTGTCCCTGCAGAATTTGACAGCTTTAAGTGTCAAGATCAGGTTTGCACCGTTTTTAGTTTGTTACATCACACTTTCTCTAATACTTCCATTTCAGATATTGCTATATGGAATGATCAAAGTCAACTACTCCAGTGTTGTTGATTGGAGTTTCACAACCGACATACTACGATGTTCGCCCAGCTTCAACTATCATCCTCATTATGACTTTGTACTTCTGGATACCAACCAGGGACCAATGTTTGTGCAGCTTGTTCTCATTTTCAAATGTGTTGTTCATGAAAAGGTTTATCCTCTTATGCTGGTTCAGCCGTTCAAGGAAGCCATAGGACCAATTACAAAGAAAGATCATGACCTAGGATTTTATCGGGTCAGAACCAGAATGAAGGGCGATCCTCTCATTGTATCCATCTACTCAATCATACGAGGTGCTTTATTGATTGAGGACATAGTGATGAACAGAACAAACAATCGAGGAGAGCGTATGACAAAGGACTATCTAGTTGTTGACATGATTGATGCCGATATGTTTTTGCAGATGCAAAATCTATCATATGTAGGAAGGGCAACTCGGACAACTCGCAGATAGGCTGTTGCTGGCTTTCCTCTGCCTAATCTTGCATTTTTTTCGCCTCACAAACCATAGACCTTCACTTTACCTATTTTTTTTGGCATTTTTTCGCCTTTGCACAGCTTGTTTTCATATTTTTTCTTGGCAAACATTACTTCCCAGGCCTCTTGCAAGTCATTCGTGTACAGTTTTTCCATCAGCGCCTTACATTGTAATACCTTATAAGTGTGATGGGAAATTAAAATATTGAACGTCACATTATAAATGACAAAGCAAGAACATTATCTTATCACCGATGACATTAAACATGTGTATTAATTAAAAAGCAAGATTATAATCTTATCATAGATCTTTATCTACAAAAATCATATTATCAAGCACTTACGATTACTTTATGACCTCTGATAATGTCAATCAAAATCTTATCAAGGGGCCTAATGATCGATTTGCCTTTTTTAGTCTTTACCAAATCTCCTGACATAATGTTCCCTGTAATTAGAATATCATGCATATTGGTATTGAATAATCTCATGGTTGTTGTAGGTTACTTCCACTCTTTGACAAGGAGTCAGTTCAGTTTAACGCTTGAATCTTCTTAGGAAGCGACTGAGATACCGTGGTTCAGTTTTGGGTGTGTGTTGGGCCCTCTGAACTGGGATTTCGAATTGAATATACGTTCATGAACTAGCCCGTTTCATGTGGCAGTAGGTGTACTTGCAACCCGCATGCTTATCAATCTTCGCAAAGCAGCTTCTCAGGAAATAACCACGTTGCACTTTCCCCAGATTCTTCCTACTTGTCAAGCGACTAATTCCACTGGTCAACTTAGTAGTTTGTCTTCGTTGATATTTGAGACCCCAATTGACCCATGTATGATGGAGATTGATGAGCCAGATGTGTTCACTGAGGTGAATCTCATATCAGAAGAACTGCAAACGAGCAACTGAATAATTGTACAATGATTCGATTTATTATGTATACCCCTACTTAGCTTTCTAGGCAACTATCATCTATTTCTTTTTGCCATTTGGTTTTCTACAGTAAATAAGAATATGATCCAGATGAGATACATATAACACGGGAACACAAGAATGAAACTGATGGGACATATTGTCACAATCCAGATTTCCCATACAACAAACCGAAACTTATTGCAGACATGAAGTTATTCAAAGAATTATATGCAATACTTTCCTCATCGGTTGTCATGATTGTAATGCTTCAATGTGGCTTGAGTTCAATGATGACAGTGTAACCTTCCCAGAGGGCATGTGATAGACGTGCAACATGACGGTTCGAAGTTCGGTAAGAGAACCAAGATCAAGAATACCTAAAGATGAGAGACAAGTATAATTTGAAATCTCTATTCAAATCTGCGACCGCACCATCTTTCCACTCAATAATGGTCGAAATGATGGACTGAAGGGAATGCGACAGGCGCCTCGATAGGGTGTTGGCGGGACCAGGATCGAGCGTGCGCCAGCGGTGGCCTCCAATTTCAACTTATTAATTGATTAACTTGTCCCCGGGAAGGAAGGAGGTTTTATTACTCGACGATGCTCCTCAATAGAAGCGTGCCGGCGTCCGTACTACAGTCCCCCGGCTGTACATCCAAACTAGCTACTCTGTGTCTACTGTACCTAGTGAGAAGTACGACTGCTGCGGTACCAAATACTTGAACCAATTAAATTGGATGGGGAAAAGTTGTTAACTGAAGTGTCGCTTGATGCCGAGTCCTTACCCAACATATGAGGTCCTTATTCCAAGATTTCAGCGAGAGTACTCGCAAACCCATGGGAAGGATTATGCATTCCAATGATGTAAGCTGGATACCCTTAGTGCTATTGCCATACCGTGTGAACTGAAGTGAAAGTCGCTGAAGGTCATGAAAAAGACTCGAGTAGTAGGAGATGCGCCCGAAACTAGTTGCGGATTCTCTTCGGTATCTCCTTCTTCCTCATAGTTTAAGATCAGATTTGCTTAAGCGCTGTCCACAGTATTCGCGTCTTGTTTACTTCTCGCTATCACTGAGTTTTGTGCATTCTTGACTCTTCCTTGTTTGCTTATCTATCGTTGACCTTGAGACTGTAACCGTAACATAACCGTGACGCAGAACACAACTTCCAATTTCAAGTTCAGAAATATAACACCGTAGCAAGAGTTTCAAGAGTTTCAATAGTACAATCGAAGACAACATTACACAGAAAAAATCAAAGCCAACGCTCTGATTAAGGTCTTCTGGGGCCCGGCCTAAGTAACCGCGACAGCAGTCAGAAAATAGAAGGGTGACTTACCTCAATTCACAAGGCGGATACGATGATGGACCTGGTACCAGGAGTATAGCAGAACCCTCCATCGAGATGCGTTCCACAGGTAGACAACTGGTTGCAGCTTCCACCGCATCCTGCGCGGTCGCAGAACCCGACGTTGTGGGTGGCAGCAAGGCACACGGTGTTGGGCGCATTGAGGCAGGTGGCACCGCCGTTGTAAACAGTGCAAGCACCACCGCAGACGCTGTTGGTGCGACGGTTACAGTATGTGACCCTGGTAGTCAACGCGTCGCGAGGAGCGAGCGGGTTGGGAGGGGTGGCGTCCCCATGGTAGGTGATCTTGGCATCGGTAGTGGCGAGCCAGTGGTCGAACTCTGCGTCTGTCCATATGGCAGCAGAGACAGGTTCCTGGTATCTCGTCAGTATACTGTGAGCATAGGGAGAGCTCGGCACGTACAGGGGTCGGGCTGGCGCTACCTACGACCGCCATGGCGGTGAGAGTGAAGAAGAGTTTGGCGAGAGTGAAGAATTGCATGTCTTTCGTTAGCTTGGTTGAGTCCGGTGAAGACTTCTGACTTTCTGTGCTTGCGATTGCTAGCTTTTATAGCTCTTCAGCAGTTCATTGAGGACCGATTGAGACTTTGTTTATTTCCGTCAATCCAACTCCGACATCCCCCCATACTCAACGTTTGTAAGGCGAAGAGAACCTGTTATCGGTGAAGAAGCACCGGCGGATTCACTTTCTCTGAACAACCTGACAGGCGGTGAACAAAAATGTGGTAATACTCTACCATTTCGATTGATTTGTCGGCTATGCATCCGAGGATTCCTTGACGGTGTTGCAGGTCACAGGTCACAGGGGCAGCAGGTAGAATGGTGACGGTCAAAATTTTGCTGCCTGAGGCGCCGAACCTACCTATATGAGGTAATCGACGAAGCCAAATTTTTCGTCAACACGGTCACAGGACGAATCGATCGAAATGGTACGGAGTAATCAATTGATCATTGTTGTCGCCGACAAACACGGGTTTAAGTAAGTACTATTCGCGCACCTTCAATACCTTTTTATTTATTTTGTAGAACACTCATTTTAGCTCTGTGCAGTGTGCACCTTTGCAGACGCCCTTGAACTAGCAGATTCGGCGCGCCGCGCAAGCCCGTTAGCGAGGCGAGGTTTGTGGCCTCACGGTAATGAGCATATGAGCGTGACCTATGCTCATGGTAGGCTATGTCATGTGGAGGGTGTCTCGTTATGCGCTGACCACACGAGGTGCTAATGTCTTTTATGCAGACTTCCATGCATCATGGAACAAGTCTAGTTTAGAACACCATCAAGCAGATTCCGGCCTGAATACCTTGAGGAGCATACCCTGCTGGGTATTTAGGACTAGGGATTTCTGTATCGCCTTTTTCTTGAACTTTCTTTGGTCTGAAGGGATACCGTCTAGTTTCATAGGTCGGTTCATCACCTGTAGCCATCTCTACTATATCTCGCGTGTTGTATCGGGCGGTATACCATTTATACCAGTCGTTTTGCATCTTCCACATGAGATGTGCGGATGCTGATATCAGAATCTGACGAAATCTCTCTGTTCTCCGTTTGACTTGGCTTCTGTGTACGCTCGGTGATCGGATACCGAAGAACATGATAGTTCATCTATGATCATCAAATCGATTCTGGTCTTCCGCTTCCACCTTTCAATACTGAAAGTGCCACCTGAACGGAAGTCTACTCTTTTGTTGTTATTGTTTCGAGGTCTGTGTATCAGATATGTTTCAGACTCCTGGTCGAATCCGTCCCGATCGGTGTAAATATGGAACTCAGAAGAAATATGGTACTGATCATTGACAAGTGTCTGCCGCGACCAGCCTTTGGCCATCGATGGCGATTCAATCGTCGACGCTCACTTAGTACTTACCAATGGGTTTTAAATTGTTAGAACTTGGCTATTACAGTCTTGTTGACATGAATAGATGAGCAGCATGCAGTATAAAATTGTACATAGGATATAAGAATGAAATCTAATTTTAGACTTGACGATATTACAACAAGCTCCAGCAACAGACGCAATGCCAAGAGTGTCCACGGGTGAGTCACTGGTGACTGATGGAAGAAAAGGAAGGGACCTCGTTTGTTGACAGCTAGGATCTCGTGTCTTGGACAAACCTCACCTAAGGGACGAGACTCAAGTCTAGAATAGATGCAGTGAGTAACAAAGTAGTCAACTGAACCAAGATGGATTCTGTACCGGTGATGAAATGGCCCTCCCACGGAGTATCTTTTTTCAGAGACTTGAGCCCATTCCAAATCTCCGGCCAGAAGGCTTCGAGGTGTTCTATATTGAGGACTTGACGTAGTTCTGAAGGCTTGGTTGCTCGATGCCACAGTTGTCGGCCTGGAGTTCCAAAATGCAAAGGTAAACAGTAGCAAAAGACACGTCATTGAATAGGTTTCAAGAAAGCAGCGTGACCAGCGGTGGTAGAAAGGAAGACTAAGGTTGCGGTGGGCTACTAACGATGTGCACGGCCCCGCCCATGTAGATCTCATTTGATAGAACAGGTCAAGTCGCAACGCAGTATGTTTCGCACATCTAAGAAGGCTCAGAAGAATAAGCAAGATTCCGCCTCAAGAAAGCGATCAACACCACGTATTACAGTTTGAAATTTGGAGAGTAACTCTGGACCGTAGATGGAACATATCGCCGTAAAGCAGATCTCCCGTACAAGAAAGTGAAGCCTGTCCCAAACATGAAACTGTCTAGATAGTTACTCACCATACTTTCGTCGTCGCTTGTTATGAAGGTAACGGTTTCGATGTGACCTGAATTCAATGAAGGTATCGTTTGCATGCCCGAAGGGAAACGGTACACGTAAAGAACGATTGTCTGAAGTTCTGTCAAGGTGCTCATATCAAGAAACCCTGACAGAAAGGATGAATTATTCTAGACGTTGTCGAGGAATGGCGTCCGCACCATTATGGCACTCTACAGTGGTAGATGCGACGACCTGAAGGCTTGTGTAGCCTACTCGGAAGACGGCATTGATTGGAGCAGGATCCAATATGCGCCAGGTGCCATCAAACATCATCTTGAAAGTTGTCAGCCTGTCAGGCGTCTTGTGATGTCTCTTAAGCCAACGAAGGAGATCCATGTTCCAGCATTTCATCGACAATGAGTGTAATCGAGTAGGCGGCTTGAATTCCTCCAATGTGGAAAGTGATATATCTTGTGTGCCCCTAGGTGCACGAATCGTATCAAAAGGCGCTCGAGGTCGCAGAACAGACTCGAGTACCATAGAATTCGCCTGAAGTTGGCAGCAGATTCCACGTGGTGATCTCCCAGGTCCTTGTAATCAAAAGAGAGCCGTTTAATCTGCGGGAAATAGTGGAATAATTCCGTCACCGGGTCTAGTGACTGCCCCGTGATTAGAGCTCGCGTCGGCATTGCATTGACATCGGCGAGAGCACAGCAAGCGTACCGATATTGAATCAATCGGCCCCGCTTTGTGTACGTCTCAAGCCAGATTGTTTGAATATGCGGGGATTTAATGCTATCTGGAAACCGCAGGAGTTCGACAAACTCCCGTACATGGTCGCCGAAATGGACACAGGTACACAGGAGGGTATCGACTGGTTGGGACCCATTGCAAACGAGATTGCAAGTGAAAAGGGCCTTTCGATCGGAAGAACAGAAGCGGATGATGACTTCGCATAGTTCTTGGGGGAAGATGCAATCTCGGGGGACTTTCACTATCGCGCCGTCCCGAAATCTTGGGGAGATGTAAGACCAGCAAAGGACGCGGAGACGTCGTATAGGATGGAGGATGCATGAGTAAAAGTAAAAGTCGATGATGATGGGAAGAGTCTCTCTGGAGTCTTGACGGCAGGCAGCACAACCACTGATGGCTCGCCTGCACAGCACAAAGCAGTGAGGGATCAAGGATCTGAGCAAGATGATCCGGAAAGGGCTAAGAATGTTCCTACTGCTGCTCTTACAGAACCAACGCAAAGTAAAACATGCAGGATGAATCGACATGAGAAGAGGGGTAGGCGGCTGCAGATACGGAATCAGTGAAGTGGACATTGAGTCAAATCCATCCGGCGACTTTTCCTTGTGTCGGGCTACAGAAAAGTTGCGACGCACTAGACATCTGACAATTAACCTGTTAAAATTCGGGTTGCAGTGGGTTGAAAAGAGGACCTAAAGGAACCAGCAAAGTGTTGTTGTATGAAAGGCATAGGTGTGTAGCCGCTGTCTTGCCGCTTGGGCTCCCCTCGTGTTTGATCGCCGGCGCTCACGTGCATTGTCTGGCTTTTCTTCCACCACTACCACCACCATGGGTGAGCCTGATCGCACAGGCATAGACTCTGTTCTTTCTGCGAATATCTTCGACTCATTCTACAGTAATAGTAACCTGGATCTAGCATTAACGGTGACCGACGCGAAGAAGATTATCGACCGCTTCCGTACCGGTCTCGACCGCGAATCCAAGCCGAATTGTTCACTCTGTAAACTCTTACACGCGATGTTAGACCATGCACCATGTCCAGAGGGGAAGCGATACGTCGCGTCGGTCTTACATGCTATCTCACGCGAGGAGAGGACAGTGCTCGTCGTTGCAAGAACTTGGCTCTCTAATTTGTTCTTCCAAAGTACACCTTGCTTGGTTCTTCGACTCGTCTGTTTTCTTATCGTTGTCTAGTGTTGGCACTAGCTAGTTTAAGGTCTCCTGCTTCCAGCGAACAGAGACTCACGATAGATGAAACACCCGTCTACATCAAAAGAGTAGATAGAACCAAGCAACAGAGCTTGTGGGATCAGGTGCGCCTGATGTATATCATTTCATCTCTTTTGTTCATTCTTTTTGTCTCGGCAAGGTGGCTGAGCGTGGACACCATTACCGGCTTTGTCGATGCTAATCTTGATGTACCTTGCTTCACTGCCCCGCGTGCACATATGAAAGCCGCACGCATTATGTCGTTATCCCTCAATAGCTCAGATAAGGCAAAGACGATAGTGAGTATGTTGGTGATCCTTTAAACTCCTTCGTTGATTCGGGTCGACATAGCATGATTTGTCGGCGACGTGGGATCTGTTATGCAACTGGACGTCCATCGACTTTCGTGATCTCATTAGCTCAGATATCGACACACCCAAGAATGCTATTTTCATGACAAGGGATTCCCACAGTGACTTGAAAAAATTCCTGTGCTATTTTGATGGAGATGCTGTGAGATATCCCATGGCCTACCCTTGTTGAAGTGCTGACGATGTCCAGTTCCCTGAGTTGAACAAATACATGGTGCGCAGTGTGAATAGCTACACGCTTCTTGGTATGACCGTCCGAGAGGTGGTCTGCAAGTTCAATGCTGAGTCCAGCATTGCACCCCCTGATCCCTATTTGCTCGCTATCCATGCGGCCTTCGCAAAGGTTCTCCATGCATGTGGGGCAGGCGAACACTTAGACAGAGTACTCCAGGACATGGAGAGACTGAAGGTTCTGAGCAGTGACTGCAGGTCCGATATTGGACTTTTCCTGTCATCTCGCCTCGCTGTCCCGACCTTCTGACGGAAGTTCAGTCTTGTAGTTGCTTCACGTGCAGTTGGTATCTCATTCTCTGGAATTACTCAGAGCGCCTAAAACAGCCTCTAGGAACGCCGTCGTGCCCATTTGTCATATCCAGTACCATCTTTCTTGCGCTTATTCCCCCTTCCATATGGTATTTGTTAGAATAAGTTACACCCTCCTGTTAATGGGTAAGTGAGAGTAATATTCTCACGTTCGAGCGAACTTGAAGATTGAGGCCGAAGAAGAATGCTTTGCACAGTTTGTTAGTTTCCCTCTGGAGGGCAGGTATTTATCGTTCACTATGCACGAAGAAACTTCAAGAAAGCACGCGGTTAGAACTGAGTCCTATTGTTTGGTTCAAAAGCCTTTGGGCACACAAGTTTCACGGATTTTTGTGACCTCACAGTCACACTGTCTCAATGCTATGGACGAGGGGGACGAGGCGCCCGGGTGGCCGTCGCTGTATAATCCCAACCTCGAATTCTTCGACATCACGCACAGCCCACCAAGGCAACCCGGGGCCACATACCTGTACCACTATCATGACGTATTCAGCTTCACCTTATACTGGACTCTCATTTTCTATACCCCCGTATTCGTTTTCTGCGGTGCGCTCGCCTTTCTAAACGTCTCGTTTCCCCCAAAGCATGTCTACGAGCCCTTGCCATCGTCAGAAGAATACCCGTTGATATCGCTGAAGCTGCAGCCAAGGGCGAGGAAGCCGAATGAAAGGCGGTCGAGGGCTGCCTTTGCGTTGATTGTTTTCCTGACGTTCTTGGCGATCAGCGTTATTGGGGCCGTCTTTGGGTCGACGATCATGTCGCTTGTGATATTTGGATTGTTTAAGGCCGGCAAATACAATATGTCTACGTGAGTGACATCGTTGGCGTACCTACGGCGATTACTGAAGATTTGCACAGCTGGGTACCTTTCGTCTCAGCGGCTATACAGGTACTTGTCGGCCTTCTCAAGTATGTATTCTTCATTGCCGTGGGTTTCCAAAGATTATTAATTGATTGACCGAATTTAGTGCATGGCCCTCTGTATTCTATATAATCTAACGAAGATTACATGTACCGAGATGACAGTAACGAAGCATAGATTACTTTTCCCTCGTAACTTGGATGTGCCGAACTAAATGCCGGCTTCCAGCTCTTTCAGCTAGTGAGTGTTTGTCCAAGCGGCGCTCGAAGGCAGATCTACCCCTTCAGTCTCAAGCATACCACCAACGTGGGTGCGTCATTCTCCGCCTTCAAGGGACAAGTGAAAGTCCAGGGGAGTGAAAAGAAGATGACTTGAACTCCCATCACGCACAGCTCGCTAGAGCAGTTAGGGTCGGCTGTTCAGTATTTCGGGAGGAGTGCCTCAGTCAATTTTTAGACGTGACGAGAAGAACTGGTCAAGCTTCCCAATACCCCGCTGGAAATTGTCATTCCGCCATTCATCGAATACCCCCGTCCGGATGGCTGTGATATCTTCACGTATCTTGGCAAGACACTCGGACCATGCAGGATGATCAGGATGGATACGTGCCAGGGCGAGCAACGCGCTTCCTTTCCCTCCCAATGCCAAAATCGTGACCAAAGTGAGAAGATTCTCCGGCTGATGTGCGTATTCCGCCTGTTGAGAAGAAAGGGATGATAAGCCAGTCGCGTAAGCCACGGTTATCTCGAGTAACCGTGAGTCAGACCTGTGCTCGGTGAATGTGGAAAGGTATCCTTCCCTGTTGAACACCTCGAATGCTATGGAGATACCTTGCCGGAAACAAGGGCACAAGATACGAAGTTTCGTCTCATACCCTTGACCAAATACCGTGTCCAACCATGACGAGCGAGCCCAAAAGTCGTCATTAAACGTTGCTTGAAGGAGATTTTTAACTATGGGCTCGGTGCACCACGAGATGGGACGAGGAAACTCTGCCGAAGGGAATAATGCATCCCTCGGGTTCACTAGTTCGTCGAATACGTCGAGTATAGATATGGTTGTTCTGGAGTTCTGCACCTCAGCCTCACAGAAGACGTTGCTGCACGCGATGACTCCTGTGATGACGGAGAAAATTGCTTGTCTCTCCAGTACAGAGAGTTTAAGGGAAAACC
This sequence comes from Armillaria luteobubalina, assembly GCA_030435615.1. Lineage (NCBI taxonomy): Eukaryota > Fungi > Basidiomycota > Agaricomycetes > Agaricales > Physalacriaceae > Armillaria > Armillaria luteobubalina. Next base: position 831,513 of record JAUEPU010000021.1, on the reverse strand, counting down.
GGACGTAGTGACGAAGGGATGCGACGGCGAGGGCCAATAGCTCCCTGTCGCTGGACAACAAGGGTCTGCGGTCTTCTCCTTCTCCCTGTTTGAATTCGGATAGTATAAAGGCAAGGATGGCGAGTAATAACCGAAGGCACGGTGGTGTCGCGGCTTCATCTGCGAGCGAATCAAATGCCGAGAACATTCGGAGGAGATTCTGGCCGACGTTTGGATAGAGGTGGTGATAGATGCAATCCGTAAGCCTTGCACAGTATACTTCTTGTACGACCTCTATCTTTCCCTCATCGTTGCGGAAGTATTCATGTGGAATTGTACCAAAGAAGGCGACACAGAGCTTGATATCGAACGCATTATGTGCTGGGGGCTCAAAGCACCCATCCTTGACGGCGCTATCCAAAAGACCAGCCCAGACGATTGGATGAAGACAAAGGCACACATCCTGATCCGAACCGAGCAAACCTCGCTTCAGAATTTGTATGGCCGGTGGTAAGCTTGGTCCTCTGAACCGATTGGCTACTACCAGTGGACCAAGTTCTGGGGGATCCGAATCCGAAACTCTTAGTTTTTGATAATCAAACCCGCGCTGAAGTTCCCATGCAGGGTCTTCCTCGAGCAGGAGGTTGACCCGTAGCAGACGGTCCATCTGCAGAGCCATGTCTTCTCGAGGCTCTACGGTGTCGCCCTCCTCCGGAGATGCGATAACGCAAGCCCTCAGTAATTCGCGCCAGCGCTCTTGCCACTGCTCGGTCAAAGCTATGTCTGCGAAGGCTTTGCGGACTTTCTGAGTGGATGCAATCGGCAAACCGCTGATTGCTTGCATCACGATGCTTTGGAGGGTTGGATTGAAGGTCGTGGAGTAGAGCCAAGAGATGGCCTTGATATCGATATCGTTGGCTCTTTCATCTAACATCTCCCGTTCTACATCGTCTAGCGACCATACGCGTGAGTCGGTTGACGGTGCAGAGTGTTCCGAAGTGACACGGGAGAATATCGATGAGGCTGAGGATGAGATGTCGAGGAGGGGAACGATTACAGACTGGTATAGATAATTGGATGCATCGTATGCGTAGCCGGAGAGGGGCGTCCTGTATGGGCACTGAGGATCTTGAACGGACAGGATGTTGGTGACAAGGTAGAGGATGTAGCCGATGCCCGAGATAGCACCTACGGCAATAGCTATGCCAATGTGCAAGGTTATCAAAAATAGAACCAGGCCGACGAAAAAGAGGGCCAGAGACGAGTGCATGAGCAGGGGAAGCAGTCCAACGATGACTGGCACATGCCATTTCTCCAAGCCCATGTAACGGAAGTGACGGATGCGGCTGCGGTACCGGGGGGTCCCTGATGGTACAGACATGTAGTGGTGAATCCATTGTTTGGTTAAAACGGCTACGAGGGCGATGGTCAAGCTGAGTGAGAGGCTGACGAACCAAAGACCGTTGGTCCAGGCGATCAGAGAGGAGGGAGTAAAGGAGGAATTTGGAGTCAGCGAGGATGATGGAATGTCGGATACAGAACTGTTGCTAGCAATTGCCCGTTGGACGCTGACGAGTTCAAATAGCAGGAAAGCGGAGACTTGGGTGAAGTCGGGTTGTAAGGATTGTAACGTTTGCACAACAAATGTCGTTACAACGGCAGAGAATAGACCGGCCTTGAATGGAGGCACAGTCAGCTCGTGACGGGTATTTTGCAAGCAACTTACAAAAACTAACAGGACATCGACAGTGTCTCTCCAGCCTTCTATCATTTCCGTATCGTAGGCTTGACATTCGTCTAGGTACGCCCGCCATATCCTGGCAGCAGGAGCCATTTCTTCGAATATTGGATCCTCTGGGTATGTCCTGTCGTTGTCGTCCTTGGTATTGAATGCTATGATTACAAGTGTGAAAAGATATATTTTGGTAAGAGACTTATGTACGTACCTTTTCCGCGTGCAAATCTCTGTCCATGTCGAAGCCCAAACATTCCTCTTTTCTCTGGTTTTCGGTATGTTTTTATTCCTTCAGCTTCGCGTTCAGTCGGGCCCACCGTCTGTCTCGTCTCCTTGGAGGCGATGCTAGGAGGCATTGTGGACGTCTACTACCAGCAGTACGTGAACAAAAGCTTGAGCAATCAAGGTTGGGAAAGGTAACCGGGCAATTGTAAGGGAGCCGCACTAGCGACGGCGTGCACTGGTTGATCGCCACGTGTATTTCTACTTTTGGCAATCACCGCCCAAGTGGGTATCTTCCTCCAAGGAGAAGGTTCGAATTCTATCAGTATGCAAAGTGAAACCAGACTGGCGATGAGTCATATGTACCTGCAATTGCGTACAAAAATTTCACACCAACTGGGAAATCTCAAACTTGACGATTCAACGTCGATAGCACAGGGAATAGGATTGACTACTTTCTGATACTTTCTTATAATAAGATATCGGTATTGTAAGGTACCTCGTAAGGTCGATTCCAACGAAGGAAAGAAACAACCGAAATAAATGCCTAGTAAGATGTCAATATCCCCAATCATTAGCAACTCTACCCTCGATGGGAAATAAGTCGAGAGCGGAGTGAATAAGATGGGTGAGAAAGATCTCAAAGGTGACGATTAATTATAGGAAAAAAAGGTTCTCTTGGAGACACTCATACATACGGATGAGAGATAACAGAGGAAAATTTTCGCAGAAAACCGTATTGCTTGAGGGCCGGCTTTGTATTTCGGTCCGAATCGGCCGAAGATTGAAGCTCGTGAAATATGCGTCTATTTGGCTACGGCGTCTGGATATTTCCGGAAAGGCCCCGTTGTAAATCATCACTTAGACACGTACGACTATGTCTGGCCATCAGCCCTTCCTGAGGCAGCGAAACACGGCCAAAGCGACTGAAAAGAGCGGCAGGAAAGATTCCACCTCTCCCAAGAGACGCGAAGAAGTGGTGTGGGGAAAGACACCTGGTGGTGAAGGTGTGCGAGTACTAATTTTCATTATACATATATTGACGATCGCTAGTGTTTCGTATACCTACCACTCATGATGTCTTGACGGCCCTGTTCCATCCGTCGTACCCCAAGAGTCATCTTGATATTCTGAACCTGGCTCTACTCGGTTCCCAGCTGGTCTTGTTCTACATTCTTCCCCGGGATGCGGCTAGGGTGTTTTTCTTGGTGTATTTTGCTTTTTGGCGTGCAGCATACGATGCTGGTCTTGGTTGGGTTCTCACAAAGCAAAGCAAGAAGAAATGGATGGTCAAGGAGGTGCAGCGTCTCGGTTGGCTCGACGAGAGTCGTCGCCCTCGTGTCCGGAACTGGATTCGCGCTCAACTCGTTGGTAAAATGGGGAAGGATTACTCCTTTGATGTTCGTGCGATAATTATCCATCGATATGACACGCTCATTGCCAGCAGGAATTACCCGTGGAATATAACACATGGTTGCTCTTCAGACAAGTTGTCGATGTTATTCTTATCAAGTGCGTGCATTTTGCTAGTTGTCGACCAATAGCTGATCCCATTCACAGCGACTTTTTGGCCTACTGCATGTTCGCGTTCTCATGCTTTCGCGTGCCGACGGATCTCTCCATCCCTGTACACGTAATGAGGTACATACCAGTCACGCTGGAAAGTTTGATGTAGAGGATGCCACAAAGATAAGCTCAAGTAAAACGTCACAGGTGGTCATACTTTACCAGTAAGGCCACCTCGGTACAAATACTTAGCTTAAATTCGAGGCGTCTTAATACTTCAACACACCAGCGTGAGCTCCATGTATCTCGTGCAACAAGCTAACGTTTTCGCTAGATGGTTGGTGGGTATAATTCTCATTTGGTTAAATCTTTGGGTCAAAACGGAGGCCCACAACGTCGTCAAAGATTATGGTTGGTATTGGGGCGATGTATTCTTCCAACGCGGCGCACTGGTGTTTGATGGCGTCTTCGAACTTGCTCCTCATCCCATGTACTCCGTCGGTAAGTATCCAAGGCGCACTTTTAGGTGGTGGTTGACATCAAGAACAGGATACATCGGCTACTATGGCTTGTCCCTGATCGTTGGAAGCTACCCTGTTCTACTTGTTAGTCTGGCTGCGCATGCTTCGCAATTCGCATTCCTTGTTCTATTCGAAAACCCCCGTGAGTGTACCTGATTCTGTTCCAAAACTCGTCTCATAGCTCGCTCAGATATTGAGCGCATGTACGGACAGAAGAAAGCCATAGCCAAAAGAGTTCCCGTTAACACCCGTACAAAAACGGCTTCATCGCCGAAATCAGTATCCGTTGAGGCTCTTCCTGAAGTCCCGCCCGAAGATTGCCCCACGCCGGCGGCAACTGAAGGCGAAACTGCTACCGAGACTGATCTCGAGACTGAGACTGAGACGGAATATGATGCCCGCGCTCCTGTTACTGATTTCGAGGGAATCAAACGATCCTTACACAGAGCGGAACTCTCTACAGAGAGTGCATCTTCAGCACGCAGCCACGAAGGGCTTCCTAAGAAGAAGAGGGTGTTGTCTAATCATGATCTCTTGACGAAGTACTTCCGTCGGGACACAATGATTTTCAAGAACCTTGATTTATTCAGGTGATGACCTTACTTGCTTAATCCACGGTCGTAGGAGTTGACTTTCTCATAGGGCGAACGACGTCATGCTTTTACTGATTGTTCTCTACTCCTCTGGATTTGCGTTTATCCCGTCTTCATCCATGAATGTCACCCTTGCACTTCATTTCGTGCACGCCCTGAGCTGGTGTTTGTTCCATTCCTTCGGTCTTGGACTACTGCTACGTGCGCAGAGCGAACGCAAGTATCTGGTCCGTCACTACATGAAGAATTATCATTATCCGCATCATGATGGTGGGAGCGGCGCTGTCCTGGAGGCTTTTTCAAACTGGAAGGCGGTATACAATATGAGCCAGTGTATGACATACGGTCAGTGGATGATCTACATATCAGGGATGAGTATCTCATTTCATTGCGTGCAGTGTCTCTGATTGGCCTCGTGTGGAAGACGTATAGCCTCCCTACTGATTGGATGGTCGGTAACGAGTTGCTCCGCCATACCCTTGGTGCCGTATGCGTCCCCCCATTCTGTAAGACTGGCATAGACACTGATGAAAACTACCTCGTAGCTTCTGGTCGCTTTACATATCTGGGCGTCGTTGGAATCGTACGAGGTCCTCGGAATGTTTGGTCGGTCGAATCTCTTCCAGCAACGGTAAAGCTATCTGATCGCGTTTATCCAGGATGGTTTTTTGGCGATTTCTTCATGGAAGAATTTCCAGCCCACCTCGAATATTCCGGAATCTACAGGTAGACGGTATATCATTGGCCCGCCACTCTGCTCACGGCCATCATTCACAGATACCTTAATAATCCTGAGCTCATGGGGGGTGCTGCGTGGTTTGGTCTGGGTCTCATTAGTGAGAGTAAGCTAGTGATCACCCTGGCCGTCATCCGGCATCTTTCCTATTGGTGGTTCCTTAGCTGCGTCGAGAAGTATATATATCGTGTCTACTTCGTGGTTTCCTGGCTAATTTGCTATCTTTAGTCCCCACATGCAGAAACTGTATGGTGACTCCCTACGAAAAGACGCCGGGTTTGTTAAGGTGATCAAAAGCGTGGCGAGCAAAAACGCGCGTATTTTGGAATCCCGAGCTGGCCGCCATGCCCCAGAATTAAAACGTGTAGCGAAGGAGGTGAAGGGTACCTTTGACAAAGTGTTTGAGGAAACAGCCGACGCTGTAGAGGAATTTTTAGCCAAATGTTTGTTTTCCTCCTGCCCGAGGCCGTACACGCTTGCTGATGCCCACCTTTAGCCCGACCAAAGATTACCGGTGTGGTGCAGGACACAAAGGTTTTGTTGCAACAGTCCCGCGAAAAATTGGTCATTACGTGGGGCGCCTTTTCTCCAGTGGCGCTGATCTTACTGAGTATGTCCCGTCCTATAGGCGTGTTGCAAGTGATCTTTCGTCCTTCGATACGGCAAAGTACCATGCTACTGTCGTCCCTAGCAAGGAAGGTACCCGTAGCTTCCACCTTGGCGAACCTATCACCGTCCAGTGGCAAGCGCCTCATACTCATTCCCGTAAGGACTGGATTGGAATATACCGAGTACGTATTCTTTACTCTTAGGTGCGCTTCAGTCTTTTCATGTCCTTGTAGATCGGCGCCAACAAGTCACAACTGGTTACGAAAACGTCTTCTCTTGGAATGTGGGAGCCTGTTTATGGTGCAGAATGGGATGGTGATGTACCTCTCGATTCACCTCCTGGTCCGCAAAGTGATTCGGGGGTCGTGACGTTCAAAGCCAACACTTTGCCATGGTTGGTTGGCCAATATGAAGTGAATCAGGAATCCGTTTGATCATCGTTCGTCCTCCCTCATACCCCTTTTAGATTCGTTACCACCATGACGGAAAATACAATGTCATGAGCCTCGATGGCCCTATTGAGATTTACGGTGCGTAACCCTCCGCGTCGTCTTAGCTAACGCTTGACTGAATAGTCTCTGTTTCTAGTCGACCAACCATCGACCTTAGATTTACCATCAGTTCGGGAGACCCTGATGCGTGTCGTACCACTGTGTCTCGACTCCGACCCTTCGCTGATTCCTTTATCGTGCAAATCCTCTCTCCATGTAGATGGTACTGCAAGTCCGACAGAAGCCGACGGGCGGGACCCGGATGATTTCACCTTCTGGTCTGAACAACAGGCTAAACGTATTTGCATGGCGATAAAGCAGACGTTCGATGTGGAATATGCACCTGAAGTGGTGGTCGCTGATGCGAATTTGACTGCGCTGGCCAACCGAATATTAGTCTCAAAGGAGATTTTGACGGGATAGTTTTTATTCCAGATCGATGTTTTTTTTTTGGATAGATATACGTGGAGGAAATTTACTTTCTATTTCGCTTCGGGAGTAATTTACTTCGTTGTCTTTTGAGCATTCAAAAATTTCCCATGTGGATGCATTGTGACTATTGTTGTGACTCGCTGACATAGCTTTAGCCTCTGTTTGTTACTCCGAGTGGTTGCTGACCCTGCTCTTGACCATCAAGATTCTTATCATGCATTCTAAGTCTCAGTTTTATCTTTCTCAGTGTATCCAGGCAGCCTCAAAGGTGTGTAGCGCTATTAATTATTCGAAAAGAGACATCTGAACTTGAGAAATCAGTCGCCGATGGCATTCACATTGAGATCTATTATTGTCAAGGGCGGGAAGGTTATTTCGACAGGCTACAACCATCAACGCGTCCACTACGACGAGTTAAGTGTCGATTGTGCGTTCGGGAAGCCGGTCTCGATGCATGCAGAAATGCACGCCATATACAACTTGACTGGTGGCAGGTCTCCTCCGTTCAAGCAGCAAGTTCAACCGGACCCACAACCGCACAAACGAAAACAACGGGCGGGAGGGAGAGAAAGTTACAGTTGTAGTGCCAAAGTTGCTGTTACAACACAGTGTCTTTTATGGAACTAAAGAGCATCCGAGGGATAGACCGGTCGTTGTCCAAAAGTCAATTTGCCCTAGTCGACGTCGCAGATTTTCAAAGATCACTGGGGCGGATTTGTACGTTGTTCGAACCACGAAGAATGGGATGGGATGTGCTAGGCCTTGCTGGCGATGGTGAGTGATCCACTTCTTTTTTCAGTTGAGCGTGTCGGTGAACGTCCCCCTGTTTCAGTATCGATTGGTGTGACTGGGCTGGCATCAAGCGCATATTCTACTGGAATGAAAGTGACGGGACATTCTGCTGCCTCAAGGTCGCTGACGCAAAGAATACTCGTTACGAGACTCAGGCTGACATCCGCCTGTTCGGCGGCGCTTTGCGTTCTGGATGAAAGGCTGGGGTTAGCGAGTTTCTGACAGTCGCTGCCGTATTGATTTAGGCTCGGGGGGATGGTTCATTCATGCACATCATCTAACTCCACGATTGCTTCAATACACTCATTTTTTGTTAATTCCCGTTCTCGTCATCTATTAAGTTGCGCAAGTGCCGGCTTTCATACCACCGCGGGCGAAGACGAGACTTTGTATTCACCGGCATAGATGAAAGTCAGGTTCTCAGAAAAGACCCCTTTCGAACCTTTTCTACGTCGCGACAGGTCAAACTGTACCTCACATCTCTCTTTATCGTTCCACCTTCGCTGACAGCCCTCAGCGCCTTCTCGCTCGTCAGCAGATGGAAGTTCTGGATAGGTTTATTAGTGTCCGTAAACTTCGAACCCCGGGTTGCGTCGGCCGCTCTAATAGTATCGGTTTCAACGTCTTCGATCCTGCAGATAAAATGAGAAATTAATACGGTGCGCTTTCTGGACACTCACCCGTGAAGGTACTCTTCATATAGCACTTCTGTTGTTATGATCAGGCTTCGCGGCTCAAGCAGAACAGAAACCGCTGGAGTGTTGTCAATTGTGCGCCCGTTAGTCATGGGTTCGTCACCGTTCTCTTCGGGAGTATACCGATAATAATGGAAGACCGCATGGGAACCTAGAGAAATCGTTGCGACGATGGGGTGATACGCAGGCCCGTCTTCATGAGGCTGCAAAGATGAGTTCGATGGCTTGCCTGCCGAAAGAATGACTAACCGTGATCCCCTGTCCCGGTAAATACTGGAGAACGTTACATGGAGTAAACGAAGCAGCAGTCGCCCAGCCATACCTCGTTTAAGATGACATGGTTTGGTTCACCATGCGGAGAAGACTTGAAGGCCGCAGTACCTTTAAGCCGAGAGATAATATCTGGGCTAAAAACTGTAGCTGTTATAAAGTTGGAGAACGCGTAAGTGATCTACTCACAACTTGTTCACAAAAGAGGGCAGCGGTTGAGACACCAGAACATTCTTTGGCGTTATTTCTCCACCTGCATAAAGTGAGACGCCGTGGTGAAGCAAAAAAGTCACGAAGGCGGACCAAGAAGCTGTAAGCTACACCATGCCCAGACACAGATTACGCCAAATGAATGGGGACATGAGGTGATAGACGAGGACGAACCGACGGTTCGCGAGCTGCCTCCACTTTTGTCGTGGAGATTCCTTTATCTGAACAACAGCATTAGGATGCAAAACATTCATCTCTACTTGTGCTCACCTTTCTCACAAGATAGGTTTCTTCGTCCTCCTGATGACTCGTCGCGTCAATGTTCAGACCTCAAAATGGCAGCCTGAAGGGACCCAACTGACCGTCACAAAGTCTGGAACGTAATAGAGGCCTTCGCATCCTCTCACGCTGTACTTTTGTAAATCGAAAGACATGTAATGACGAAGCCGATACCTGGACAGTCGGGGTAGTAAGATGGAGAAACCGGTGAGTACGAACAATCGGACGTCTAACCGTGGGAGTATCATACCAAGACGGGACCACTCCTTTTACGCGAAGAGATTTCATTTTGGTTCCGCTCCATCACAACCGTCAGCAGGCAATCAATGTAGGCAAGGTGAACGTCTTCGCCCGTAAAAAAAGCTGACTCTTACCAAAAGACAGCTGGTGTCTAGACCCTAAGAAGTTCGGAAAATCGGTCCTAGGTTGTACTTACTCATCGAAATTTACCTGCCTCACCCGCCCCTGCTTATACGTCTTCATTCACACTCGAGATCTGATCGACCAGGACATGAAATTGCAGGACCGACCCCCCCGGAGTGTACCTGTGCTTCTCACGTTGTTAAAGTTTAACTTTTTAGTTGCGACTTCGCCCAGTTCTCGATGTTCCGCGTTTCCCATGAAATAAGTGGCGTTCATCTCAAATGAGTGCAAGAAAAAAATTTATAGTAGGGGGATTATACAACATGAAGGGTCGCATTATCGCTGTAAGGACTACTAGGAATATACAAAGTGGATGCGCTGATATTACTTTTTATATAGAGTAGCAAGAAAGAAAAAATAGCAATAGCTCTCCGCAATGTAATCTAGGACTGAACCAGCATGGGACTTATGACGTTTCCTCTAAAAATACGCCCTACTGACCAGCATTGCTATAGGAAGCGATCGTCAATTATAGCTACCGAATAACGGATACAAAACTCACACAGGCAGATAGGTGCAAGCAATTTGGCGCCGTCCACAATTAGCGCAAGATGGACGGCTTCCATCGCATTTCAATTTACGGCCTAGGCAAGAAAAAATCAACATTGCGTTCAACGCTCGCGATGGTCATCTATACCTCGACAGAACTGGCAGGCCATAGGCGTCCTCCGGGGTACCCTGGTGTTGTCTTCGTATTGTTGTTGGTTGGTCTGGGTGTTAGACTAAGACGAGACAGTCAGCAATATGCGCTTTCATGAAGAGAGAAAGACTGACTCCAGTTTTGGTCGACATCGTAGAAGTGTAGAGGACGGGCGGTGGTAACAGCTGATGGACGGTGAACTGAAGAAAGAAAGAGTAGGTAATTGAGTTCTTAACAATGCTGACCTGCAGACTTTATACGCGCTCGAAGCAGGTGTACCTAAAGAGGGTCGCATAATGATTTGAAACGACTTCCGCTTCGACAGTGGCGCCTACGCTCAGGGTATCATGGTATCTCGATTAGGATGCTGGTCAAACAAAGACTCTTTGACTACCGCCTTAAGCAACCGTGTCTTCTCAACAACCACGATCGCGTTTTCAAAATGAAATGGACGGGCTTCTTCAATTTGTCTCATCCATTTTCGGACTGATAAAGGAATCTCAACCCTTCCAAAAGTCTGTTACGCACGTCAATTTACCCCAGTGCCCAGGCAAGGCAGCAACCAACTCCGAGGGTCGGAATCTATATACGGACAAAGGTAATGTAGTGCCCAGAATCCGTCCACAAGAAATCCCAGCATCGCCGTCGTGTGGGTTTCAAGCTTTCTGTGTAATCGGCCATTATAGCATGACCGATAATAGCACACGCAGCATGGTCGCATACATACGGAACTTGAAAGACCGGGCCAGAATATTCTTTTGGATTAACAACGAGTTGAAAGCCTTTCAAGCGCGCCGGACGCGTTGAAAGAGTTTCTTCCGCCAGGTGTCCGATCGTGAACGAGGTGTACCTGTGATTGACGTTCGAAAAAGCCCCGCCCTCATAAGGTTTGTCACTTTTTTTTCTGATTTTAAATGACAATCTTTCCTTGGTTGGATAGGTGCCATACGTGGGTTATTAAATTACACACGAGTCGACGATTCCTTTGTATTCCTTTGTCTTCGAATTTGCGTCGTCAGCCCTGACGCAACACTCGTCCCGACCGTGTCAGGGAAAACATACGGAACGTCCCAGGAAGGTGGTCGTGATGGGATCGGCACAAGGCCTGTATATGATTCCGGAAACGATTCACCCTCACGACGCCATGATGTTACAAGCATAGTATCCTTTTTCGGTATGTTTCTTGTGTAATTTCTTGCCCAAGCAAACGCCTATCAGCGATTCCAGTTACCGCCAACAAGTGACGGCATGGTAGACGCGTGCAGTCAGCCCAATTCCTCCCTGCCGGCGGTCCATGATCAAAACAAGCGTTCGTCGAGTCGCCCAGAACCAAATAACCTAAAACCCCTCAAATTCCAATTTACGACGACTTTGATAATACTGATGGCGACCGGACTTCATTGTTCTCCTCACACACACGCGTCACCCGACTAAGGAGTCCTCGGAGGGTCCGTCTTCAATGAAACATCGAAAGTACCGCGGTCAACATTTCGAAGCGAGAATAGTTATGACCAGCCAGGATAATAGTCCCGTAAGCCAAAGCTATAAATTTTACCTGGCACCCTAAAAGATTTCTCGTTCACTTGCCGTTTAAGGACCGACCCACCCGTGTGTGAGGACCTATTTAGACGAGGTCAGATCATAGAAGTACTCAAGGCAGGAGCGGGAAGGACTAGAACAACAGTGCAGATTCCCGTATACTGGCGTGCTCGAGACATTGGGCTTATCATAGGACACCAGGACAAGAAAAACTGGGCGCCAATCACGGCGAGTTCGCTTCTGACCGAATAGTCACGAAGAGAAGCGCCTTCTGCGGACATAAGAGATCGACATGGATACAAAACTTCGGTAAAAAGCCGGCATTTGGGTAAGATCCTCATTTGCGATGGCGATTTCAGATACACAAAGCTTTCTGTATACAAAGAAAGGATGAGTGGCAGGTAAGTGTAAGGTCGCATGGGTTGGGGCTAAGGGTTAGCATCAGCATTTGTCAATGTGAACTAAACTTATCATTTCTACCTAAAAACAAAACTGATTATTATATGTACTTGGTATCCGAATTCCGACACGCTAAATGCATGAGTTACCGAACTTTTTTGGTAAGGCAGTACGGGTATCTCTTTGTGTACGGGAGAGCATAACGGGTAAATGAACTGTTGCCTTGCAGGGAGGCCTTTATCGATTGGTGTCAGATAATCGTACCCAGCGCGGTGCGTCAGGTTGTCAGTGGTTTCCATGTCCCGTCATAAAGAAACGCGGGTCAGGGAAACGAGGTGACGATCAGCAGCGGATGTAACACCCGGAGTACCAAAAACGCCATTGGCAGCTAGTATGGACAAAAAGGCGGAAAAAGATACTTGCGGCTGGCCGAGACGGTCACGAGAAAGCATGCGCCCTGTTGAGGGATGGCATTGCTAGAGCCACGCTGGAGTTGCCACTGGCAAGTGATCATCGATGGACGTTCTGAACGGTGATGGGGGTCCAGACGATTCGGGCCGGCGCTCTTGAATGTCTGTATCGGCGCGTCCCTGCTTCAGAAGAATCCATTAAACCTTGTGATAGACTTCGAGTTCGGATGCAGGGCGGGTGAGCCGAAATGTTGAAGGTCGTTGACACGTCTACGAATACGCCACCGAGGACTAATGGCTGCGCCATCATCTAGGGAGGCCCAGGTTCGGTTTGGTTGTATAATCGACCTGTAAATATCGGTTATATGACATTTTCGTGCATCAAGGCGAAAGTAGAAGAAACTAACAAAGCAGGAGTGACAGGACGAATAAATCAATGGGTCCATGGAGCCTTAGGCTAGAGGGTTGGAGATGACAATAACCTGTCAAACAACTTCTTGCATTGTCTCGAACCTGATGATCGGGAGGACGGCTTGTGCATGTACCCATAGTCCGACGAATTGCATATCATCGACGGTTAATCATTGTCTGAAAGTAGCAGGGAAGTCTTAAGTTCTAAGCACCCTGAAGGAGGGAAAAATAGAGAACTGGCTGTCGAAGATAGAGGGTCTAGTTCCGAACCCGCACTACATCGAACGGGTTAAATCCGGTTTGACTGGCCTCGCGGATGTGGAAGGGTGAAAGAAAACAGCAGATGTCGCGGACAACAGTCCTTGAAATGAAGTCCTGCGCACTAAGTACCCTTTGACAGACGGAGTGTACCGGTCGCGATGAAATGGGAGGCGTTAGAGTTTACGCTGACAAAATTTGAGCCAACAAAGGGCTCGGAATCAAAACATCAATCATTTTTTGGTCCCTGCACGTTGACGTGGCGGTGCTAAAGCTTGTGTGGATTTGGCAACTGCCGCTTGGTCGTTATCTACCTGGTTTCTGGTGCTCAGTAAGCGTCTTAATGTACCAAGAGGTTCCGGGCATTCAAAGTGGTGTCGCAGCTGCTGGCTTGTGCTGTACCTACTGCGGTTCCTTGACTGATTTCCTGGCGCTTGTGCGCAGCATCCTTCCCTACTGGATATTCACTCGCGATACGCATGCAGCTCACTATCACACCTATTCTTTCGGCGACTTCGTACTGAAGCTCTCTTCGGCGGAAAGGCGCGCAGTACAATATCGCAGCACTACTGTATGACTCGTTTCTCAGCTCTATGGCACCCAAACACGTATGACCGTCTATAAAGGTATTTTGTATTGTGAATCTCAACCTCAGAGAATTATCAACACAAACATATACAAGTCACCTACGCTACAAAGTTATCATACTTATTCGTCGCTCTCAATCATGACTTACTACCCCTCGAACGCAAACAACTCGTCGACCACCACGGTCTCATCTACCCATACCTTTGTCCCCACAAAGGACTGAGTCTGCATTCGCAGATCTCCAGTCTAAATATGGCTTTGGTGGGAGTGTACCCTCCCCCAACCCCGAGACTGATACTCAGGATGCCAGCAACAAGGCGGCATTGAAGGAAGAGAGCAGAGGTGGATCTGGAGGAAGCCAGTCGCAGCAGAAGTAGTTGTAAATGGAGAAAGGACGGTCACGAGTCAGCAGAATGTGAGGAAGAGCTTATGATGTTTTACGGTAAACCGGATGTACTTGTATTCTCCGTACCTCGAATACGCGACTTCTAATTCTGTCGCTGCCTTCAATCAAGGTTTTATTCCAGTCTTCGAGCATGCGATTTGTGCCTAGGCTTTAGAACGCGCGCTCGGGCCGACGCCGATGATGAATGCACCGACAGTGCTATGACGCGTTCTGATCATCATACGCAGGTGCACGGGCCTCAAAGTATAAAAGGCGTCTTCCTTTGGTCAATCCCATCATTCCTCCTTTCCTTCCTTCTTCCATTATCGCCATCGACCATCCTCCGCCTTTGCGTCGTGCGAATTTCCCCACGAACGGCCGACTAGCCGTATTCCGGAACGACGTATCAGGTCGTGTAGGCGTCTCATCTTGCGTTGGCGTTCGTCATCAGTTATATTTTTCTTCAACATAACGTTGCCAACTTCCTCAACCTGTCGCCAACTGGAGGAACGGTAATAAAACAGTATTGTGTACTAAACGTTTCCTAACAATGCAGGAACAAAGAGCCCATCTTGGAAGACAAAAAGGAAAACATCTTAAATATGGCAATTTGCGAACTTCATCCGAGTACACAATCGAAACTTGGAAGTTTCAGCAATGGAAAAGGGTTGGTCAAAGCATGTTTTGTTCAGTCCAAACAATCAGAGCAAAGACGCTTTACGCTTGACCACTACGCTCCCAAAAAACAAAATAATTGCTAAGTATACAACCCAGTTAGCAGCCACTTCTACCAGGTAACAAGAATCACTTAAGTTCCAAGATAGGCCCAAGTCAGCGCCCACGCATTGGTATATTCGCGCGCCCTCACCATAAATCACCTAGAAATACAGATTATACCCACAGTGCATACGATCAATGCGCAAGATGCCACAATCAGAACAGACGGATCGCCGGCCGAGTAGTAGGGACCACAGGTGCGGCCGAAGCATTGATGATCTCAGCAGATGTCATCTCTTTGCCAGCTAGAAGATATGCAACACGGAGCTCCTGTGATAGCGCAGGTTTGTTAGATTCCAAACCTGAACAAAAACGGAACACACCTCAAAACTATGCTGCGCATAGGTATTCTGGGCTGTCATGCTCACTAAAATCTCCCCATTGGCATCCGGCACGAGCGCATTCTGAATATGAGGCACAGTATTTTGAATAAGTGGCAATGTACTTTGGATAGGGGGCAATCCTTGAATAGATAGTAGTGAACTTGGGATGGGTGGTAGGGTACTTTGCATAGATGGCATGGTGCTAGTGGGAGATGCCGAGCTAAAGGAGAAGGCGGAAGCCATGGATGGCGGTAGTACTTTATTCCCCTTTTCATAGGCCTGACAACGCAATTCCTAATACGAAGATAAATTGAACCCATACAAGCATATCCTTCTTGACGTACCTCAGGGCTGTACCCAACATACCTCGTAGCCGCCACGATCGACTGAAAGTTTTCATCCGACACGCGCGTCTGTTCCCACACGTGGAAATCTGGTAACTCTGCTGGTTTTTGCTTCGGGAGGCGTTGGGGCTCGAAGAGCGGTAGGAGACCCAGGGTTGCGCGCTCGTGTGGTGCGGTAGGTATCTGGGGACAAGGAGCAGGTGGCTTGCCTGTTGCTGAGTAGGCTTTTAGGTAATCGTCTATACGGACTTCCTAGGATCGTAATTGTGGTTAGGGAAGGGAAGGCGGGGTAGGTAGCAGAGTGGCTACCTCGAAACTCTTCCCTTGGGGACCATCCTGTATTGCCACCGCAATGCACATGTAAATGTCGGTGTCGGCATCCATGGCGGTGGTCGCGAAGGAGGCAGGTTGACCTGGTAATAATGAGGCCCGTTGTGACTTGCTCGCTGGTGGGCGTTTGGGTGCAGAAAGACTCGGCCTGCCCTGAAGCTCACGTGGTCCGGGAACAGGCGGATGCTGATTAGGTGAACGGTCCGATGTTCCGTATTCTAACATTAACCACCACCACCTTCTGCTTAATGTGATGCGAAGCAGTGAACACGGTCGTTTCATCCGTTGAGCTCCGAGAATCCCTCTGCTTGTTCCGTCTCGTTGCGAGGGCTACTTACCACCGTCAATCCCGCGAGAGGTTGGAACCGAAAATTAGGTTCCATTAAATAAATTCAAGTTCTCCCGCCAGGGTCTCCTTTGCCGTCATACATAGGGGTTTTTGCTTTAGCTCATTAAATTGAGTTGCAATGGTGGCGCAACCGGGTCGGCCGTCGCTAGCAGACTGCGTTGTCCTCCGCTATGCGGCTTATGATAACGTTGTGCTGGACCCCAGAGACGCTCTGGCTTCGTCAATGTTCTTGGCCTTTGCTTGGTCGTTGAGGTAAGGAATTTGTTAACATCTATTAGTGTTGATGTTGATTAGTGACAGCATTAATTCCTCGGTCGTTGAACGTCGGGATTCTCGGACATATCGGTCCTTTGAAGCGTGTCGCTCCGTTGGCTGCTTCCTCACTGCAAGGGTGCCCTGTGCTTGGCCAGGGAAGCACTACAATGAGAAAGAACCTGTAGCGACAAGTCCGGACTACCTACTTTGTGGGACCGAGCAGGTCTACATTTCCGTGCGTTATCCTAACATATTGCGAAGCGCACGAATGACTTGTTATAACATTTCCTCCATCGTCAGGAAAGTCGCCTGGCTATTAATTGGCATTTTCTCGGTCGAAGGATAGAGATTGTCATGGATACCACCACCGTAAGTGCTCTTGACACTAGGTATGGTCGCCTGGAAACTTCCTTCTGCAGACTACACTGAACCTTTTTATACGAGCATAACATGCTCTTACTTTCCTCCTGGCCAATCCCTCTTTTCTTCGTGTTTGTTGCCTCTGTCGAGTTGTGTTGCAGTGCGTTTGATCGGCCCTTCGGTTCATTTCCAGAGAATGGGGTGAGTTTAATCTCAAGCGATTATCTTCTGATCATCGATATCCTTTTCAGTTCCCACATAAAGTTAGTCGCGCCCACGTGCAAGTGCTCAGTGGTGGGTGGAAGATGGAAATCCCTCCATCTTTTCACCTGCAGTCTTCCAGAGAGCTGCATATCTGCGCGTTGTCTTTTGCACTACTCCAAGAGGTGGCCATTTCACACTCGGTAACAGTCTCATGTGGAGAGGGTACATTTCTTATCACCAACTTATAACTCAGCATTGACTCAGCATTCCGTGCTATATCCCGTATGTTCTTCCGAGTCGGAGTCATACTTTCTACTGTTCTCCGTCTTATTATGGCAAGAACTAGCGTAGGCATTAATCCAGTAAATAATACCCGACTCTGCTTGTAGAATTTCGATGCCTGACCTTGAGCGTAGTAGGCCGGGACGTCAGGGTTAGGGTTCCAGATTAGGCAATGTGCACGCGCCACCTGCTTACATATGCTTTTCACCTTATTTCTCGACTTGCACCTCGAGTATTCTATTGACGGACAATGGCGCCGGTAGGAAGGCAGCCCAGTCAGGTATCCATTGGGAAAAAGCCTATGGCGTATCCTACGACTCAGCCGCAGGCGACGCAAGCGCCAGCGAAGAGCGCACGCGCCGCATCGAAAGCGCCGATTCCACCGAATGCCTACAACAATAATACGGCGACGAACGCCCACCACCACCCGTCGCCACCGCCGTCGAAGCGACCGCCAACAACGACGGCGCCGAGCACCACCAAAGCCAACAAAATCTGGAGCACGAGTAGTACGGAGGAGCGTGAGCGGATCAAGGATTTCTGGCTTGGTCTTGGCGAGGAAGAGCGTCGGAATCTCGTCAAGATTGAAAAGGACACAGTGTTGAGAAAGATGAAGGAACAGCAGAAACACAGTTGCAGTTGTGCCGTCTGTGGTAGGAAGAGGTGAGTCCATCAAAGAAAGATTTCTGTCTTTTTATTTCTGTACTTAACTATTTACAGAAACGCCATCGAGGAAGAGCTGGAGGTGCTGTACGATGCATACTACGAGGAGCTCGAACAGTATGCTCACCTACAGCAGCGGTACGTCTCTTCGGGTGGCCCTCCGCCACCAGGACCAGGGCCGTTTCCCGGTTCAGTGGAGCTCGACAAGCACGGCGCCGTCATCAACCACAGCCCGAAGAAGGCTCAGGCGAAGCGGCCTCAGCAAGTGCAGCAACAACAACAGCAGCGTAAATCGGGCGTAGTGGCGCCACCGCCAACCCCCAATCGTACGAAGCAGCGGCATAAGCATCCGAGCGAATTCGACGACGACGAAGAAGAAGAAGAAGGAGAGGAGGAGGATGATGAAGAGGAGGATGAATACGAGAACATGGACGAGGAAGAAGGCGACGACGAGTACGAGGAGGACGAGGAGGAGGAAGAGGCGCCTCCAACCAAGGTAAAACCTCCGGCTCAGCCACAGCCTCCACCAGCCAAACCCGCTCGGGACGGTCTGTTCAGCCTTGGGAGTAGTTTGACGGTCACGGGCCCAGGGAATATCCTCACCGTTGCCGATGATCTGCTAAAGAACGACGGACAAAAGTTTCTTGAGATGATGGAGCAGTTGGCCGAGCGGCGGATGCAGCGAGAAGAAGAAGCTGCCGGCGATGTCGAGAGCGATAGCGAAGACGAGGAAGAGGACGATGAAGACGATGAAGACGGCGAGGGCGATGAGGATGATGACGACGACGAGGACGACGACGAGGAGGACGACGAGGAAGAGGAAGAGGTGCGATTGAGCTCGCCATGTCTAACTGTGTGATCTTACTCGTTGCAGATTCTCACTGAAGAGCAGAAGATGGAGGAAGGCAAGCGCATGTTCTCTATCTTTGCGGCGCGAATGTTCGAGCAACGGGTGCTCCAGGCATATCGAGAAAAGGTAGCACAGGAGAGACAGTTGCAGTTACTTCGCGAGCTCGAGGATGAGGATAAGTTGACGAAGGAGAAAGAGATGAAGAAACAACGCGAGAAGGAAAAGAAAAAGGACAAGAAGCGGTGCGTGACTTGAATCTCTGGACTGTATTTGTTGTCCTTATATCATTGCAGGCAACAGAAACAAGCCAAAGAGTCGGAGAAGGCGCAGAAAGCGGCTTCGAAGGCTGCGGAAGAGGCGGAAGCCAAGGCGAGACAGGTGCAACAGGAGAACGAACAGCGCAAAAAACGAGAAGAGGAGCGTTTAAAGAGAGAGACTGCTCGAAAGGCGCAGGATGAGGAAAGGGCGAAGAAGGAGGAGGAAAGGAAAAAGAGGATTGCTGAGGAGCGTGAGCGGGATGAGAAGAAGAAGAAGGAAAAGGCTGAGAAGGAGAGACTAGAGCGTAAGGCTAGGGAAGAGAAAGAGAAAGCTGAACGAGAGAAGGCGAGAAAAGAAAAGGAAGAGCGCGAGAAGGAAGAACGAATTGAACGAGAGAAGAAGGCTGCGAAAGAGAAGGAAGAACGCGAGGCCAAGGAAAAGGAGGCCAAGGAACGGGAAGCCAAAGAGAAAGAACGTTTGGTGGCATTGGCAGCGCAACAACAGCAACAGCGCGTCAAGAATGCACGTGCCAGCGCCCCACCGACGTCGCCGCGCAACCCGTCCTCCTCCTCGTCGTCTGGCAATGGTCCGAGCCAATCTCGAGGCGGTGTGAACGGCGTCGCGTCCAAGAAGATCCTCAACAAACCATCTCTCACCGCCATGCCCATCGCCTCTTCCTCATCCTCGAGTTCGTCGTCGATGCCGCGAGCTCCCCGCCCAATCGTCGCTCAACCCATCCCTCCAACGACGCCCTCAATCCCACAGATCCCGCCCTCTCAGACGCCCATTTACATCCCCCCGGCAGCGATGTCTCCCCGCGTCCAGGCGTTCGTGCCACCTTTTGGCTATACTGGACCGCCGCAACCGCTCCAGCCCTCTCCGATGCCGAGGAACTTTCCCCCTGGTGCTGCTCCGTTCGAGACCCACAATCACACTCACTACGTACCGCCGCCTCCACGACCACCCCCTCAACCGATCGGCCCCCCGCCCAAGAGCCGGCGCATGTCGACGTCTGTGGACCCCGGACCGATTACACGACCTGTGATTGCACCTATTGCTCGTCCTGACGGCGGGAGTGGCTCTGGATCACCCAACAGACGTTCTCCCAGTCCCAAGGGCGTCGTGCTGGGTTCTTCGGCGCTGGCTGCAGACGACGACGAGGTCGTTGGTGGAGGCGGAAGACGAGGGAGTGCCAATCCATCTTGGGGCACAACTGAAGCGCCGAGGACGCCTTGGGGTCCTCCGTTGCAGCCTGTGTCGATTCATCCAGCATATACTGGGAATCGTAACAATGCGCCTCCTTTAAGCGCCGGTGGGCTCTGGGCTGCACCTTCACAGGAGTGGCATCCTGCCACGGCGTCCCCGGGCCAGGCTGGGTTCTTCGCGAGCGCGTATAACGCGTCGCCGCCTCATTAAGCCGTGGTTTTTCTTTGCTTCATCAACTTTCACGCAATCATTTACTTTCTTAACTCACGTAGGCAGAAGAATACATTATAAATATCCAAATGGTGTGGTATCTGTGTGATCATAGTTTACTTGATGCCGCGGGAGCGACTCTACTCCGGATGAGTTTGATTATATACAGTGGTAGTGCGCTGATGGCGACGATGACGGCAACTTTCCATCCAAATCCCAGTGTAACGACGAATGAGAGATCTGTGGACGGTCAGTTGGCTGCCACAATCAGCGGACGAGCGAGACTCACCAAAGTATTCAGGTAGAAAAGCAATGCTAATAATATAGAAGAACAGGGTAACAATTTCTGATACCACCATGTATAGGTGCCTGAAAATCGTTGTCACCAGGTCAGGGAAAGAAGGTCCTGAAAACGTAAGGGCCACTAACCATGTCGTGATCTCCAGCGCCACCATGATGAGTTCGTTAAGAATGAGCGCGGTGAAGGATATCGAGACGATGTGAAGAAACTCGTTTTCGAATAGGACCAGAGACATGATCATTATCGCAGCACCTATTGATCTCATCAGTTCACACGGGAAGCCCAGAGCTCAGAACATTCCGATCACGGTTCCGAAGTCCGCTTGTAGTACCAGGCTTGGAAAATGTACAATGTGACTGAGTTTCAGAACGCATTGATCGGAGCGCAATGAATTTCTGAATTCCCAGAGTGGCCGTTTATGATACTCTTGGTGGGAGTCTCTTACCTTGATATAGACTGATCATCAGCCACTGGAAGAAGGTTTTGTAAGATAAGGCCCGGCCCTAAGTTCTCGATGAGCATTGTCGGCAGAAGCAAGAAATAAAGATCTACCTTGGTTAACTCCTTGTACAACTCTGGGTATAGCAACGCAACATCCTCATCCACGTCGCGATCCAAGACCAGCGAAAACACAGGAGCCATTGTGTAGACCGTCGCATACCCGACCAACAACCACCCCTGGTAAAGCGCAATGGGAGCGAAGTAGAAGATGGCCGAAAACACGGCCTGCATGACTGAGATGATCAGCCCGCGATGGATGACAAACTGTGCGAGCTTCGCTGAACGACGATAAGAGTTCCTCCCATGCCATAGCAGGAGCTTCGTCAGGTGGCTGAACTGTATAACGGAAAAGTCTGCCGCGAGAGATGCTTGTTTGCCTTCTTTTCCGACAATACCGACTCCGACATCGGCAGCCTGGATCATGCTGACATCATTACCGCCGTCACCAATACAGCATACACGCTTTCTCGTGTGTTTCCTGATGAGACGTGCTACGTCTGCTTTCTGGGTCGGCGAACAACGGCAAGCGACAACTGCAGATAATTTGGTCGCAATTTCAATGAACTCATTTTTGAAGAGGTTGAGGCACAACTATTTGCATAATATCAGCAAAAGCAAAACTAAAACTTCAATCAACATACTTGCAGCGATTCTCCGTCGATGACCAGACAACAATCCAATTTCGACTGGAGGAATTCCAGTTGGTCTCGAACTTCATCGGAAGTCTTCACTGTAAAGCCTATTTAGCACCAGAGTAACCAGAAAGGAATGCAAACCTACACTTGGCAACCTCGTGAATATACTGATTTCGAGCAACCAGCTTCGTCGAGATAGCTATACACCTTGCGGTCTCGATCTTATCTCCCGTCAACATCCAGATCTTGATTCCCGCGTTCCTGAGAAGTTCTAACGTCGACTTGACATCGTTCTGGAGCTTATCCTCGACACCCGTCAGCCCGAGGAGCTCAAGATCATGTTCCAGGTACTCCGATACAACCGCAGCCATAGCCTCGTTCCGTCCTTCCAGCTGAACGCTAGCATCGTGGTGGCGCTGCTTGAACTCGCTATATGATTGACCACTTAACCGTTTCCTCGCCATCACCAGTGTACGCAAACCCTCGCGAGCCATATTAGCCGTCTCTTCCTCTAACCAATCGTTCCGTTGGACGATCTTAGCCATCACAACATCAGCACCCTTCTGTAGGAATGTGATTTCCCCTGTCTGGACGTCTTGGACGACGATACCCATACGCTTTGATTCAGATGTGAAAGGGAATATCTCGAGCACTGCAAAGACGAGCCTCGTTCCACTAGGAGTTTGCAGCTCGATCTTGGTCCGATCTCTAAATACTAAGGTGAGGCCGATAGATTGTGTCCATTGCACAATGGCGACTTCGTCGGGGGATGAGGCTTGATATGTAACCGAACCATCGTCATTAGTAACCGGGGTGACCTGAATAAACGAATTAATGAAATATGCAATCTGAGAAGAAATGAGACAAGTTTACATTATGACAGAGGGCCAGGCTTAGGACAACATCGCGCACTCGTGATGACATGTCCCTTCGTCCACGCGTGGCTAGTTGGGCTCCCGTGGGCATCGTGCCCTGTCGTGCATGTGCTGCAAAGAGTGTTAGATCCGAAAAGTGACTAAGTCATAGTAGATTACATTGATCAGCACCAAAAGCTACGGCTAGTTGATGAGCGACTTCGTCCATGGAATCAAAGCCATATGACATGGTTCCCATATGGAGCTTCTTCATCTCCATCTCTAAGGGTAGTGTAAGATTTTACCAACCATCCAAAAAAAAAAACCGCACCATTCTGTGTCAGTGTACCAGTCTTGTCGCTCAATAGATACTCGATCCTCCCAAGCTCCTCGGGCAACGTGCTAGTCCGTACTATCGTGTTCGGAATCTCAGAATCATTCATTATTTGCTGCGCGTAGACAGTTTTGCCCATGTCTAGATTGACACGCAAACTATACACAATTTTAGATCGGGACATAACACGCGTTGCGGAAATCATACCTGATGGGAATGATAGACGAAAAGAGAATCAGGAACCGGAAGACATAGATATACCAAGAGCCTCTGAATCCGTTGAGTGCGACCAGAACTAAGGACATTGCGAATGTCACGGCACAAAGAATCTAATAAAGCATATATAAGGAGACCACTTTGCTTTCCAATATGAATACAAACCTTGGCCAGCTTATTGACTTCCAGGTCCAGCAAGCCGACCTTCGTCTCCGGGTGACTAGTGTTCATGACAGCCCGCGTTTCGGCGCCAGTGTAGACAATAAATCCAACTGCATTTCCAGCGGCGAGAACCGTGTTGGACCATAACATGTTCTCAGCAGTTAACGGTGCTACCGAAGGCGGTAACGAATGTAAGGGGACGTCAGATTGACTTTGTGACAAGACCTGGTGAGGGGGGCTATTGAGGGTAAATGTGCCTATAAAGGAGTGGATATCCTTGGTAGGTGCATCAGCTAGAATTTGATTAGTTTATAACCTTGTGATGAGGCCGTTGGACTTGCCATATATCTCGGCATCAAGCCTTACGAGGTCGCTCTCATCCAGCTTTTGGCATTCTGATATTGCGACTCGTAACTTCCAGTCCGTCTCCCCGTCAAGTTGGTCAGTACGAATAAAACATGTTCCAGAGGCATCCGACGTGTGTAAGAGAACCATGTCTGCAGGCACTCGCTGATTCTTCTCTAGCCTGACTAGGTCACCGACACGTAAAGAAGATGAAGGGACCGAACGAGTATTTGCGTGTGTGTCGAGGTATGTGTTGTGGTGCGAAGATCCACTTTCTGAAGAGGAATGTGGGCCAATGACGAGGTACTTCTGCGAGTTGGCCTCTCGGTCCCGAAGGTAGCGCTTGTAGTCATCGTACGCCTCTTTTCCCATCGTGACAAAGAGGACAAAGGCAAGGGGTGCGATGTAGGTGACAATAAATCCTAGTTTCTAATTAGAATACGCAACATTGAATAATTCAGGCAGCATACCGATCTTCAGCGCCGGTATAAACTGAGACAGTGCTACCAGCAGGAAATATAGATTGAAGAAGAACTTGAATTGCTCGTAGAAAACGATGGGAATGAATGTGAAGGCATTGTACTTTTGATTACGAACGATATTTGGAGGATAACGCGACTGTATTTTGTCTACGAATCGGGTAAGGAGGCTATGCATTGGTATAACAGTTGCATACGCACCTGGTGGTCGGAATGGTACTGTACGGGACTTGTCCTTCTGTGATCCCTTGCCCTTGGATAATATTGAAGCAGATCTCTGTTACTGTTATTAGCATATGCAGCACCCGGTAAGTACCAATAACATACGGATTTCTGGACCTCTCGAAGCGGCGTTTCCTCGACATATCCTTCCTCCTCATCATACATTTCTGCTCCCAGCAAACTGGCCTCTTCTTCTGGATCGTCTGCATAGCGGTCCTTCCGTGACCTCTTCCCCGCCTTCCTCGAGGATGCAACAGCTGCAATTGGACTAGGCATAGTTGTTTGGTTGTCGGGAGAATCGGCCGACCCGGGGCCAGCTTCGATATCAGTATCGTTTAGTTGAGTGTATCCAGCGCGATTCTTTTGTTTTCGGAGGGAACGAAGGGGGATATCTGTCATGAACTACCGTCCGGTAATACCGCCAAATACTACGACCTCAGAGTCTGGCGAGACGTCAGACCTTGAAATAGGAAATTGAAGAGAAAGTAAAAGGCGGCCTTGGCCGTAGAAAGGTGGGCGGTGGGAGGGAACTCAGGGGAGGATGTCGTGCTCGACGTCGACGTCAACGTTGAGAGTATTTGGATCGCATGCCGCAAACAAGCTTCAGCACAGCCGCACAACGCCCGGCTTCTCAGTCCGGACCGGGTTCTCATTTTCTTCATTCCCTCTCGCCAATCAGTCGAGTCATCCAGTATTCTATAAACCGTTTTTAGCAGGCATACGACGAGCCTTCATTTCCCTTTAGACTGATCTCGATCATACTTGTAAAAATTTTCAGGTCGAGTGGAACTCGAATAGTGATGTGGCGAGGAGCCAACGAGGGAACCAAAGCCACCGCATTCAATACTGATATTTTAGTTCGTTAAGTAAAGGTAATAGCACAAAGGACCAAATGAATAGTATCAGAACAATTTAATATAATAGGGCTTGCTGTATCGTAGGATCGAATTCAATCAAGTCAGCATCAGTTTACTTTCATCACGGCTTATCTCCTCGTTCATAGCGCTGATATCTTGTACTGCATCGACCTTCCCGGACCACCTGTGGCGCTCCCGGCCAGGCATGAATGTGCCTGTTCCTCTTTACTCAGAAGGCCTGACTCCCTGCTTCGATGGTAGTGCACCGGAGGAAAGAGACGATTGGTGCTGGGAACGGGAGCGAAGGAAGGATGGAAGAAAGCCTTTCGAGGAGGTTTTCGATTTCTTCGGTATGGGGGAAGGTACATGGCCGCCAAATCCATAGGTGGATTGGAGTTCTGCAAATGCTGAAGAGTAGTCTTTCTTAGAAGACATGAGAGGTTGAGTTGACTGTGACGTTTGGGTCGAAACGAAAGACGCCGTTGACGAGTTGGACAACGAGCTCGAGGGGAATATTGTGATGGATGTATGGATATGTGTGGTCTGAGGAAGTAATGCTGTAGGCAACAGTTGATCTTGATCTTAATGGGATCAGCTCCGATATCTTATACTTTTTTTACAACCCTTGACCCACATGAGAAACGAGTCAATGGTACATCGCTTCCGAGTTCTATGACTCCATCGCGTTTGCACCGCCCAAGGCGGATCCAACCCGGGCCCCAGTTCGATAACAAAAATGGAATACTTAGTCTTCCCGTCCAGGCACTTTCAGGTATTAAAAGTTCGCAAAGAGTAATCCGCCTTTTTCGGCGGACTCCGACTT
The DNA here is from genome assembly GCA_030435615.1 of Armillaria luteobubalina. Classification (NCBI taxonomy): domain Eukaryota; kingdom Fungi; phylum Basidiomycota; class Agaricomycetes; order Agaricales; family Physalacriaceae; genus Armillaria; species Armillaria luteobubalina. The sequence goes on along the minus strand of JAUEPU010000021.1, from coordinate 805,250 downwards.
GGCGCTTAGCAAACCGGGCCGTCCGCCAGTATCATGATTGCCAAGGCAGTGCGCTCTGCTTTAATGAACTCATATCTCGAGCTGGATGCTAACTCGCGTCATTGGAGAGTCATCGATTCCAATAAGCCAAAATTCCAGGTAAATTGAAGGATTGGTTTTGAACAGAGCTGGTAGAACTTGAAAATTTCTTTGGTGCCCATTAATTAGCTTCTCCCCGGAAGCTCTCCAGCGTCGTGGATTCATAACAAGGCACTGTGACCGCATCAGATATGGCTTCTTCTAAAGATGCTGACGACTATGATTCCGATAGCGACAAAATCAAGACAAAATATGCAGAGCGAAGAAATACGGGCACATATTTGTGTGCATAATCTGGCTCCTTCCATTGGCATCAATTATCGTCTTCCCCATCCTAGGCTGCATCCTTTTCAGATTGTACAAGCAAAATGGTCACATTTTATACTACCTACCGTGGAGAGCCCCTTCCCACCTTCATCGAATTCTGCGCTACCCCTGGATCCTCCATCCCCTACGTCGTATACGCGTCAGCTGGCGCAGATTTGGAAATCATGGATGGCTAAATGTATCCCTGGATTGCACCCTACCACAAGGAATATCAGAAGTCATCAGCAGCTTCCATTATCCTGGCAGAAGGATCCTCCTCACCAGTAATCTCGTATGCATAGGTCCCGACCAGCCGGCGCCTCTTATGGATACGCGTTTACCCGGGTGAGCGTGTGCGGGAGTTTGTGAAGCCATCGAACCCACCAGGCAATACCACGCTTAGACGGTTTCACTTTCGATGTGCACCAAACAGGATGATATTGACACGCCCTCTGCACCCCCGCAGATGCAGAAGGCCAGAAACATTCGAACAGAGCGTGGACGCGGTTCGACACGACATTTGGCCAAGGATGTGAAACTCGCATCTTGTGCCCTTGCTTCTGGCAGGGCATCTGTATAACATTCGAGGTGTTCCACATGGAAGTTTACCTTCCAGATTTACCGAGCACAAGTTCGAGTCACAGTTGCTCCAGATAATCGTGGCATACGTGACTGGGTTGTCGTCCCTTTCAGAAAGAATACGCACATCAACCGAAGAATCCTCTTACCTCGGTCACGGTCTTAGCGCTGGGAGGGAAAGGAAGCGCTTTGCTCGCCCTGGAACGCATCCGTCCTGATCATTCTGCATGGTCCGAGTGTCTTACCAAGATACGTAAAGACATAACAGCCATCCGGACGGAGGTATTCGATGAATGGCGGAATGACAATTTCCAGCGGGGCATCGTGAGGCTTGACCAATTCTTCTCGTCACGTCTAAAATTTGACTGAGGCACTCCACTCGAAATACTTAATAGCTGACGGTGACTGCTCTAGTGAGTTGTGCATGATGGAGTTTCCAAATCCATTCCACTCCCCTGGGCCTTGGAGGCAGAGAATGGCGCACCCACATCGGGGATACGCGTGATACTGAAGGAGCAGACTCGCCTTCGCGTGCTTTTTGGACAAACGCTCACTGACTGCAAGAGCTGGAGGCTAGCCTTTAGCTCGGCACATCCAGGTTACGAGGGGAAAGCAATCTATCCTTCGTTGTTGTCATCTCGGTACATGCAATATTCGTTAGATAATTTGGAATACAGAGGGCCATGCACTAAATTCGGTCAATTAATTAATAAAATCTTTGAAAACCCATAGGAAAGGAGAATACATACTTGAGAAAGCCGACAAGTACCTGTATAGCCGCTGAGACGAATGGTACCCAGCTGTGCAGATCTTCAATAATTGCCGTAGGTAGGCCAATAACGTCACTCACGTAGACATATTGTATTTGCCGGCCTTAAACAATCCAAATACTACAAGCGACATAATCGTCGACCTGAACACGGCCCCAATAACGCTGATCGCCAAGAACGTCAGAGAAACAATCAGCGCAAAGGTAGCCCTCGACCGCCTTTCATTCGGCTTCCTCGCCCTTGGCTGCAGCTTCAGCGACATCAACGGGTATTCCTTGGACGACGGCAAAGGTTCGTAGACATGCCTTAGGGGAAACGAGACATTCAGAAAGGCGAGGGCACCGCAGAGAGCGAATACGGGGGTATAGAAAATGAGAGTCCAGTATAAAGTGAAGCTGAATATGTCGTGATAGTGGTACAAGTATGTGGCCCCGGGTTGCCTTGGTGGGCTGTGCTGGATGTCGAAGAATTCGAGGTTGGGATTGTACAGCGACGGCCACCCGGGCGCCTCGTCCCCCTCGTCCATACCATTGAGACGGTGTGACTGTGATGTCACAGAAATTCGCGAAACTTGTGTGCCCAAAGGCATTTGAACCAAACAATCCCTCTTTTCAGCCTTTTTCTCTTCCGAAAGTAGCTATCAACTGCAATCAACTGCGTGCTTTCATCGTGCATAGTAAAAATCACTGCCACCCCAGAGGGAAATTAAACCGCCTCAAGCATTCTTCTTCGGCTGCTTTCAATACTTCAAGCGCTTGAATGTGGGAATACTACTCGCACTTATATATCAACCGAGGAGGCCGTAAGATGGCTGTCATCACAGCGGCTAGATTCCCATGCCTTTCATACAACACTTCGTTCGGCTCTTTTAGGCGCTCTTGTCTGCCCACCGCAACCTGGATTTTGGTAGAATACCTGTCGCATATCTAGTGGGTCGCAATCTTAACACTCTGTAGACCGACGCAAGGTACAGTCGGATGTATTTGACTCGATGTTCACTTTACTGATTCCGTATCTCTTCAGCCGCCGACCCTTCTTCTCATGACGATCCGTCCTCTCTTCGTGCGGGACGATGCCGACTCTTCTCTTTCAATGTGCTCTCACGACAACTTATGGCATGTTTTATTTTGCGTTGGTTTTGTAGGAGCAGCAGTAGGAACATTCTTAGCCCTCACCCGACTCATCTTGCTTAGCTCCTTGATCCACCGCTGTATCCTGCTGTGTAGGCGAGCCATCAATGGCTGTGCTGCCTTCCGTCAAGACTCCAAAGAGACTCTTCCCATCATCATCGACTTTTACTTTTACTCATGTATCCTCCATCCTATACGACATTTCCGCGTCCTTTGCTACTCTTACATCCACCCAGATTCTCGGGACCGCGTGATAGTGCAAGTCCCCCGAGATTGCATCCTCCCCCAAGAATTGTGCGAAGTCATCATCCGCTTCTGTTCTTCCGAGCGAGGGACTCTTCTCACTTGCAGTCTCGTTTGCAAGGCATGGGTCCCCACCAGTCGGTGCCTCTTGTGTACACATATCCATTCGCGCGACCATGTACGAGAGTTTGCCAAACTCTTGCAGTCGCCAGATAACACCCTATCACCACATATCCAGACAATCTGGCTTGAAATGTACACAAAACGGGACCGATTGATTCGATATCATTATGCCCTCCGTGCTCTCGCCCATGCCGATGCGATGCCGACGCGAGCAATAATCGCGGGGCAGTCGTTAGACCCTGTGACGGAATTACACCGCTATTTCCCGCACATCAAGCGGCTCTCTTTCAATTACGAGGACCTAGGAGATAACGATGCGACATCTGCTGCCAATTTAAGGAAAATCCTGTGGTATCCGAGCCTATTTAGCGACCTCGAGCGCCTTTCGATACGAATCTCGCACCCAGAGGGCACAAAGGATATACCGCTTTCCTCATTGGAGGAATGTAAGCCCCCCGCTCAATTGCGCTCACTATCATTGAAATGCTGGAACCGTGATCTCCTCCGATGGCTTGAGAGAAACAACAAGACGCTTGGCAGACTGACAACTTTCAAAATGAAGTTTGATGGCTCCTGCCGCACACTGGATCCTGCTCCAATCAATGCCATCTTCCGAATAGGCTACACAAGGCTTCAGGTCGTCGCATTGACTATCGTAGAGTGGGATAATGGTGCGGACATCATTCTTTGACGGCATCTAGAGGAATTCATCACTTCTTTCAGGGTTTCTTGATCTGAGCCCCTTGACAGAACTTCGCACGGTCGTCCTTTATATGTACCATTTCCCTTCGGGGATGGAAACGATATCTTCATTGAATTCAAGTCATATCAAAACCGTCACTGTTATGACAAGTGACGGCGAAAGTATGATGGGTAACTATTTAGATAATTTCATGTCTAGGATAGGCTTCACTTGCTTGTACGGGAGATCTGCTTTACGACGATATGTTCCATCTACGGTCCGAAGTTACTCTTCATTTCTCATACGGTGACAGGTGGTGTTGATCGCTTTCTTGAGGCGGAATCTTGCTTAGAATATACCTTTGAAACTGGTGTCTTCATTCCGAGCCTTCTTGGATGTACGCAAACATATAGCATTGTGACTGAACCTGTCTTATCAAATGAAATCTGCATGGGAATGGCCGTGCACATTGCTAGTATCCCACCGCAACCTTAGTCTTCCTTTCTTCCGTCGCTGGGTCACACCGCCTTCTTGAAAACCTACTCAATGTCGCGTCTTTTGTTGCCGTTTGCCATTGTATTTGTGGAGCCTCAGACCAACAACCGTAATATTGAGCAGCCGAGCCTTCAGAACTACCAAGTTCGCAATGTAGAACACCTCGAAGCCTTCTGGCCGGAGATCTGGAATGGGCTCAAGTCTGTGAAAAAAGATACTCTGCGAAACTCTTTCATTGCCAGGTACATAGCCCATCTTGGTTTAGTCGACGTTGTTGCTCACCTCATCTATTCTAGACTTGATTCGCGTCCCTTAGATGAGGTTTGTTCAAGACACGAGGTCCTAGCTGTCAACAAACAAGGTCCCTTCCTTTCCTTCCATCAGTCACCAGAGTCATCCGTGGACACTCTTGGCGTTGCGTTTGTTGCTGGACCTTGTTGTGATATCGTCAAGTCTAAAATTAAATTTCATTCCTATATCCTATGTACGACACTGTACTGCACGCTGCTCATTTATTCATGTCAATACGACTGTAATAGCCAAGCTCTGACGTGTTGACAATTGAATAACCATAGGTGGCAAAATGCTAGCCCAGCATGGTCTTGGGTGCCGCATCGTGGCGAATACTTGTCAATGATCAGTATATTGCTTCTGAGTCCCATGGCTCCGTCGCGTTTACACCGTCCCAGATGGATTCAACCCGGAATTCAATACAACTGATACACGGATCTCGAAACAATAATAACAAAAGAGTGGTTTTCCGTCCAGGTGACACTTTCAAGTATTGAAAGTTGGAAGCAGAAGAAGACCAGAACTGACTTGATAATCACGAAAGGAACTGTTATGTCTTGCGGTGTTTGACCACCAAGTGCACACAGAAGCCGATTCAAACTGAGAACAGAGAGATTTCGTCAGATTCTGATATCAGAATCTGCACATCTCATATGGAAGCCGCGAAATGACCGTGTTATAAACGGTATACTACACGATACCATAGCATGTGAGATAGAGCAGAGATAGCTACTTGCGATGAACCTACATTTGAAACCAGACTGTATCTTCTCAGATCAAAGACAGTTCAATAGGAAGGCGATATAGAAATCCCTCGTCTTAAAATGTCATGCTCATGAAATAGAACTCCCTCCAGGAAGACTAGACAATGGAAGGTGGGGACTAAATGAGTATTGTTAAGTACACAAAGATGGCACGACACACAAGGTGCTCAGGCTGGACGCTGCTTGATGAAGTTCCACACTAGAGTTGTTCCATCATGCGCGGAAGTTTGTGCATGAAAGGCATTAGGACCTCATGTAGTCAGCGCATAATGAAACGCCTTCCACATGACATAATCGTTATCCATCTTGAGCATAGATCACGCTCATATTCTCTTTACAACCGTGAGGCCACAAACCTCGCTCACTAATGGGCCGAGTACAGCGTCCTTCAAGTTAGCGTGCCAAATCTGCTAGTCAGGGGTACCTGCAGCCTGAGAGCAGGAATATGGAGTTAAACTGGATGTTCTACGAAATAAATAGGACATTGAAAGTGCGCGAAATAGTACTTAACCCGCATTTGTCGGGGCAACAATGCCAATTTCTGTACCGTCTCGATCGATTCGTCCAGCAGTGTGTCCTGTGACCGTGTTGACGAAAATTTCGGTTTGCGTCAATTACCTTATGCAGCGAAAATTTGACCGTAAATCATTTTACCTGCAGGCCCTGTGACCTGTGACCGGCACCGAATCGAAATGGTACAGTATCACCACATTTTTGTTCACCGCCTGTCAGGTTGTCCAGGTGAAGTGAATCCGCTGGCGCTTCTTCGCCGACAACAGGTTCTCTTCGCCTTTCAAACATAGAGTCTGGGAAGATGTCGGAGTTGCCAAGAGGTGAATTTCAAGCTTGGCAGAAATGGTAGAGCACAGTCTCGGTCTTCAATGAGCTGCCGAGGAGCTATAAAAGTTGGTAACTGTGAGCTTAGAAAGTCAGAATCCCTCACCGGACTCAACCAAGCTAACGATAGACATGCAATTCTTTACTCTCTCCAACTTCTTCTCTCTCGTCGCTATGGTGGTCACAGCTAGCGCCAGCCCGACCCCTGTACGTGCTGAGCTCTCCCTATGCTCACACTATACTGATGAGATACCAGGAACCTGTCTCTGCTGCCATATGGACAGATGCCGAGTTCGACCACTGGCTCGCTACCACCGACGCCAAGATCACCTACCATGGAAACGCCACCTCCAACCCGCTCGCTCCTCGCGACGCGTCGATTACCAGAGTCACATACTGTTCCTCTATCATTGGGAATGCCTGCGGCGGTGCCTGCACCGTTTACTACGGCGGTGCCACCTGCCTCAATGCACCCAACACCGTATGCCTTGCTGCCACCAACAACGTCGGATTCTGCAGCAGTGCAGGATGCGTTGGTAGCTGTACCCTGTTGACCTCCTGTGAATATTACCTCGATGGAGGGTTCTGCTATACCCCCGATACTAAGTCCATCATCGTGACCACCTTATAAATTGAAGTAAGTTGCTCTTTTATTTTCAGACTGCTGTTGCTTACGCTGGGTTCCGCAAGTACTTGTATCAGAGTGTCGGCATTGTTTTTTTTCTGTGTAATATGAGGGAGAGGCAAACATGAGGCTGCTGAGGTGGACACCGCCAGGTGCAAATGGAATAATCTGTAATAAGGAATCTTTTCTCAAACCTTTTGTGTGAATTCCAGCGCTCTGTCCAGTCCCGATGGCCCCAGTCTCAAGGTTAACGATGGATAGGCAAACAAAGAATAGTCAGGAATTCACGAAACTTCGTGGTAGCAGAGTAAACAAGATGCGAATGCAGTGGACAGTGCTTAAGCAAGTCGATATCTGGACCGTTTGCCAGTGCGAAATTAAGATGTTTCCAGTGAACTCCTATTCCGAGACTTTCCTTTCTCTTCCTTCCTAGATGAATGTGCACAAAGATATAGTGCATGCCTGATTTGGCTTGAGTCTTCATACATTTATTGAGTGGAACTCGGATGGCAAAGTGGCGAAGACGCAATGAAGAATTGGAGCTCCACCACATTCAACGACTATATTCTAGTACTTTCAAAATAAAAGTACAACACAAGGAACTGAAGAACTACTATGAGAATAACTGTAACATGATAGGGCATCGCAGTATCTAGGACCAAATTCAACCAAGTCATTACAGGTATGATTTCCTCTGCCCTCATCGAGTCCTCGATTATAGCGCTGCTATTCTGTGCTGCGTAGAGCTTCCCAGACGACTCGAGACAATTTTACAAGTCTAGCATGAATGTGCATGTGTTTCTTTGTACAGAGGGTCCGGCACGTTTTTCATTTCATCCCTCGTGGGAGGTGGCACAGGCCGAACCCAGCGTCGATGACAGTGCACCGGAAGGAGAGGTATATGACTCACATTAGAAACAAGCAACGGGATTAACAAATTTTGAATCATGAGTTCCATGGCTTTGTGGTGTTTACATCGTTCCAGACGGATTCAACCCGGGACCCAATACAACTGATACAAATCTCGAAATCAGCATTGAGTCGATTGTTGAATTTCAATCTCACATGTAAGAGGTACAGCCTCCCGAATACCTTGATATGACATGTAACCAGCTCTCGGTGCAGGAAGCTTTGTGCCGAGACTCAATATGTTCCATGAATGAATGCTATCTCGTACTACTTCTGTCAGACATAGATGCATCAATTTTTGTTCGTTTCATGGCTCGGACTCGGGGTGCCTGGGGGTGTAAAAATGCACACATTAGAATAGTGATCATGAACAGGAAATCTAATACTCACACTTGCGAGCCATGAAAAGGGATACTGACCTTCGAAGTGCATTAGGGAACACATCAATTATTTCCTCAAGACAGAAATAAATCGCAATGAAATGCACTTCATTATTGAAAACCACTCACATATGTCCGAAAGTTCAATGAATGGTACAGTCTTTCAATACTAAGTTCGTACAAATATTTGTCAGTAGGATCGGTATGGGTCAAGCCGAGTACTTGCTGGATTGGGAGATGTACAGTGCCGGAAGTGAATATGCTCCGATAGCAAGCCAAGCTGTCGCGGCATTGCGATAAGACAGCGTTGCAGTGCTCCGGCAACAAGCCAAGCCGCCGCGGTATTGCAGTAAGAATGCACTTCGAAAGTCAGTATCCCTTTTCATGGCTCGCAAGTGTGAGTATTAAATTTCCTGTTCATGATCACTATTCTAATGTGTGCATTTTTACAACCCCAGGCTCCCCGAGTCCGAGTCATGAAACGAACAAAAACTGATGCATCTATATTTGACAGAAGCAGTACGAGATCATAGCATTCATTCATGGAACATGTTGAGTTTTGGCACAACGCTTCCTGCACTGAGAGCTGGTTACATATCATATCAAGGTATTCGGGAGGCTGTACCTCTTACGTGTGAGATTGAGATTCAACAATCGACTCAATAGTGGTTCATCACCAAACACTCGGTCTGGGAAGATGTCGAAGTTGGAGGTGGGGTCAAGCTTGATGGATATAGTAGAGCAAGAGTCTCAAATAGTCTTCAATGAGCTGCTGAGGAGCTATAAGAAGCTAACAGTCCTAAGCATAGATAGTCAGAAACCCTCACCGGACTTAACTAAGCTAACGATAGACATGCAGTTGTTCACTCTCGCCAACTTCTTCTTCTCTCTCACGGCCATGGCAGCCGTAGGCAGCGCCAGCCCGACCCCTGTACGTGCTGAGTTCTCCTTATGCTCACTGCATACTGACAGGATTCCAGGAGCCTGCTCCTGCTTCCTTCATATGGACAGATGCCGAGTTCAACCACTGGCTCGCCACCACCGATGCCAAGATCACCTACCATGGAAACGCCACCCCTCCCAACCCCCTCGCTCGCCGCGCCGCATTGGATACCATGGTCACATACTGTACCTCTCGCACTAACAACGTCTGTGGTGGCACCTGCAACGTTTACAATGGTGGTGCCACCTGCATCAATGCACCTGGCACCGCGTGCCTTGCAGCCACCAACAACGTCGGTTTCTGCGACCGTGCAGGATGCGGTGGTAGCTGCAATCAGTTGTCCTCCTGCGGAACACGTCTTGATGCAGGATTCTGTTTTACCCCTGGTACTGCTTCCATCATCGTGTCCGCCGCCTAGAGTGAGGTAAGTTACTCTCATATTTTCACAACGCTGTTGCTCATGCTGGATTCCAGAAGATCATTCAATGAAGTGGTGGGCATATCCGAGTACTATGTGTGACCGGATTGGAAGTTCTTGAGCTTGTTATAGCAATGATGTCCAACATATTTATAAACAGTATTCGATACGTTGTTGTATTCAGAATCTATTCTTATTGACCCGTGCCTGTTATCTAACTCAACAGACGTGCTAGGGCCTGTAACAATAGAACCTAGTGAGTGTACTTCGGTGTGCGGTGTGTGGAGCCGTACAAATTTGCAAATATTCATGGTCACTAGGCCTTGTATTAAGGGTGGGTGTAAGGTTAAAGTGAGAGTGATGCAGTAGCAATAAAATTCTGCAAATATTGAATGACGGTGTAGGCTTCTATGACCATTATCAGAACACTCGTAAACATATTTGGACGATAAGAAGGACCGGTTTTTCGTATACAGCCCGGGCTATCACCAATTGGTGTCACTGTAATCAAGTTAGGCATTCAGTCGATGAAGCAGCAAATTAGAAGGGTCGATGTACATAACTAAGGCCGTCGTTGTTAGCAATAGAAGGTACATGGGTAGGCTGTTCAAGACCGATATATTGCTCATATCCTGATTTGTTCAAACACAAAAGAAACCTAGACGCCATACGAAACTACTAGTAAGTACTAAAACCTTGAACACAGATCAAGATTAGAAAATATCAATGTGATTTTTAATGAACATCACAGGCCTCCGCTGCGTGGGGCTCACTTATATCTATGCAAGGGCGCCCAACTCGCATCTACACTCGATTCTCCTTTCAGAATGTGCATTCGCTTACGAAATTCAATCTTGGTTTTAGGTAGAAGCGCTGACCGAAAAGAAGTATGAGTATCAGGTAAAATGAAAGTTGAATCTACTCACAGGATTCCACTTGAAAGAATGTTGGTGGATGGGAGTGAGCATGGGAAATCTGAAGATCGACTTCATTTGTCTGGCTTGAGGGCAGGCGGGCCAAACATTCGGTCATCTATGTCGATTGTCGCGACATGTCAGATACTACTAAAAATCTTTCTCAGCATGCATTGATGTGGCCATGGGAAAGGAAGGCTAAGGAAAAAGAGACTTTGAAGGGACTGAAATTCACCCTTCTTTATACAAGAAGGTTCACCTTCAGCAAATCAGGTGATGCATCTGAAGATGTGGCACTGTCAATGAAGGAATTCCAACAAAATTACAAGGAGTTGCTGATGTGTGGGTATGCATGTGCTAAGTGAGGGGCTGTGGCATGACTTGAGCACATTGTAGCACTCTTGTGCCATCGAGCTATCGAATAGCATCACCCTAGAATTTTCTCGTATCAAACTATTTCAATAAGACCTATCACCGAGTCCAAAGATAAGGCTGACAAATACATTCAGAGTGATCTCGTGTGACGATCTTCGCAGTGATTTCAAGCAGATCGAACCTGATGACTCGGTAGGTTACAGACAGGTTTGGTTCCAGATACAGATATGTCAGGTCGCATGTCACCATAGACTCGGATGATCCTCGTGAACGTGAATACAAATGACTTTGGGCCTGAAGGTTCACCTGCCGGTAATTCAACGGGAGCTTGACTAAGACTACACACTTCAACAGATGACGCAGGCCTATTGCAAGCCTCACTCTACCTCCAGTATGTTCTTGACAAAGCCTGCATGCTTCATTCTGTCTACAACGACCTTCTACACAGCTGGTTTGACGATTGCGAATAACGACCCTCGAATCTATTTTCATGGACATTGGGATTCATCTCCAGGAAGCTGGTGGTGGGTTTTATGTATCAGAGGCTCAATAGTTTTCAAGTTACAACATACAACACTGTTACTTACAGGCCAGGCACAGGTTTCAAGCTGCATGCTCAAAATCTAACCATGCTCTCTCTGAATCTGGATACCTACACGTCGTCCCCTGCCAGCATTGGGGTATCTATCGATTACCAAAACTTTACATCCATAGATGTCTATCCAGGATCGAATGATATACCTTTGGGGAATCCATCCCTGGGTGATAGTGTCGTCCGCATCAACACCTGGGGTTGGCAGAACAATCAGATTCTTCTTCAAAACCTGGTATTGAACTCTGTAAGCATCTGTGCTTTGAGAATAACATTTGATAACAAATATTTCATAGGATGCGATTTTACTCCCGTACCAGGCTGCAGATGTTAATTTCTTATTCATCAGCGATTCCTTATCCGCAGTAAGGGTCCTTAGGCTTTTTACTCACTCAGACTCTGAAATTGTATAGGGACAATATCGTCCTATGGGCGTAGACCAAGCGTGACCTTTTATTGTCGGAGAACGCTTCAAGGCAGAACATATCATCATCGCCCAGCCAGGAATCACTTTGGCAGTCAGTTTTCTTGTCAGCTACTCGATAATGGAGGCTCAACCCCCCCACCCCAGGATGTACAATCGTGGTACAATGCCCACGGAATGTCTGTCCAATTCTTTGATGTATGGTGAAGAGTGTAAATGTGGAGTGACCGCTGAGATTTCTCCTAGACCGAAGATTCTAACTATGCTACTACTCCTAACCACAATTATACAACCCCATGGGATTTTTCCCGTGACAAGCCGACTCCGATGCATATCGTCATTCATATAGGGTGAGCTTTGCCTTCGAGCTTGCTTGCAGGATCAGTCCTGATACGGTTATCTAGAGCAAACGATGTATCTCATGTTTCAGCCTCTGAGTTTGTACAAGTGGGTACACAGATTATACACGATGCGAATGATTCTGATGCAGCGACACGCCCCAGATATACCTTGCCTTCATCAAACGCCTCCGTCAGTACTACCCCGACCAACCAATCTTTATCTTTACACCTGTATGTGGCTGTGATCTGGCCATACCAGGTAGCACTTGTCGATAATCTTTAGTGGGGTTGGCCCCAACCCGATGGCTCCATCAGTTATTACTATGTCGGAAGTTATCAACAGATAGTCAGCATGAGGTACCTATGCTCTAACATGGACTCGACCCCTCCGACACTCATTCATGATAGCCAAGATCTCAATGTCCACCTTGTAGATACATCAGGTTGGGTTGCATATGCCAATATATTCCTGGAGTATACTTTCAGTACTTCCTTCCAGTGTTTCATTGACTAACTGATGCCAACAGTAATTCACATCTAAATGTCCCGGGTCATGAGAAGATCGCGGAGGAGTTTATGAACTGGCTGGCGAATAATTTCAGCCTAAGCCTGGCGTCTCAGTGGGTTACACCCGTATAAGTTTGCAACAAGAGTACTGGTGAGTTTCATCATCTGCTCTATCTCTTTGTCGTACTCACTCAGTTCCAGTTGTGCTTGATGTCATCAGTTGTATCTATGTATGAGCCCTGAAGATTACCGCAGAGCGAATGTCTATTGCTTTCCCTTTTCAAGTTTGTGATCGTGAATTAAGGTGCTTCCCATAGCTGTGACAAAACAAGTCTATGCATGCACTGGAGAATTGTCGCAGGACAACTAGTATTCCTGGCGAGGACATTGGATGACTCGCATCCAACGATATCTGCGATAGCCTCAGCACTATTGGCTGAGCGCCACTCCAGCCTCAGCAATATGAATTCAAAAGAAGCAACAGACACCAGATACATCAAGAGGTAAAACACAAGACCGCCAGTTCGCCAAAGGGTTTTAGTTGCAGAAAGACAGCATGTGAATGAATCAGATGTCGTTTTGATGTAGACTGTGAAATGAAGTGGCCTCTCTATTTTGAGAAGAGTCGATGATAAGTAGCCATGATTTTGGTAACGATGTCGGTATGCTGTCTTGAAAGTCCTTGGGCTAACCAATCGCAAACATCCCTTCCCTCCACCGGCAGGTGGAAGTGAGCTATCTCGAAGAAAGGTTGTCAGGTATGGGTAAGTGATTTGTACATTGACGCGAATAGCATTGCAAAATGCAACTTTTCCCAGCGATTCTGGCTCGGCAGTTTTGAACAGGCGAATATGCAGCAGCCTCAAAGCCACAGGTTGGTTCAATACGACCTGATGGCCAACATTTTTCCTTCTGCCAGAAAAGCCTTACCTTTGGTAAAAGGAGAGTGAATAAGTACATAGCCCAGGACTCACACCACAACTGCCAGACTGAATCTGAACATGGCTGTTGTAGAAAACTCCTTTGCCAGATTATCCATGTTCATGCTTCAGCTGTTACCGAGAGCTGTGAGGCTCAGAAGAGATACATACACAGCGTATCCACCAGAGCAGTGGGGGAAGGGGTTTAGTGGAAGGAGTGCAGGTATGGTAGGTCAAAGGTGGGCTGTCGGGCTTCGAAAACTGAAGTTTTCTTCTATGTTCGATGATGACACGTGACGGCTCGGCATCCGGTATGACTGGATTCAACTTGTTTCCTTCTTTCTATCTCTTTCCCATCCACCTTTCACTTTGAACCTATCATTTTTTTATCCAAAAAATTTCCCCAACAATGGTCTTAATCTTTACTGGTACAGGCACCTCCTGTCGTGTAACACCATCAAAACCGGCGATTCGACGCTGGCACACTTCTAGTATTGAGGAACACCGTCGGATAATAAAAGCTTCCTTCCTTCCTGCCCTCTTTGGCAGAACTTTTAACCTGAAACAAGACTCCTGCAGAGAGGCACAGGAGGTCTTTACAGAATATATCGGTCCTAGATCACATGCGCATCACTTCGTCCTCCGGCAGACCAGGGAGATCAAGTTTGAAATTGAAATTGACCAATGGTGGGACCCATGTGGATCCACCATCATATCAACGGCCCAAAAAGCGTAAGCTAATTTTAAAGTACCACGCATACTTAAATATACAAAGAAAAATGAGGTCGACACGAGATGCATCTATTCTGGGTATAGTCAGATAAGATATGGCCATAACGATCACGGAGAAACGACTCCGATACCTTGAAAGATATTTGGAAATATTGGATGACCGGCCCACATCTGAAGGAAGACGCTCATGATGAGCACGCTGACTCAATTTCTTCGAGCCAGCCAGATTCAAGAATATCTCCCTCGATATACAATGGGGAAGGGCTTGAATGATCAGAGTAGAATATTCGATGATGTTGGGGTATGCATGTCGTGGGAGAAGGAGGATCATAAGGAGTATTGGGAGGTGAGTAGATGGATCTAGATGAAGGGAGTCTTGAAGGGGAGATGGGTTGTTCTGAGTTGAGGATACAGTGGGAATCAGGGCGCCTGTCATAGACGCATTCATGCCAGGTTGGTGCAATCCTACGGCGTTGCGTCAGGGCAGAGCGGTGTCTTCCATGCAAATATTCTCTGCCACAAACTGTATTTGGGGATATTTGCGGTTCGTTGGATCTTTGCCGGTGCCTTTTCTGCCTTTTGTGTTCAACCAAAAGACATGCAGAGGTCATTAAAAACGACATTCTCAGTACAGAAAGGATGTCAAGAATGCAGTATTCAGGTGGCCGGTATTGCCGGTGGCTAGTGCTGGGGTACGTATTGAGACGCTCAAAAAGTAGCTCGACCTGCCTCCAGTGTGCCTGCCACACTTGCTCTAACTCTTGTTCATCGTGTACCATCCGATCATAGATGAGGACATTCGGGTTAAACCACCTTTTCAGAGCCATGTCGACAAACCTGACCTTGTTGTTGGCTATTAAAATGGCAGACGGGTCCATGTCGTGACCATCAAGAAGGTAGATATGATGTTCCTGCATCTTTTGGAAGGCGCTGTAAACCTATGCAGAATCAGAGAAATGATGCACTTAGAGATCCATACGTACTAATCTGCGATCCTTATAGGAAACGGTTTGCGCACCCTCTTCTATACATTTGACTAGCCCAATCATATGGCCATTGTGAGCTAGACAAGCCAAAACTGGAGTAGTCAAGTCCAGTGGTTCCAGGTTTCGGCATCCATTTATCATGTATTGCAAGGCCAACGACGATGTGAGGTTGTAAGCGTATTCTACTTCTGTGAAATACATGATTAGTATATGGTGTACATGCAAGCATCTACCGCTTACCGACTGGCCTAACCCCATCCATCAATGCGAGCTTCCAGCCCACCTGTAACCAATCAGTGACTTGCAGCTGGCTTTCTTCGACACAACGATACCCGCCCCAGTAGGGGATTTGAAAGTGTTTGTCTTTTAGTGGAATAAGGCGAGCACAGGCGTCCCATGCAATATACAGTATTGCTTCGCGAATTTCATTGAAAGGAACAGAATCTAGAAGTGTTCCCTACCAATCTTGTAATGAGTCTCTGTTTGAACATGGAGAAAATTTCGAGGTCACATACTATCAACTCAAGCTGTATCATGAGATTTAGATGCTCGATGACGGGAGGTCCCCAGATAATGACTTCATGATTGTTTCTGATGAGTTGAAACATAGCTTTACCACTTCCAGGTGTTTCATAGCAATCATAGTAGAAGGCAACTTGGTCTGGGGTGAGAAGTGAATGTTAGTCGCATGCAATAAGGAATAAATTGACTTGCCACAAACTACAGTTACATTCGAAGGGATTGAAGGGATAGTCCTGCCTGGCTTGAAGTTGGGACTACGGCTAGTAGCGTCATGGAGACCTTGCTGAGTATCAAAATTGCTAGACATCATGTTGTCCATATGAGGGAGAGAGAAGAAACACTTACCTAGAAGCCACCCAAGATACAGCGTACATCAGGAATGAACATATCGGCCATATTCAATGAGTGCGTGACTGGTACCCTGTTTACTGACCTCAACCTAAAATAAGACAATGTCAAGATAGACTATGGTGGCTAATTGAACTGAGCTGAGGGTTGAAATGGTCCAAATTCTCCCCAGAGTTTGAGTCTAAATGGCATTGTCATCTGAATGCTCCCGATGGGTGGTTTGAGGTAGGAAAACACATTCTGCTCCAGAACGCGCATTGCGGCTTGTCCAAATTTGTGTTTGAATAAGTGCACAGGAACAAGCTGTGTGCAAGTAACCCAAGATATCAGTTCTGACTGAATGGCGGTAAGGGAGTTCCCAAGGTGATCTGGTCAGAATGTCTCCCACCTTGCTATGGTGACAGTGATATTAACAGGCGGATGAAGATACAGCCAATGAAGAGTTCCAAACTGTGAGTGCCAAAGAAAGTGATTCTAGTCACAAGTACCAGCTGCCACTTCGAGGACTCTTCCTCCTCCATAGGACCACCAACTTTTATGTGTTTTTGTATTTCGTCATTCCTGCAGTACCTGTGAAAGAAAACAAACAAGTGGATTGCTACACATTGACATATAAAAAGAATAGGTCATGCTCTCACATACTGATTGATGATGATGGATCTTGTGTGCTCCCATGAATCAAACCGAATATGGAAGTTATATGGATGAATACACTGAAGGAGCATACTTAGTACTGCTCAGTGCTGTTTGCACACAGCTTGACAGTAACATGTGCTTTGGGCAAGAGAGGACTCATGACTCAGGCAACCATGATGTCGCGACTGTGGCTGGTTTAGAGCTATTTTGGCAATCTGAAAGGGCTTTTTGTGAGTTTCAGGTCCCTCCCCAAACACGGTTTTTAATGAGGTTGAATCCTTCTGCTATTCAAAAAAAAAAACCCCTGACTGACAGGCTGTTTGCTTGAGCTATAACTGACGGTGTCATCGCAGGGCTAATAGCACCAAAATTGGAAAGCCATGGAGTGGTTTGAATTTGATGAGGGACAGCTGTCACCACTGTCGATAACATGGGCATTCGGCATTCCTAAGCAGTAGCTACTAACTCTTTACATAGGTCATCATCAATAAGAGAGATAGATGCGTACCACGATACAGTGCTTGGATGCGCTTTGGCCATGACAACTTCCTCAAGTACCAAGCGCTGAGAAAAGGGTTGGCAAAGCTAGAAGATATAGTGAGAAAGAAGGGGCCAATGGGAAAGACCCAGTAATGATGTAATCATTGCAGCTCCCGCTCCCTTTGCAACCGCTACAAATACAGCCCGTCTTTTCTAGCCATTTGGCATGTTCATGGACAGACTTGCAGATGACGGTGGCAGACGTATCATGGCTCATCACGCATATCGACAGCTAGCTCAGTGACGACTGGTGCAACTCCTAGTCATAGCACCATCCGTTTCCCCAGTCGCATCACTATCCTGGGCCTACTCCTTAAAATAATCTGTCTCAACACCGATGAGATATTCTTCACCAGTTCCTTGTCTTCTATGATATGTTTTTAGTGGAGCCTTCCTACTTCATGACATGTCTGGGCCACTTGACAATCTGTGGCAAAAGGACTTTCCTTCCCTGGTGCTAGAGAACAGCATATGTCCTCTCGTGAGATTTTGCCATCAATGGTCATGCGCATAGCCAGGATGAATATACGGGACATGGCGAGGGCTTTCTTGTTTTTGGTACAAGTTCTCATATGAAAGGGGTGTAGATCAGAATACAGCTATGGTTTGGCTACCGATATCCTATAGCTCCCAGATGTAGTTGTGCCCTCCAGAGGAATGGCGCCTAACTCCTCAAGGACCTGTGCTAAGGGATGCTCCGATACACAGCTAGTTGGAAGCTCAGTATGAACAGGAAGATACAAAAAGATGTTTGGTGTCCCTGGTTGAACCTCGCCGATTTCAACCTGCCCAAGGGTAGAGAATTGTTTTTCTTCCATGCCGGTTATAGCTGCTCTCCTGATTGGTTCCAGTTGTGTCCCGTTACACAACCAATAGCGATTTGACAAAAAAGATTTTCGTAGTATCTTCAGGAAATGTGTGATGCAGACAAACTCTGCATGTTCCTCTTTTCCTTCATCATGCGCTGTCCAAAGGAGTATGATCTTCCATTGTCCTGTAAGTATTGGTCTGATTGTTCTTCCTTCAAGCTCGTAGCCGATCACGAATGTCGTGACAATGACTATAACCGATATCGAGAGACTCTTGTATTGACCACAGTCATGCTTGGTGCTCGTCTGGGGGGCGGTGGGCGATTCGATCAGTGATTGATCGATGTGAAATAAGCAGTACCAGGTTCGGACGGATGATCAGGGTCATAACGTTAAGGCCCTACGATGCTAGATATGATATTGTAGGACATACTCAAGAGTCAAAACGGTAGTCGTGGTGCTATGAGCGTTACTGAGATTGAAGATATCCAGTCCGTCTTCCATTATTCCTTCTTTTCTACTTTTGTCTTACTAGTTGTTATGGATATCAGGTGTACATCATTAATCAACACTTACCGACTATCACTGCACTAACCATCGCGTAGGATATAGAAACTTCTTGGACTTTCTTTTCCTTTCTCCCTTTTCCTTCAACAGTTTTCTAGTAGATTCTCCTCAATCTCAAATCTTCCAGAATGTTCATTTTGTAGAATACATATATCGTGTTGAGTAGTACGCTAAAGACACCTAATTTTACTATCTTGAATCCACTCCCTAAGTGTGAACTTAAGTGACAAAGATGGTTACACCAAGCGCTTTTCGGAACCTTTAGCTACACCTAGCGCTTGCTAACCCTTAGGTCGGATCCTTCTTGGCAAAATGAACTCTTCTTCATTAAATAGCTCGCCTACCATGTACATCCTTTGCTACATACTTCGAACTCACTAGTACTTCGAAAGTAGGCATATTCTTAACACTAGTATCACATAGAGAAGATGTTCCTTTAACATCTCTCATTCTGACGCTGTCCGCATTTCTCATTCCATAAATTTCCTCATAAAAGAATTTCTCGTAGTCAATAAATAGCACTAGTAGCACCGCTTCCTCCCGGTCACAAAATCTGCTAGACACACACAAACAAGTCTTTGCCTGAGATCCCCGAGGAATTATGGTAGGAGAATCTCTCTGAGTCAAATCTCTTGTGCGCGAGTCTTTGAAATTCGCAGGTAGTGATAGCCTAAGGCCCAGTAATGAAGAGTACCTGGCAGGCGTTTTCATGCCCTGCATGGCATGTCTAGTCTTCCCATGAATCACTGAATTGATCCTCGGCACACACAGGGATGTCTCAAAGTAGTCCATGCATGCTCAAGCTCATGGATTTTCCAGGATGGACGCAGTGGATATTATGCTGCCTATTAGAGCAGCCTCGGCACATGGTAATCCGGTCTCTAGCCAGAGCAAGCTTATGTGAAGATGGGAGGGTACTGGCAAAGCAGCACATTGATCCAGAATGGGGGGCACACATTCCAGAAGTCCTTCGATTTGACAGATACCCACATACTGAAAAAAACCCCCACAATGCCACAAGAAGGACCAAGCGGACCTTGAACATTCGAACTCGTGGAACAAGGGTAAGTGTATTAGTCTTCGGGATGCTTCTGTCTGTGTTTGTTCATGCCACCAGCAATAATAGATATCTTCAGGAAAACCTGGTCTGACCATGTTCCACCTATGAATTATAAATGACTCTACTCACTGACGACGTAATCTGGCTGTACTCTTTTGTCAACCAAAATTCTGTATTGACCTTCTCATGCACTCTTTGCGGAAGCATGTCAGGCAGGAGTGTGTCAAATGCAGAACGATTGAAGAGAAAAATAACGCCATCGATGAAGACTGACATCAAATCGCAAGTTCTGCTCAGGACCAGATGGGAGGATCTATCTAGGGTGTCATAGTCACTGGAACACGTTACACCATATTCTCTGCGTGATAGTAAGATAAACGTAGAAATTATAAGATGGTGGATAATGGACTGAGTGTTGGTCTGGGCATCCATACCTGGGCCAAATGTCCTTGGACACATCTGCTTCCCAGAAACCCTCATATATGGCAATGATTCTGGCAGCTCCTACAAGGCCTATTGGGCATGCCCCTACAAAGCAATATCTGGCATCACAGTGTAGCGCCTTCGGCCTTCAGCTTGATTGTCCTGGCCCGTGCACTTGAAGGGCTGCAATTCTTATAAGTTCACCCCCGATCATTCAATCAAATTACCCACCACCCTGAAAATCCCTATGTACGGAGGATCATTGAGTATAATCATGGTCTAGACGAATCTCGCCATACATGTCATCATGAATTCGTGATTACCTACAAGGAAGAATAATCAGGTCGACACTGTCATAGTATTGTCAGAGTGGTCAACGCACGACAGGGGAAAAACAGATGTGTAAGGTGTCACGGCATTGCATCAATTCTGAAGATAACTGGCGGATATCTTTGTGGTTCAAACATTACTGGTTGGAAAACAGGATGCAATGGGTACTATTCAAGAGATCAGCTACAATGGATATTCAAAAAAAAACTGACCTTTACGTAGATTACAATGATTTATAATACATTCATTGCCAATGAGCAGAGACGCCGGCAGGCATCTTGTTGTTGATATTCCCCCTTCATACAGATCTCTAGCAAGTCACCCTCCGAACACATACTCAGGGGTACAACCACAGGTTATGCGATACTGGATGGGCATACAATGGCTTTATTCCAACCTACAGATCTTCAAATGAGAACTCGTACCAAGCAAGCAAGAACGCACTCACCACAGTCCGTCTTTACACGGCCTAGAAGGGACTGCTAAGGAGGGCATCGAGCAATGGCGCAGGCACTGAGCGTAGCAGAATTGTGCAGCCTTGGAGGCTGTACTGTCCATCATATACAAAATATGGCAGTATTTCTGGGGAATGTCAAGTACAAATTTGCCAGTAACTACTGAAGCTGTCACACCTGTTTCCACTTGAATACCTGGTTAACACTGGTTATAACCACTTCTATAGATGACACCCAGCAGGGTTATAACCCTTGGGTTATATCCAGTCCAAACCCCCAAACCGTTTCACACCCACATTAAGCCAATACAGCCAAACCCGGCACCATTGCCCTCAATTCCACCAGGTATGTAGGGCCAAAATTCCCAAAATGGCAAATCAGCCAATTTTTGTCAGAATGCTGTATTAGGTGGGGCAGGTCATTGTAGCCTGAATTCCCGCTGCCCCGCTCACTCTACAGGCTGGAAAAAAAGTATGCAAACCATACACAGCACACTGCCATATTGCGCACGACAACCCCGACCATCGGGCACCAAAAAAAGCTGGATTCGGTGCACCAGAAGTGGATTACCCATTTTTGTGCACCTCATTAACATTCAAAATAACTTACAGCAGCATAATCAAACCGAGGGCTTCAACAATACCAGAAGGGACAATATACCAACTGAGCCATAAGACCATATTTATATTGTATATTAAAGTAAATACATTGGGTAAATATATCATTTTTTTTGGAGAAAAAAAAAACCCCGTCATTGTACGGGGCGTTGGGCAGCGTGCACGGACCTGAAAGGGCTGGGCATGGTGCACTTCGGGGCAAAGACAGGTCCTCTGTCGACTGACACAGTTGTTGGAGGTAGTGGGGATCGTAGCCCGCTCATGGGCGGCAATAATGGTGGGGGGCGGGGTTCGATGACGGTGCGACAGCCTACGGGCGGAAAATGGGCAGACGGACATTTAAATTGCATTCCCCATTGTTGAAAATGGGGGTGGTGAGGTTCCAGGGCAATGGGGAGCCCTGTAGCGCCAGCGGGATGTCGTCTAGGGCAGGCAGCGGGGTCATGGGCGGGCGGCGGGTGACGGTGGGGTCGATGGGAAAAACGAGCCTCACGGCTATATTCCCCCACTCAAAGAGTGGGAGATGCCCAGATGTGGGAGCTCTGGGGGTCCTGGGCGAGGCGGGGGAGGGTGATGATGGGCAGGGCAGGGGTCAGCAGCAACGGGCGCGGTAGTTGGAGCGCATGGGCGTTGTTGGGTGCATCAGGTCCGTCGTTGTGTTGGAAATCGATGCACCAGTTGTTGCGTCATCTGCGGTGCTGTAGGAGGCGCTGTACATTGTCTTGGGCGGGCATTGGGACGATGGGCGGGCGTCAGGCCATAGTGGGGTCTATAGGTAGAATGGGACCCATAGCTGTGTTCCCCCACTCAAAGAGTGGGAGATGCATGGCCACGGGGCTTGTAGCTGTCCCGGGGAGGGTGGGAGAGGGTGATGTTGGCGTGGGCAGGGGTGCCAGCAGCGGGCGAAATAGTCAGGCCATACGAGAATTGTTGGGTGCACTCAGTCCATCCGTGCGTTGTCCATCGATGCCCAATGGGGCTCGTCCATCACCGCCATCGTTGGCCGTCAGTGTCTGGATGTTGGGGGTGACCACTTGATTGTAATCCCTCCCTCCCGGTATCCCCCCCTGTACCCCGTGTTCCTTCATGTTCAACCCCAATACACCTCCACAGATGTACGCCGTTTCTCCAGTCCCCTACCCATCCCTTCGGTCGTCATCGTCATCTGGTAGGCGTCGTCATCTTCATCCTCATTTGTGGCGTGTGGCAGCCATTCCCGCACAAAAAAAACTCCTAAAAACAATGTTAAGTGTAGATAGTGGAAGAAAGTACCTTTGTATGCCATTTCAATGGCTGTTCCGTCAGGTAGAGAGTGGTGGTGGGCAGTGATGTGGTGGCTAAAGGCAAGAAAAGAAGCAGCACAGCCACCTGATCGCCATTCAGTTGGCTGCTCCGCCTCGATCGAGCAGCGGAAACCATGCTCGGTATTCATCCGCTGCTCGATGTAGCCCATCCGATGGCTCATAGACTATCGGAATACCTTACTTCTAGTAGTTGTAGTATATATATGACAATTTATATTGACCCAGATAGATAGGGACGTTGTATGTACAATTTAATGGAAATTTCTCTGTATTTTGTACATTCTCGTCTGTAGTTTACTCTCCACACACTATTGTACACTCCCAGACATGACAATAATAGCTTTACAGTAAATATAATATATAATACGGCTGCTTTAGACCTTCTGATCCACACCGATATGTGACTATATGCATATATTCCATGTAGTATCGTTGACCACACCTAATATACACTGTATACTCATTCTTCTTGCGACTTTTTCTTTGGACTTTTACTCAAATTGATATTACCACAGATGTACTGAGCTCTACACTAAGAAAATCAAACTGTGTATTGTTCTAAGGTACTTCTAAACTTCAAGATCATTTCCAGCGCTTCGAAATGTGAAGTTCACCTATGCTGAGCAGTTTATTCCATGAGTATGGAATCGGCACGAACATCCACTTGGTTCGGCAATGGCCGATAAATCATCGAAATTGGTTTTCTCTTCGAATACTATAGAAATCGGACATTTGGTTGGCTTGAAAAATGATATATGTATACAATACATATAAATATGATATTTCTGGGCTTCATAGAGCCATGTACTTGAAAACTCACACTATTTTAACGAAAATTTTCAAAAATTTCCTACCTACCATATTGGGAATACTATAATCCCATGGTAAGTGCATCCTGATTCACTGTGATGCATCCAGCCAAAACAATTTCCGTATGTGTGCGGAGAGGCCATGGAATCAATGAGATATATTTTTTGAGTATGTATCTTTTTTTCCAGAGCAGAATGACCAATGGAAAGACTAACAAAACATAAATTCATAACATGAGGCCCCATTTGCTCATTTCGGAAGCAGCAGTGTTCTGAGAATATGAGGTCAAATGTGGTGCCATTTTGGGATCATTCAAGTACCAATTCCTGAAAATTTTTTGGCACTACATGCCAATTTATTTTTTCCAGCTTTTAGCTGAAATGACTATTATGGTGGTGGCAGTGCTGAGTTGTGGCTGTGAATACATCCCAGGATATGACAATCTATAGAGTGGTTATATCCACTTTTTTTCCCCTCATTCTTACAGCATGGCCTGGCTGTCAAAATACATACATTATAGGGACCTGAAATATATGTTTCATATTTGATGTGTGTCCAAAAAAATTGTATTTTGTTTGTATTTTGACATGCTTCCAGCCATTGTATCCCCCCTTGTAGGCCTACCAGCATGACCAGGGCAGGACATTGTCACACCCTTCCCTTTGATGGCTATTGCACTGCCACCCCTCTCCTCTGCTCACTATCAGGGTCCCCCACCCTCCCTCCCACTGTTGCGCACTTTTTGTCCATTTTAGGAAATTTGCTTCCTATGCCTCTAGAATACTTGCGGGCCTTATTCCCGCCCTCCCGCTCACTGTGTAGGTCGGAAATTAGAGATATAAGGTCTTCTAAAAATATAGAATGGGTTAGTAAGCTCGCCCCGCCCCTCCCACGCCCCTGGACGATGGATTCGGAATGGGGAGACTGGATGTAGTGTGGCAGTGCAGCCAATTGATGGGATCATCCATCAATATCAGTCCATTTTTGGAAATATTTCGGATTGAAATGCTTTCTGGGTAGTGGATGGGCTACAGGATGGTACTAGGATATGCATAAATATAAATAACATTGTTAACATTGTTCTGTGTCCTTTGGTGAAGTATTGGAGTGCTAGAGAAGGGGTAAAATAGGTAAAATAGTGGAGAATTGCGAAAAAAGGGGAAAATTGCATTTGGGGGGGGTGCTGCATGGATTGGATTGCTTTGGAACTTGCACTGATATGTTCTGCAGCATTAAAAAGCCTTAAACAGCACTTGTTTTTATCTGTGGGGCATCAGGATTGATATAAATGTTGAAAAATAGCAAAAATTGGAGGAAAATCGCGTTTTGGGGGTGCTGTATGCATCACATCGCTTTGAAACCTTCATAAATGGATTCTGCGACCTTTAAAACCCCTAAATGGCCCCTGGTAATATCTGTGGGCACTCAGTATCAATCATCAGATTGATATTACAGTTTATGGGGAGCACATATCAAAACACACATTTTTAGGCATCGGAAAACTTCGGAATTTATTCCAGTAGATCTCTATACCTTGAAATAACCAAGAACACTCCAGGATCACAATCCATAGCTCCAGAATTCATGGGAAAAAGAGAAAAACTGAATTTATGAAAAGTCTTACATAGCTCGAATTTCTGACTGCTGGGGAGGGTATTTATGGTACTAGATACTCAATATATACTGTATAGTAATTTGTACAAACTTTCAGGATGATACAGCATGTATTGACAGAGATATAAGTAGATTATTTAAAAGATGAGGAGAAGTACATTCCAAATCTCGATGTTCCGGTCATCCTATGGGCCGGGGACTATCATATTCGGATTCTCTGACCCAAAAAATGGTAGGACCACCCATCATCCATGGGATTCATGTGTCTGAGCTCCGAGGTAAAGAGTATGCATTCCTTATACACAAAGATATACTGCTGTATGTGGATTGTACAGTAGTAAAAATGAGACATAGGGATGACAATCCCCTCTACCATTTTTTGGGTCAGGGAATCCGAATATGATAGTCCCCGGCCCATAGGATGACCGGAACATCGAGATTTGGAATGTACTTCTCCTCATCTTTTAAATAATCTACTTATATCTCTGTCAATACATGCTGTATCATCCTGAAAGTTTGTACAAATTACTATACAGTATATATTGAGTATCTAGTACCATAAATACCCTCCCCAGCAGTCAGAAATTCGAGCTATGTAAGACTTTTCATAAATTCAGTTTTTCTCTTTTTCCCATGAATTCTGGAGCTATGGATTGTGATCCTGGAGTGTTCTTGGTTATTTCAAGGTATAGAGATCTACTGGAATAAATTCCGAAGTTTTCCGATGCCTAAAAATGTGTGTTTTGATATGTGCTCCCCATAAACTGTAATATCAATCTGATGATTGATACTGAGTGCCCACAGATATTACCAGGGGCCATTTAGGGGTTTTAAAGGTCGCAGAATCCATTTATGAAGGTTTCAAAGCGATGTGATGCATACAGCACCCCCAAAACGCGATTTTCCTCCAATTTTTGCTATTTTTCAACATTTATATCAATCCTGATGCCCCACAGATAAAAACAAGTGCTGTTTAAGGCTTTTTAATGCTGCAGAACATATCAGTGCAAGTTCCAAAGCAATCCAATCCATGCAGCACCCCCCCCAAATGCAATTTTCCCCTTTTTTCGCAATTCTCCACTATTTTACCTATTTTACCCCTTCTCTAGCACTCCAATACTTCACCAAAGGACACAGAACAATGTTAACAATGTTATTTATATTTATGCATATCCTAGTACCATCCTGTAGCCCATCCACTACCCAGAAAGCATTTCAATCCGAAATATTTCCAAAAATGGACTGATATTGATGGATGATCCCATCAATTGGCTGCACTGCCACACTACATCCAGTCTCCCCATTCCGAATCCATCGTCCAGGGGCGTGGGAGGGGCGGGGCGAGCTTACTAACCCATTCTATATTTTTAGAAGACCTTATATCTCTAATTTCCGACCTACACAGTGAGCGGGAGGGCGGGAATAAGGCCCGCAAGTATTCTAGAGGCATAGGAAGCAAATTTCCTAAAATGGACAAAAAGTGCGCAACAGTGGGAGGGAGGGCGGGGGACCCTGATAGTGAGCAGAAGACGTCCTGCTCTGGTAATACAAATTCACTAGAATTATAGCCGCGCCCTGAGCAAGGTATTGCCTATTGAAACGGGCATGTGAAACAAAAATTTCAAATATAATTTTGTATTTTGTACACTATTGGGTCCCAACTGTTGCTGGAGAAAGTGTATTTGCGAATTTACAGCCATCATTGGAAAAAATGTATTTGCTGGACAGGATAGGTTGAGCCTTGAGGTAAAGATACGAGCATAGCCTAAGCCATGGGCGAAGGTTCATCGTGGTAGGAAACCATACAGCGGAATGGAAGTGAACGCCAGAAAGTCCATCTGCCACAAATCGTGAGGTGGTCCGGGATGTGTAGCGAGGGAATATTGCCGGCTGAGCCTCCTTTCTTCTGGGAATGAACTTCAGTCAACTGGAAGATGTCGGGAGCTACGGGCGGAATATCACAGAGGGAAAGAAATCGGTGATTTCGGAATTGTTTGGAAGAGACGGAACAGAAGTTCGATCGTGGAGCGGATAGTAGTGCCGTGATGAAAGTTTTACGGTAGCGGCCGAGCTCGTGGAAGAAGTGCTCAATGAGCTCAAGGAGAACGTGAGCTGTCCAAGAGCTGTCGTCGCCTGGTCTGTTCATTGAGAAATCATGCACTGACAGACTCGTGGCGGTCGAAGGCATTGTAAAGTTGTGGTATGTATCTCTTTTTCTTTCAGCCGTGATTGTTATTGAGTGCTGATAGATTACGGCAACGAAGTCTGTCTAGAATTGAATAATCGAGACGAATGCTGGGCGGCAGTCACAAACCAGTCAATCGCCATGCCTTCCCTCTTTTTTTATCCTGCATCATTCCACGCCGCACCCTGAAGACTCCGTAAAGTGTTGTCCTTTGAGAAATTTTCCGCCGAGGTTTTCCCGTACTGTTGCTTTCTGTGTTAACGGGGTGCGGGTTTTCTTCATATGCTATTTCCACGCCTTTACTTATGCTGTCCCTTGCAGAATATCGCAGACTAATCATCGCTTTTTTCCTGCGCTGTTCCACAGCAAGGGGAGAAAAAAATATTCTCCTTCATCTCCCAGGCAGAATGTCATTATCGACCTTGGTGTTTTCGAAGTCACCTAGCCAACGGTGTATGTGCGATACCGTGGTACATCAATCGTATTCCTTTCATTCTTAGACGACGTGCGATATTCCCACGGCTCATGTCTTTGAGCCGTTAGTTGGCTCTTTGCCCTGCCCTGTCGGAGTTTCTCCTACTCCGCAGAAAGAAATGCCTTAGAGAAGGTCGAAGTATTAACCCCACTCGTTGTTTCTCACGCATTTAGGTAATGTTTTCTCCAGTTTACTAAAAGGAATGGGCTCTTTTGCTGACCTCGGTCGAAGGTGAACAATTTATCACCTGAGTGCGAGATAAGAGTACGGTCGGCGGTCTTTGACGGATCCGGTGGGACTCGTGTTCTTTTGGTAAGTCCGGGGCCTGCGTTCTTTGAACAGAGTTGTGTACACATTAGCGTGTATGCTCCGTTACTCTTTTGGGTACAATTACTTACCGCATACAAGAACAAGAACTGATCGGCTTCACAGAAAATGTTTTTATTTCACAGCGCGATTCTCCGGGGCACGCGCTCACACAAAGTATTAGCGTCTGACGCCTTCCGGCCATACGAATAATGCTTGGTCGATGTCGAAGCGTTTCAGCAGGGTCGTAACCCAGGCTTCTTGTTCTTGGAGAGGCCTCGTGCCAACTCAACCTGCCTGGTCCATTGAGGCCTGGGGGGGGAGTAGTAATTGTCACGTTCGGTGTTCAATTCTTATAAAAGACCAAGACATCCTCGACAGCAGCCAATTCCCCACACTGCCCCTTCTCACCCAGCTCACTATGTGTATTACCGAGCGCTGCTCCTTCTGCAAGAAAGTGATTCAGCTTTCGTCAGAATGTGCCTGTTCTACCAAGTGCAGTCTTATGCTCAAAGAGCGCTACTGTTCGAGCTGCCCGCCGAGTAGCACCAGTTTGGGGACAGCGGCCGCGACTACCACCAAGTCTTCGGGTGCCAGTAAAAGGACCAGGCCCGCCGGAGGTAATACCACCACTTATGTTCAGTTGCGAGTTCGGCCTAATAATAATGATATGTCCAGGAAAATGAAGTACATAACACAGCGAAGTCAGTCTCAGGGTATTCTTTGTCGCAGTGTTCGAACGAACCGGTTCATAGATAAACGCAATCATTTTTTCAACGATGGCAAACCTTGCCCTTTGATGCCTTTCGTAAGAGAAAGGTTAGGCGAGAAGAACAATGCTTGATTTACTGGATGTAGCCTATATCCCCAATTGTTTCCGACTGAATAGCACTTGTTCAAGGATACTTAATGGCTTGATATATCAGAACATGTTTCTTATATATAACCGTGATTTGCCATAGCAATTATTTACTGTGTGTCCGATACCAAGCACTCATGTTATAACTAGGCGATCGATATATTGCGCTTCATAGTATATATCACTCCATCAATGTAATCCTGCGGGGCACTTGCACTGCTGTGTTCCTCCTTTCGCAGTTCTAAGTTCTGAAGACATGGACAGATGCGCCTGGGAAACCCTGTAAACAATGGCATCTTGCGTGAAAATGATGGAAGACTCAGGGGAAAACAACTTTCACAGATTGTCTCGCCGGGAAGTTCCACTCAGGCTGTGCCAACTTTCCCATGAATCAAGTGTCTGTGTCTGGTTCAATCAGGACGATTCGGATATATCATCTTTTCCTAATGATATTACCCCGATTACTGTACACTTATCATGGAAATTCGGGCTACTTGGAACTAAGTTATAGTTGAACAAAGGCAAGAACTTGACACAGCGCACTGGGTGCATGATCTCAGAGGCGCGCCCAGTATTGAATAGTTGGGGCCGGTAATGCTTTATTAAGATTGTCAGTGTGAATGTCTGAGAAACACAATCAGGGAATCAAAGAAATACCATACTTGAGATCTGAAGGCATCTGATTCAACTACGAGAATGTGTCATCCGCCGCCCTAACGGAGATCAGTTGTCATATCTGCCCGCGCGCTTGCAGGCTGGTCCTTGTGATCAATCCTGATGACATTGAAGAACCTCGGACCAGCACAACTCGGGGTACTTTGAACCGAACTGCTGACCTCCCTAAACTCCTTTTCAATTAGGAAGGCAACCGGTCGCAAACTCCCCGCTTCGGTGCCATTCGTAGTTCCTTGGACTCGAAGAGGAATAATCTCCGAGGAAGTGAGTACCAACGCCTATGGGATACTGCGAACTTGATCCCATCTCAGCCGACGATGCGCAGCATACAACGCCGACTGGCTAGGGAGTCTAGATTCATGGGTCACCTAGTCGATGCTGATCTCACATTAGTGATCGGCGACAACTGTCAGCCATACTGGTCAAGAGTCTTTTTGAAAGCCCTGCAACGAATAATGTATGGTCGTTCTCTAGTCTATTTGTTGGGTATGAGGTCCAGGCTGAATTCAGGGCCGAAATATGCAAGGAGCAGCAACTGAAACAGTCACCGCCCCTCTCACAAGAGAAGCCGTCTATTCTTAAGCCTTTGATGAAGGGGCTACAGCGAAATCATTTCTAATGAACAGTTCAACTCCTAGAAATACTAAGCTCTGGCGGCCGCCGCTTAAAGTTCTTGCATGTGCTTATTTATCGATAAACGTTTGTGATTCAGTAAATACATACAGTCGAAGCCCTCTTAGCCCATAGCGATCGGTGGACACTTGGAGCTAAGGATGGTGATGTATGGGTTACGGTACCCATTTTTTTGGGAACCAAATCGGTGGACGTCAAACCCTATGGGTTAGAAGGACTACCGGCTATGGGTTAAGAGGGCTTCGACTATAATAAACGCGCATCCACAGCGCTGGATCCCAAGAAATAGTGTCGTAACTACCCGATGGGGAATCAGGACGAACGCTGAAACGTTGATGAATTTAGCGTGTGTCAATTTCGATGTGCGATTGCCTTCCTTCCTTCCTTCCTTCCACGCCGATCCGTTAATTTGTTTTCCCAAATATTTCGAAATGAGACATTGACACTCCGATCCTCGTGATACCACAAAAAAAACCTGCTGGTCTAGACAACTGGTGGTGATAGTAAATGCTTCGCCGACGCTTGTGAGCTAAGCGCACTACGCGGTGGGCAGCTCTTACAGTAGCCTTCCTTGGGCACCATAGGGCAGTTGCATCGTGACAAAGGAGATTCGGCCCTGCACCAACAGCAGCGAAAGTCAATACACACGACGAGAGTGTTGAGCGAAGAATGGGTGAGGCGAGTATGGAGAAGGTCTCTTGCACGGCTTGAATCCTTTCAAAGTGGGACGTAAGATTGAATTGTTTCAACACAAATAGAAGCATATACGCGTACCAAGCCACTGTTTCTTCCTGCTACTTCTAACGCCGACCACTCACGTGTACTAATATCTCTTGCATAACCCGGGGTAGTGCATTTGATGTGTCTGTCCCTCCTTTCGGAGCTCTGAAGCAGTACCAGTTTCCCAGATAAGTCAGCTGAAATCAAAGGCATCTCTGTGAATGCGACGGAAGAAAGATTGCCAAGTCCTTACAATGTTCCATATCTGCATCAGTATTTTACCTACTGTTCAAATTCAGATCTCGTCGGTTTGCCGCTCTGGCTTCATCGTCCAGATCAGTCGCTGATGGGCTGAAGGATGCTCTGTTCTCCTTGCCTGACAAATCTTTAGCTCTTGTCGTATAAGAGCCATTTCAGAGGAACTCGAGCCTCTGAGAGCTCTGGAAAAGCGAAACTGATCTCAGGAACATAGATAAGAAGAGAAGTGCACAGCATGTATCCATAAGTATATTGAGATGGCTATAAAAAGCAGCTTTATTAATATTGTTGATGCCAAGAACAGTCAAAAAAGGATACTTCAGTCTTCGAGGCGGCTACCGGGACAATTTAATTCGTAGCCCTTGGGAAGATAAGTACCGTTTGTAGCTGAGTTGTATTGCCAGACCTTTCTCAGTGGCGAAGTTCAGTCGATGTTAACGTTGAGTGTGATACATCGCGAATTGAATCAATATCCCAAAACCATTCGGTCCTCAGTTGGAGAGTGCAACAAGGAAAAGGCTTAAACGCAGCAAGACCCCTGGCACCGTGGTATTTTTGTTCGCAGTTACTTACGAGAGGTACTTGAATCCAGGTGTATCACGCCCGGAAGACTGACATCAAAGGCCCAGGCTATGGAGCTGGTGCCACTGGCGAAATAGATCGCCAGATCGTTGACGACTGATTAATATCCTGTCAAATTCTGTTAGTTCGCTGGTGTAGTGCGTTTGAAGCCCGTTTATTCCTTTCCATCCGGATGCGTCAAAGCAAAATAAAAATACATTGTTTCCAAGGACCGAGGGGACTGCGAACGTTGAGCCCGCGGAGTAAAGCTGGATGCGTTATCCTTCGCGCCGGTTCTGTGTTTGTTCATACCGCTGGTAGATATTTTCAGGAAAAACTCGATCTGAACACGTCCCATCTATAGATCATGAATTATTCCACTCGTTGAAGACACAACCCGACAGCACACTTTCGACGGAAATCCCGAACCGACCCTTTTACACCCTTTTCATGGAAGCGTGTGTCAGAGGGGCTGGGGAGAGTCCCAAATAAGAACAACTGAAGAGAAAAATAACGCAATTAAATGAAGACCGACCTTAAATTGTATCCTCCGCTCAGGACTAGATGAGAAGATTCCTCCACTGTGTCGTAGCCATCGGAAGACCATCTTCTCTATGCGATATCAAGATAAACGTAGAACTAGCAGGATAACGGAGAACGGACTGAGTATTAGTCTTGGCGCCGATATCTGCGGATGTTTTTGAATAGATCCGCTTCCCAGAACTGCTGGTATACAACTGCAATTCTGACATCTCCTGCGAGGAATATTATGCAAGCCCTACAAAGCCAAATCTTGTGTCAAAGCGCTCGAATGTCCTCCAGGCTCGTGCGCTTGTAAGGCCGCTACCCTGGTTTCCCTGCTGATCAATCGATCAAATGGCTCGCCGCCCTGTAAATCCATACGCACGGAAGGCACGATATGCGCTGAGTGTGGACAGGAATCGCAGGCTCGATACCTATCATCATGACATTCGTGATTGCCTACAAGGAATACTAAACAGGTCAATATCATCAGCACTTACACGACAACGGAAACCATAATTTTGGGACCAACGCACGAGGAAGATAAAGGACGATGTGTAAGGTGTCACCGCATTGCATCGTCCTGTAAGATATCACGGATATTTTTTCTGTGCAACTGGTGGGAAAACGGGACACAAACTAGAACAATTCAAGAGATCAGCTACAACCGGCAATCAAGAAAAGTATCTGACCTTTGCGCAGGCGGAAGGGTCTCACAATGGTTTCATCACCGATGGTTCAGCAGAGATGCAAAGTATCTCCTCGTATAACTCCCCTTTCGTACAGAGCGCCCCAATGACCACGAGGAGCGCACTCTTGCTCAGATCTTCGGTGAACTACACGTCACCCCTCCGGGCACAGTCTGAAGGACATGACCACGCCCAAGGGCCATCGGATATTGGACGGGCAGACAATAGTTCGTTCTAACCTGTGTGCCTTCCAAATGAGAACTCGTACTACAAAGAGGGAAGTTGCTCACCACAACTTGCATTCTTCCTGCCTAGAAGGGACCGTTCAAAGGCTATGACATCGCTCCCCGGTTTGCTCCTCCCATTCTAAAACCCTACACACTGGTCCAGTTCATTGACTGGTCGTTCATAGTGATCCACCATTTTCATCGCTGAATTTCCGGGGAAAATCCGCGCGCACGTCCATGTCGATTGATGATTCATGGATGTTTGGAAGCGCTCCCAAGAAAACTGGCACATGAAAAGTGGCTGGCTTCCCTGGCTACGCTGCCAGGAATAGCCTGTACACATTGAAATTGGCATAGGGGAGTCATAGGTTCTCTAGAGGATGGCCTCGATCACCTGTGTTGTACGGAACACGGCAGACCTGCGCACTTCGACGGTAAACAAGGACTGGGGATAAGGAGACGGATATAGTCACTAGAAGAAGCTCATCACAGTTGGACATGCGATGTCCTTCAGCGTGAGGGGAGTGAATGCCAATAAGTCTATCTGCCACAAATCGTCGAGGTGGCCCCGTAAATGACACTGGGAGCGATCTTCAGCTAACTGAAGATGCTGGGAATTATGGGCGAAATATAGCAGAGGGCAAAAAGTTGGTCATTCCATGATTGTTTGGAAGAGATGGAACAGCCCTCAGGAACTCGATAAACGGATACTGCAGTGGTTCGGAAGGATTTTCAATTTTGGCTGAGCTCGTCAAGGTTGTACTCGACTAGGTCAAGGGGAACATCAGCTATCGTCGCCTGGTCTATTCATTGGGAAAATCAAGGGAAAATATGGCAGGCAACGCAAGGGCTCGGAATAGTGGCGGGTCGGTTGAAAGAGCGCGGTCATCACGTTACCCTCTTCATCAGCTACCATCATGATCGTCATTGCCCATTGTCAACCCTTTTCTCTGTGATTGGTACTCGAGTAGGACGTCGAATATGTTATATCGTGGTACGTGTCTCGTTTTTTCTTCAACGGCATTTTTATTGAGCGCTGGTAGATCACGGCGACGACGTCGGTCCAAGATCAAAGAGTCGCTTTCTACGCGTCGATATCCATATATTTCGGCATATAGCTATTCTCATGAATCGGCCGTTGTGGATATGAGAAGGTTACGGTGTCGCCGTTCTGCGATGGTGTCGTGGGCAGCGACGTCCAGCATCGTCAAACGTTACTCAATGAAAGGCATCGAATCCACCGTTTCTGATGCAACCCCGGTATGCATCACATCTTCTCTTCAAAGCAGAAGATTAATGCCGTGTACTTAGATATGCTCACGTTCCCGACGGTGACGACGACTGTCCAGATTTTGATACAATCAGCAAACTTCCTCCCAACTTGGACGATACTAGTGACTGAGCATAGCTCCTGTGACCACAGTTAGCGATCTTTGGAAGCGGCATGGCCAGAGGAGCTCTGTTTTGTGCGGCACAAAACCAGAATTTTTAATTCCAACGATATTATTCCCTGACGTACGCCGATTTACCATTTTATCGTGCCTACGTGCGGTCCGTAGGGTTCATGAGCCGCAAAATGAACATTGTTGTGCCGCCCTCGAATAACAGATGTGTATTATTCGGTATTTCTGGGTAGTCTGTACCTGTGCGTAGCTTTTCTTTGGATCGTCGCCGAAATATTGAATGTCACATAGACTCCAGGACTTTCTAGGCACATCGTATCTACTCTATTAGGCTCATCCGTCCAGATCGTCTCCGAGCCTCGTCCTATCTTTATGCAGCGCCTCTCGGAGATGGCTCTCTATCACATTGTTGCGAAAGCAAAAGTGCCTTGCGGTCTACATACTTCTTACGTTTCTCAGGGGACTCCTGTTACGCACTACTCCTTACCCAAGTTAAAAGACTGGGCTGGGAAACTTTGCATGCAGTCCGAAGAGGAACGGAGGAATCGTCTCCATAACTCGTTCCGTATCAAATCCGGAATCATCGATTTATGGTCGCCCTCTAGTTTGGTGTTTTGAGTTATAACGCAGTTTCTTTTTGGGGTAGGATTTTCCCATTTGGAAACTGTTGTTTGGATCATTACAAACGTCCGTAACGATGTGAACTCTACCTGTCGATTGGGACATCATGTAATTGTTATCGTCCTATCTTTTTCCACGTTTACTCTTGTCCAACGGGCAGTTCTCCTCAAACTTTCACGTTGGTGCCCTCGAAGTCACTGATCAAACGTGAACGGGCCGCGGAAAGCTGCGGTCGCCTGGTATACCGGGTTATCAAACCTCGTTCTTGGAAGGCGCAGAATTTCCGAGTTCTCAGACAGTACTAGTAGCCCCGTCAAAGGCTCATTCGTCCACGGTGACAAAAATCTCTCGTCATGGTGGGATTCAGGTGATAACCTCTATCATTCTCTTTCACGCGTTTGGCTAATGCTAACTTTGAATAGACTAGTCTACTGGCGATGACCTTCGCTCTCATCCTGTGCCTGGTTCATCTCTTTACACGGAAAATCTGAACGTCTAGGCGAATCCACGCTTGACCAATTCCTGAAGGCTTACTATTGATAATACTGGTGTTCTTTGCCTAGACCCTGACATTCGCGTCCGAATGATAGGAATCGTCATGCTGTCGGCCCCTGCCCGCGTTCTGTGCTTGCCATTCATACTGCTGATGAAAGTCAGCACGATTGTCCGCGGCTTGGACCCCTGACGTCAGGATGTGGGGCGTCCTGGGATAATGGCTGGCAGCTCAAGCAGAACATCATCAGACCACCATCGTACCGCCTACTCGCCGTTCGCATCTCGCCCTTTTGTCCTTATGTCCGTGGAGCAAAGCAGTACCTGTCTATAACGCACATGAGGTCTGCGGCGAGTATTGGGGAGATGTACCAATACATCACCACGACTCAATATAAACGAGTCTTCTTGCGCTCTCTCTCCCTTCTTCGCCCTGTCCTTTTTATATCTTCAAATCCAGAATTCCGCCGATTTGCACCATCCTGATAGTAGCCGATACACTTGTTGCGTCCCCCAAACGCCATCATGTTGCGTACATGAGCGACCGGCAGGAAAAGTTCAGTTCGGCAAGCGAGAATCTAAGTTTCCTGCCAGTCGACAACTTCTCCGGTACTAGGCAGATTCATTCGAGTCTAGCATGCAGTCCGAACGGGAGCAGAGGAATCGTTCCCAAATTCCTCCCGTATCAATTCAAGAATCACTGATTTACGGCCACCTCCTACTACGGAACTTTTCCATTTGGAGACATTTGTCTGGATCGCTATGAGAGCCCGTGATGATAACTCCACCTGAGCATTGAGACGTTGTGGGATCATCGCCGTCTTATCCTATTCCGCTTGACTGTTCAATGAGCGGTTCTCTTTTGGTTTCCTGGGCCCTGATCATGAGATTAACCTTTCACGCTAGCACTTTCGAAGTTGCCGATCAAGCATCAATGGCCCCCGTAAAGTTGAGGTCGCCTGATCTTCAACCCTATTCCTGTAATGTATAACATGGCCTACGTCTCTGATAATTGGATGACACTGTGTAGTCCACCCTTTCTCCCTTAAACCCCCGATCGTCCTCGGAGAGGAAAAGAACACCTTGCCGTAGCGGAAGGTGACAACTTCAACCATTCTTTTCTACTGCTTTGGCTAGTGCTTTGTTTAGATTATAAAGGCAAGCTTGTCTCCCGACTACGTCCTTCCCCCACTAACCCAAATCTTCACGAAACTCTAGTCAAGCTCTTAAGCTGTGCTCATGACCAAGCCATCCAGAATTAGAATGCGCGCTTCTGGAAGCAGATAATACAATTCCAGTCCTTCGAGCAGATGGGGAATGGTTTGAATGTTAGAGCATGATATTCAACGGAAATGGTGCATCATGAGGTATACAACTTGGGGCTGTATAGGGAAGTTGAAGACGTAGCGCTTAAAAATGAAAGTGACGTTTCCGAACTGATCATATGAGGTTCAGGGCGTCTGATGAACGGTTCGCGGGCAAGGCTACGGCGTTGTGCTAAGCTGATCCGTCCAGGCAAATATGGTCCGTCACAAGCTGTGTCTGATGATGTTTCGCTGGATCTTCTCCTGCGCTTTTCCTGCTTTTTTAAAATGACCGAAGGAGGCGCCGAGAGTGACAAAGACATTCTCGGTGCAGAAATGGAGTTGATAAGGCGGTATTCACATGGCCGGTATCGGTTGCTAATGGAGGGCTGTGTATCGATGCGGTCGAAAAGCAGGTCGACCTGCCTCCAGTGTGCCTGCCGCGCCTGTTCCAACTCTTGCTCATCGTGTACCATCCGATCATAAATGAGGACATTCGGGCTGAACCATCTTTTGAGAGCCATGTCGATGAATCTGACCTTGTCGTCGACTATTAAAACGGCAGACGGGTCCATGTCGTGACCGTCAAGAAGGTAGATATGATGTTCCTGCATCTTTTGAAAGGCGCTGTAAACCTATGCGGAATCAGAGAAATGAAGCGCTCTGAGGTCTGCACGCACTAATCTGCGATCCTTATATGAAACCATCCGCGCTCCCTCTTCTATACATTTGACTAGCCCAATCATATGGCCATCGCGAGCTAGACAAGCCAAAACTGGAGTAGTCAAATCCAGTGGTTCCAGGTTTCGGCATCCGTTGATCATGCATTGCAACGCCAAGGACGACGTGAGGTTATAAGCGTATTCTACTTCTGTGATCACATATTAGTACAAAGTGGTCTACAGGTGCCTATAACGGCAAATATCACCTACCGACTGGCCTAACCCCGTCTAACAATGCACGCTTCCAGCCCGCCTGTAACCACTGTGTGACTTGAAGCTGGTTGTCTTCGACGTAACGATATCCGCCTAAGTAGGGGACTTCGAAGTATTTTTCCTCCTGTGGAATAAGGCGAGCACGTCCGTCCCATGCGATATACAACATTGCTTGGTGGATTTCATCAAAATTGACAGAATCTAGAAGCATTCCCTGACAATATCGTGGTGAGTCTCTCTTTGAGCATCGAGAATTTCGAGGTCACATACGATCAACTCGCGCTGTATCATGAGATTAGCATGCTTGACGAGAGGAGGTCCCCAGACGATGACTTCATGGTTGTTTCTTATGAGTTGAAACATAGCTTTGCCACTTCCAGGCGCTTCATAGCCATCACAGTAGAAGGCGACTTGGTCTGGGATGAGAAGTGAATATTGGCCGCACTAGCGAATAATTGACTAACCGCCAACTACAGTTACGTTCGAAGGGATTGAATGAAGAATCTCGTCTGGCTCAAAGTCGGTATCACGGCTAGCTGTGCCATAGTTATCTTGCTGAGCATAACAATCGCTGGACATGATGTTGTCAATGAGAAGGGAACAGAAGACACAACAGACGCTTACCTAGAGGCCGCCCGAGATACAGCAGACATCCGGAATATACATAGCAACCGTATTCAATGGATGCATGACTACCATGTTCAGTGCGCTTGGCCTAAAATAAGACAAAGATAGGATGTGGCGGATAATTGCAATGTGAGGCCAGGCCATCTACGATTTCCAACAGCTCGAGTCCGAATGGCGCCGTAATTTGAACGTGCCCTACGAGCAGCTTGGGGCGGAAGTAACACGCTTTCTCCTCCAGAACGCGCATTGCAGCTTGTCCGAATTCGTGTTTGTATAACTGGGCAGATAAAAACAATGCCATCTTTAGAACAAGCTGTGTTGGCTCGCTACTGATGCTTGTGGGTCGGTCAGAAGAAAAAAGAAAAAGAAAAGAAAAGAAAAAGAAAAGGAGAGGGGGGAGAAAGGGGGAAGGAAGGAGAGTATTGTAGTGTACTTACTGAATGAATTTCAGACAGTTTCAAAGCCTCTCCGAGTGTTAATGAGTGAGGGGGAAAGAAAGAAAGCAAATTCTGCTACTTTGTGTGCCCGAGGCACAGCCGCTTATACACGGCTTGACCGGCAATGATGCCGTTCACTAGCAATTACATTTCTTATACAATGCTCGTCAATGGCAAAGCCAAGATTTTTTATTCTGCACTT
Organism: Armillaria luteobubalina; assembly: GCA_030435615.1. Taxonomy (NCBI): domain Eukaryota; kingdom Fungi; phylum Basidiomycota; class Agaricomycetes; order Agaricales; family Physalacriaceae; genus Armillaria; species Armillaria luteobubalina. The sequence goes on along the minus strand of JAUEPU010000021.1, from coordinate 765,720 downwards.
AGTTTTACTATATCCATTCCATAAATAATGTTTTTACACTGTAATTGGGATGCACTCAAATACAATTAATTTATGATCCATATTTCACTACTGACCGGAGTTCCAAATATGCTCCGAATCGAGAATCGTCGTCGAATCCATTGATCTGATTGATCAGTCAGTCACTGGCCTCAAATTCTCACCTCTTGTGATATCTGGCATACATGCACGACTCTGGAAACTTACAAAATGGACGGTACAATGAAACAGGACTAAATCGGGTGGGCTGGACAGCATTTCAGAGCTTGAGAGAGGGCTCAACACATGTCAGGTGTGTAGCATGATATTTTGGCTTGGATTTTGCTCACATGCTGTTGGCCATTAGGTTCTACCTAGTACGTCCTCTTGATGTTCAATGTATGTGCTCTACTATACCTATTGATACATTCACTTACAGGCTTGTCACATCACACCTACAGGTTCGTCACATCACATCACGCTCACACGTCTCTTAGTTGCTTTTCACTCGTTGACATACCTGAGAGGTTCGTTTCTGTACTTCCATTCTCATACATATTATACAGACACTAACCTATCTTGTAGTTCTGACTATACAGGCTGATACATGTTTCTGAATGTATATATCGACTAATACTAGCTAAATACATCGGTTTCTGTCCTTTTAGTATCCTCTTTTTGTGCTTGCAGCTATCTTCTTAGTGCTTAGGCCCTGCCAGTGTAGTGCACCTTCTTTTTGGGTTACGGCTATCTCTCCCAACACAGTCCCTCTGCCCACAATCCTGGCATTGATTTCTGCAGTTCGCCACCCCAGTATTTCCCCTACACCCTTCGCCCATCCCACATTTCTGGCATTTGCGACGAGATCGTTTCCTTCTGGATGGATGCACGTTTGATCCAGAACTGGATTCTCGGCTGATTGGATTTGCCGGATTGAGCCTGGGTGGACCTGAAATCTGCGAAATTGTACGTTTTTGTGCATTGAACACTCCAGTGTGAGACTGAACATCGCTTGCAGTCTGGGAGGAAGGTTGCGCAGCTGGGAACTGTATAGAAGACTCGCTGGCATGTGGAACCTCTGGCTGCTCAGTCATGTCCAGTCCAGACGAAGGAACAGGTTGGGATAATGAGAGTCGCTGTGGGACTACCGGGGCATTGTGTATACGAATGTCGACATGACGGATTAGGCAGTCAATAGGCTTCCGTGCATTGTATGTGGCAATCATTGTATGTTTCGCATTCATGTTCTTTCTCCATGTTGAATAAAATGTCTTCAAGTGCTCGATTAACTACGTACAACTGTCGTGTGAGTTTTGAGAGTTGCGAACATAGATTCAGGTCCTACCTTATAAAATATAGTCTCCCCATTAGCACGATGGTTCCAGATCTTTACAGCATCAAGCCATATAGGGTCTGAATCTGGTGCGGCAGTAAAAGACGGCTCATTCAGCATGCAATCAGAGAAGAGTTGCTTCTCCTCTGATGTGTGAACGGTAAGTACAGCGAAGCGAGTGTCTTGCTTTCTTGCTAAATACTGAAACTTTTTCGGAGGGTCAGCTACATTGAATTGAGTCATAGCACTTAAGACTTGAATATTTGTTGGAACAGGGAGGATTCCGAATACCTCCGTTGTTGGAACATATAGGTTACTGTTAACCCAACCAGTAACAGGGCGAGAGGCTGGAACAACAGTACGGATTATGTCGGAATTAAGAAGGGCCTGTCGCTTGTTTGTAAGCCACAAGTCAAAATGCCCTCGGTAACGTTGACCGGTTGAGTTGTAGGTTCCTACCTAAAGGTTCATGTTATTACTAGCCATCGAGACAAAAGACCAAGAAAGAAATTGAACTCACAGTGATATTGTGATGATAAACAAATGCAGTAAGGCGGTTGCTAGTATGACGAGGAGAGACGCCACTAGTAGGAAGACTATGCCTGATTGGACGATGCACTCCACCTTCTGTAAAATTTGTGCCCCGAAAACACCGATAATGGGGTAGGCCATTTGATTCAACACCAAGGCACATGTATAGTGGAATTCCAGGTGGATCAGAGATATATCCTGTGTGTACAAGAAGCAGGATGTTCTTCACCGTTTTCCAGGTGCTAGCATTGAACAATGGGAGTCCCATTTGAGCATCCTTCAGAGGACCGTATGTTTTGAAAAGCTTTGACACAATGTCATAGAGAATTTCTGGTGGAGGAACAACAAACTTGCAATGTCTCTTGATAAACGTGGGGTTTTTTTGTAGACATTCCTTCCAAGTCATAGGTGGAGAGAGGCGTGCCAGATATGAGTTTATAACCTTCATGTCACTAGGGTCTGGCAGAAAAATAGCATCACGGAGAATTCTGGCAAAGGTGATGCGAAGCCCATGGGACTTTGGAATCCATATCATCTGAAAGACATGGAATATGTCCTTCAAGACACCACTTCGTCGTTCCTCTGGCCATGGTATTTTTTTAAACTCTTCAAGAATTTCGTCACATTTGCGGACACCATCCAAATCCAGACCGCCATCTTCCCTTCTCTCAGGGTCTGCAGAGGCAAGTAGATCACAGAACTCGATGATGAGGCATCCGAATGATCTACCTTCCTGGTCTGCTTCTCTGTGTTCTTCATCGCACGATGAGGTGTCAGGGTCGGTCTCGCCTAAATTGGGAGTATTAAGCACAGCCACTTCTTCCACCGCCAGCTGCAAGTCAGATTGCCTAGATTCTTTTGCATCTAATTCAAGAAACCCTGGAATATATGTCCTGATATGGGAGCGTAAAGCGACAAGATTGAAGGGACATTGTCCAAATTCTGACAGTGCCTGCCTTCGATGTGTTGAGATGATTGCCCCTGGGACGAAGATCTTTGTAATCTTTATCAGGATGCGTGTAGGTGTTATATTGATACCCTCAAAGCTCTTGTAGTCTGAGTGAAGAGAAATATGCCCACGGGCAACTATGTTGGTGTCATCCTGACATAGAAAAATATCCCGCCCAGGTGTGAATGCAACCACTTCCCCAGGGACTTGCATTTGTTCCAGTTCCTCGTAGACTTTGAGTGAGGCCCATGCGTCAAGAGCAGCATAGCGTAACTGCTCGCTGGAGAGCTCGTCTGAGTGCCAATCAGGACTGATTCGTGTGGCTGGATCCTTATCTAGGTGAACTTTCAGAACCTTGGCGCACAGATCGGCCAGGCTAATCCGTGTATTCTTGACAACACCTTTGCGTTTTGCAAGGTGTGCGACATCAACACCACCAGAAAATGGCTGCCTAACACCACTCTCTTCCTGCAAGTTACGCAAGTCCAGATTAACGTTTCGGCCAACTTTCAGAATACATGGGTTTCTCAAGAATGTGATTAGCTGGGAGGGAAAATGTCCAGAACGAATATGGTCATTCAGCTTGAAATATGAACAATTAGGCTATTTGTTACTATAGCAATGAAATGGATAGACATACCTGGAAGATCCATATTGTATCTTTATATGCTATCTGGACAGTTGCTGTCTGTCGGCGGTCATTAAGACCCAAATGCCGAGCATCAAGGTCAACACTCCATTCAGAATCCAGCCCTACAACCAGAACACTCTCTTCATTTTCGGGCATGGAGGCAATGAGCGAAAGAACCGTGGCTTCAATCTGCGAGGTGGACTTTTGGACAACGACTTTGACTTGTGATGGAAGCTCCATTTTCCCCAGGTCTCCATGTTGAGTAATAGGTCTGATACCAGCTCGTAGACTGGGAAATGATTCCTCAAGGAAATTCTTATCTCCCATAAAGTCGGTGAAAATAACACGGGGCTCCATTAGCCCATATGTTTCAAGAGAATATCGCATTCGTGTGAGGGCAAGTGAAAACTGAGAATGTGCCTTGGTAGGTACAAGATCACACACACGTATTTGACCGAATTCATTGGTGATCGTCAGTAGACCACTGAATACAGTCTCGCCTGCAATTTTCGCAATATGTTTACATATCTAATATCAATATTAACTTGACAGTTTGCGAAATAGAATGTGCGAGCTTCCCACCTTAAAACTATGATCAATAGCCAATACTTCGCCACTAAGCATAGCGGTATGTTGATGGTACTCGTGTTCATGTGTTTCAATGAAGTTATCATATACGTCACGGCACCACTGCGCAGACGGAATAATAGTGTTCAGACCTCGGTCTGTCTTGTCGTCAAACGATGGGAAGGGTTGGTATGTTTGATGCAATGATGTCGACGCCTTAGCTCTACTCTCAATGATTTGCAGGTATTCGACTTCCAACATCTCATAGCGACGGCGGTGCATTACCCGTAAACTGTCCGAAAACTGCTTAGCACCCATACCATTTTGAAAACAGCATCGCATCAAGATTAGCACACTATCTGACATTCCACTACGATGTGTCAAATGTGCAGGAAACTGACCTGCAAGCGTCTCAGGCAGTTTGGTAAGGACACGAGCATCCCAGCTTTGAAGGGTAACAGCACAGCAGCTGCATTTATACCGTACGCCCATAAGCCAGTATGCATCCTCCAAATCAATGATACGACGTGGTCGACGCCAGTACCCATGCCGTGTGAGATGTCCAAAGCAAGCGGGCTTGTAACACCGAATTTGGTCCACAAGGGCCAGCGGATCCCAGTAGAAGAAGCGGGGATTGTACAGCAAGGAGGGAGAGATGTCGCATTGTTGAAGAATGAAGAATGTGTCGTTATGTGGCAGCCAAAATGACCTCAGACGCTCATAAATGGTAACCTTGGTTGATGCACCGTGACCAATGACAGAGTCCTTCACGAACTGAAGGTTAGCCTCGAAGCTAGCCATTAGCCAGCTAGGTGGCGGGCGTATGCTGGGGGGGAGATCACGGTCTTCATCGTCATTGGGTGCTTCATGCCCGTCTCCATCATCATCTTCGTCGTCTGGCAAATCCTCATCCAAAGGCTGTGTCGGGTCGTAGTCTGGAAGTATCCTCTCGTGAAGGGTGGATGCAACAGCTTCCATGGTAGGTTGAGTGACAGATTCTGATGGGGGCAATATGTGAGACACAGAGGAAGCCGCCGCCTGTTGTTGCCGAGATCGGAAGATAGGGGCAACAGAGCGATCTGGATAGGTACCCATCAACGTCTAATATGTTGTGAGATGCAGGTAGCTGAACCAAAGAGAAAAAACATACTATAGAAGGCACTGACAATATAACATTCTGATTCTGGCTTGCGCCCTCATTTGAATCTTTGGATGCGGCTGTTTTTCGAGGCCGGCCCCGTTTTTGTACTGGTGTCGGTTCAATCAGAGCTGCTTGCTCCTTACGTGGTCGTCCACGCTTCCTCTTAGGTGCATCTATCCCAGGACATGGCAGTGGGGCTTTACGAGGTCGCCCACGTTGACGTTTTGGAACGGTTGGTTTGTTGAGGGCAAGCGAGTCCGGCTTTGGTGAACTTGGGTGTTCAATAGCATCGTTAATGATCTCTATGGCTTGGAGGGCTGTCTCGATGTCTTGAGGGCTTGTCTCATTCACACAAGTATCTATAATGGATGTCAAATTAGCCAGAAGAGACAGATAAACTGAAAAACAAATACCTAGCACGTCAGCTTGAACCCTAGAGGGAAGGGAAGCGGATTTTCCAGCCCTACAAATACTGTCCATGACAGTATCTACCAAGATTGTGTCAGTCGTTGTTGATATTGATAGTAATAGTACTTGATATCGAAGATTTTGCTGTCCAGACTCCAGAATGGTACTATCCTTTTCACAGGTTGTAATTGAGATACATAGCCAGCCAAAAGTCTTACAACTATTAACTGAATCTCCCAGGCCTTGCTCGTCACACTCTAGCAACACCCTGCCCAATTTGAATGCTTGTAAAACAAATGAAGGGGGAAAAACCAACCGAAGGGCTACTCGAAGCTCAGTTTCCAAGTGCACAAGCAGATAGAGCACAATACAGGATCGTTACAAAGAGAGACACGTCATTCAGAGAGATCAACCATCGCAGACAGCGCCATCACTTGCAAGAAGAGACGCGACAGTAGCAACAGTACGACGACGTGTTGCCGGGAACCTCGGCAAGGGATTTCGGACCGGTATTCGAACTCAGTTGAATCTCCGGTCAGTAGCAGTCGCTAGCGATAGCGACCCCCAAGCATGGGTAGCCAGCCGCTGTGTTCCAAGTGGCACTGTACATCAGCATTTATCAGCTCTGACTGAATGGCGGTGTGAGAGTTCCCTAGGTCATTTAGTCGGCGTGTGCCTCCACATAGCCGTTCTCTACCAATACAATCATGTTAGTAGAAGTGATGAAGAAAAACGCTCCTGGTAAGCGGCTACTTCGGAGCAGGCCAAAACCACAGAAAACGGGTGAATAATGTACAGAACTTTGACACAGGCTTCTGACCACAGCAGAATCCGTCGGGATTCCTTCTAATAGTGAAGCGGACGAATCTTCTGGAGCTAGAAGAATGTGTTCAAATTTCTTCTCTATTCCAACAGTTTCCTTTGCATTGTGGCCGGCAAGAATCAGTTACCTGCCAAGGATGCAAAAGCATTGCAGTCAAAAGAGCTGTGAGCGCCAAACAAAAAAATTCTAGTGAGTACCAGGTACCGTTGACTACGCAACGGCGACCAGAGATAAATGATGAGGTATCTATTTCAAGGTGTTGGTGTTACTCGGACCGGTGAGCGGAACTTTCCATTCTCAACTTCGCCGCACGTGCACCGCGCACAGACCAAGTTCGCATCATAAGATCTTATCTCTCGGAGATATGATAATAGAAATTTTTGAGTAACCGGGCTAAATTAGGCTCAAGTCTATTCTTCGCGCCAAGCCTTTCAATTAAAAAAATCCTCAAAAAAGCATCGAGGGGTAAGGTGTCCCCTCTTTGGAAAAATGATTGTTTTATCTATGGGTCTATTTGTTCGAGTCCGACGGCGGCGCAGAATAGCACGAGACTGACTTTATGGTGTTACTTCTCCCCCTAGATTTATCATCAGATCATGCTCGCAACTACTAAATATAAAGGATTACCTCTGGGTCTAGTACTTTCTAGGACCCGACGACTTGGTGGTAGTGCCCAATGCTTTCCGCGAGCTGGGCTTGCTACGCGGTGGGCAGCTCGGACAGTAGAGCTCTCGGAGCATAGGGTCATGCTTTGCAACACAGTTGCAATATGGTGAAAACTGAATCGTTTTCTTGCAGAAGCAGCAGCGCTCGATGATGCACATAGTAATGAGCTGGGGGCAAGAAGGAATAGTGCAGGGAATTGGGTGCTGTCGAGATCAGAGCCAGGTTTGCTTTAGGTGTCTTTTATAATATTGAGCAACAGACGTAATAATCACCACCCCCTTCTAAAGAATGGCCGCGTAGTAGGTGAAATTCCGTACGGATTTCAAATTTCGTGAACAACAATAAAGATTACTATCGTTGACAAGTAAAATTAGTGCACTGCAACGGCTGGCAAAGGTGGGATTTAAATTTGAAATGACCTCTTTGCATCTAATTATCAATCAAGATTTTGGGCCAAGACTGAAATTAGTACATTCCCCATATATGTATAAGAGAAGCATCTCCATAATCATACACATATAGGCAGCACCAGAGTTCTAGGCCAAAATCGTAATCGAGACATAAGGAGCAGGATGTGAAAGCCGGTTTCAAATTGTTATGCCGCCGGTTTGCCCGGACCTACCACTGCCAGGCAATGTATTACGCGACACGTTTATTTTGGTTGGGCAGCTATAATCAATGAGCCGTTCCTATAGGAAGGAATGGAGGTAAGTTGCATCAGTTTAGGGCTCGGTGCCGCCACAGATTCTGAGATGCAGGAGTGCGATAGTGTCTAGGAAGAGCAGGGAAGCACGAGGAAAGAGAACTGAAATGCAAAAGAGGGACTGTCTGTATAGTAGGCAGAAGCGTGGTTGGAATTACAGAATAAGTGTCAACAAAGCAGGCCCAGGAAGAGAAGAGGACGAAGATCTGATAAGCTTAAAGGAGAGAAACCTAAAATTTTCTGGCATGTGCACCCCACTGTTCTCGAGAAGGGTTTCAGACGAACACGTAGGCCAGAACAAATGTTTTGCTGGCATCCAGAGAATTAAATAACATCAGTTTCTGTATATCTGGCGTCGCCGGCGTGTTTGGGAGTATCCTCGTAATCACGCTCATGTTTGATCTGGGCGAGTTTGATGTTGAACACATACTGAATCGTGCAGGTGCATGGCCGCGGTGGAGGAAGCGAACATCCCATACTTAGAGCCCGTGCCGAAAGTGCAAGCGGCAATTGAAATTCCAAATGTGATCTCACGGGTGCCTAGATTTAATCATGATGATGATTACAGCTCTATGGGGCCTTTCGACCCTTCTGACGCAATCAGTGAGTCCAGGTTCGCGGAAGAAGTAGCATAACGTTGAGATTTGCTTACGATCCATCATGTAAATTACTACTGATATGTTCTAATTCTTGTACGCCCACTGCCGTTTTCATTCTCAAATGCATGCACAAATAATCTGAAGAATAAGACGTGTTCTCAGGAATTTCCAGATCTTGAAACAGGTATGGGCTGCTCTTAGGATTTGGGGTTGACAGCAGGAGAAATAGCCGTTGCCATGCAAATCACGGTGCTGAAAACGGTAGAATTCGCCGGCTGGAAATTCCAAGAGTCGACATTGGGAAGTAGAAGCATACATAAGTTATCACCGCGGAATATTCTTAAGATAAAAGGCCCCGACATACGCGGCACTACACCCAACAAAGAGTCACTGGGGATAATGATGAAAGGAACGGTATCGGAGTCGGGCAGGCCATGCGGTTACCTATTTACGTACACCCGCTTCCTGCTACCGCATGCGTCTAGTTACTCAACATCTTCATTGGTTCCTTTATACTACACACATTGTCTCCTTGGTAAACAGGCCAGCCTTTTCATGACTACTTAGCCTCGAAAATAACATTGCCTCTCTTCACTGTGCGTTTTCTTCCAGACCATGCGCACAGCTTGAGAAATCTGAACATCAAGGATCTCCCCGGATGTCTGCTCCCATGGTCCTTGTATGATTGGGTAAGCAAACCTGATAATGAATCACTTATTCTCCGCGGACTTGTGTGGACAACGCTTTGCCAATGTGTCCCTATGGTAGGACCCTATTCCATGTTAGCAGGAGCCAACTGTCAAGACACATGATCGAAGGAAGCTCCCTCTTCTCAACGCTACACACAAATTACAATGAACCAAGGGGAAATATTTGTTGTCCAATAAACCTACCGTAACTTGTTGCGGTCCTACATGTAACATTGTGGTCTTTCCTACTGAACGAGTACGTCTACCCTTCCATTGAACCGATAGGAAGAACATGACAAGAGTTGTGTCGGCTGCCTAACAGGCCCTGGTTGATGAATCCCGTACAGAACGTGAACTACACTGGCCTAATTCAATCCTTGACTGATTTAATGAAACCTCGATTTCAGCGCCCTACTGTACACTCTAATACCCAAAAGATCCCGTCGTTCATGCAGTCCGCGACATGCCGTAAAAAGACCCCACCGAGCAAGTATTCCCCCTGAAGCATGGGACGCACCCTAACGCATTGGCAGAAATATTTACATTCGCACCAACAATGCCAGATAACACACCTTGAGGACACCTAGCAACGGATGGCTGAAAACTTTTTACAAATTAAATACCCGTAAACCCCGGTTTCTTTCCAAGCTTTTAAAAAGGCATTCTAGGGCCGCTTATATCGCTTGTAGTGAAAGATAAGGATCCCTTTTAGCACCAAATAACAACCATATGAATACCCTTCCCAGACCATCACTAACACCACTTACGGCCGCTGTTCCTCGAGGTTGAGAATCTACATGCATATCGCCGTGAGTTCTCCTTACTCGGAGTTCCAAACGGCAGGGCCAGGTGCGCCCGGGAAGCCCGCTACCAACAATGACATCTTTCGTGAATGTGACGCGCTGGCTCCACTCAGGCTGAGCCAAATTTATGCATCCAGATTCATTTGCCGATATTTGCCCAGCGATATTAGGTTGATTCGCACTCGTAGACGATCAGGTTACTCCAAACGATCTTGATACTTCTGAGAGTTGGACGAAGACAATACCCAAATGCAGCGCAGGCGTATGATCTCGAGAACGCGCCTATCATTGAACACGTAAGACGGTAGCGCGTTGTTGCGTAAGATTGTTGATTTTAGAACTGTGAAGCATAGCCATCAATCAAATAACCGAAAGAGATGCTTTAGTTTTCAATACGTTCGAGGAATGGTTCCTTTGTAACCCTGGCGGTGCGCTGTTCTGAGTCATCAGTTTCGGCTACTTATCAATCTTGGCTGGAGAAATTAGTCAGTGAGAGTGGGGCTTCAGCAAAATGCCATGACCCAACCTGAATGATATTTTCAAAGTTACGGAATTGTAAGTGGGCAAGTTACACTGTGACATTCAAAGCGCAGCAGGTATATCAGAGGCCCAAGCTGTGGGGCCTGTCGTGTGACGAACCTACTTCAACACTTGTTATGAATAGTAATCAGATGATCTTGAAACCCACCGGGTTATGCACTCGTGGTTTCTTGTTCTCTGCCAGTCCGGTTGCGTAATTCCAGAACAGGGTTCGTGCAATGGTAAGTCATTTTCATAGTGTACGCTGCACTTTCACCCACGTTCATTCTTCGTTCATTGGGAAGAAAGTGTCCGGATCGAAGCAGGCAGCAGTATAGCCGTGTGTGGATGCCAAGGACAGGCGGGTCTTGAACATCGAACGCTCAGACTAAAGCCGAATGCGTAGTCTTTCGTGTCGAATCTGGGGTCTAAATGATAATTGCAATTTGTCCAAGAGAAATATACTAAGGAAATTCCGGAGAAAGAAATATGAGTAGTGGGTCAGGATGAGAGACGTTTGAAAGGCCATCTCCTCCGCGTCATAGTAAGAAAAATGTAGAAAAGAAAGGAGAACGGGGAACGGACCACGTATTTTCAGTCTCAGTAGCGCTGACAGCACTGTGACCACCACTTTGACAACTCCTATGAGCCTATTTAGCATGTTCCACAATGTCAAGTGAGGCGTCAAGGCTAGCGCCTTAAGCCTGATTGTCCCTCCAAGCCCGCGCGCTTGTAAGTTGTAGGGCCACAACCCTTATTTCCCCACCGATCAATCAATCAAATTGTTCGCTGCCCTGTAAATCCCTGTGTACGGAGGAGCACCGAGCATCATCGTGATCTAGACAAGAATCTCTCAACGCATATCATCATGAGATTCATATTTACCTACAAGGAAGAATAATCAGGTCGACATTGTCATGGCATCGTCAGAGTGGTCAACGCACGACGGGGGGAAAGACGAATGTATACAAAAGTATCCCCGCGTCACATCAATCCTGAAGATAACGCGGATGTCGTTGTTGTTCAAACGTTACTGGTTGGAAAACGAGACACAGCGAGTACTATTCAAGAGATCAGCTACAATTGTCATTCAAGAAAAATATCTGACCTTTGCGTGAGTTGAAGTGTCATATAATGCATCCATCGCCGAGGAGCAGAGACGACAGGTGTCTTGTCGCTATAACTCTCCTTTCGTACTGAGCTCTTCATTGACCATGAGGCGGAGCGTACTCGTTCAGAACCTCGGTGAGCTATGTTCTGACTGGCCAATGGGCCATCATATCGCTCCCTTGTTTGTTCCTCGCATGTGAAAACGTCACACACTCGTCCAGTCCTTCGACTGTCCGTTCAGGACGCATGACAATCCACTGTTTTCATCGCTGAACCTTCAAGGGACACATCCAAGCATACATCAATATTGATTAATGGATGTTTGAATGCGTAACACCCTCAAGAGTTCTGGGACGTGCGAAGCGGCTGATAGTTACTCTCTCTAGAAGCATGTGGTTGAAGTTGGTGGACGGGAGTGATAGGATCTCCAGAGGAGGGCCACGAGCAATTGCGCAGGCACCGAACAAGGCAGACTTGTGCAGACTTGAGGTAAAGATACGAGCATGGTGTCCATGGGCAAACCTCGAAGGCTCTTCGTGGTAGGAAACCCTACATCGAAATGGAAGTGAACGCCAGAAAGTCCATCTGCCATAAATCGTCTAAGTGGTCCCGGACTCTGACCCTGCCACGGGGAACGATCTTCAGCCAACGGTTGATGCCGGGAATCATGGGGAAAATATTACAGAGGACAAAAAGTTGGTGATTCCATGATTATTTGGAAGGGATGGAGCAGCACTCAGGAGCTCAGTAACAGATACTGCGGTGATGAAGGATTTCAATAGTGGCTGAGCTCGTCAAGGATATGTTCGACGAGCTCAAGGAGAACATAAGCTGTCGTCGCCTGGTCTGTTCATTGAGAAAATCACGCACTTGCAGACTGGTGTTGAACGACTGAAAGAGCGTGGTCATCACGTTACCCTCTTCATCAGCTACCACCATGATCGTCATTGCCCATTGTCAACCCTTTTCTCTGTGCTTGGTACTCGAGTAGGACGTCGAATACGTTATATCGTGGTACGTGTCTCGTTTTTTCTTCAACGGCGTTTTTATTGAGTGCTGGTAGGTCACGGCGACGACGTCGGTCCAAGATCAAAGAGTCGCCTTCTACGTATCGATATCCATATGCTTAGGCATATAACTATGCTCATGAATGGGCCGTCGTTGGATGTGAAGAAGGCTGCAGTGTCACCGTTCTGTGATGGTAATGATAGTGGTGGTGGTGGTACCGGCGCAAGGCCCCAATGAGGAACGACCGGGTCCGCAGCCCTGGTGTCGTGGGAAGCGACGTCTTCCAGTTCCAGCACCGTTGAACGTTACTCAATGAAAGCATCGAATTCTGCCGTATCTGATGCAGCCCCGGCAGGCCTCACATCTTCTCTTCAAAGCAGAAGGTTAATATCGGATACTTGGATATGCTCGCGCTCCCGACGGCGACGACGACTGTACAGATTTTGACCAACTCGGACGATACCAGTGACTGAGCATAGTCGCCGTGATCACAGTTAGTGGTATTTGGGGATGACATAGCCAGAGGAGCTCTGGCTGGGCGGCACAAAACCAGAACTTTCAATTTCAATGACCCTCAAAAAACAAATGCGTATTATTCGGTATTTCTAGGTAGTCTGTACTTGTGCGTAGTTTTTCTTTGGGTCGTCGCCGAAGTATTGAATGCCACATAGACTCCAGGACTTTCTGGAATTTTCTCTACTAGGCTCATGGCGGCGACGACTTCTCTCTTGGACTTCCCTTACTTTCTAACTCGTCTACATACATGTCGGCGACATTTCTGGCAGGGTCGATTGTGTAAAATCGTTGTCATTGAATATTGCCGAGAGCCAGCAGGTCTGGGATGGCGTTTTACAAAGCCTGAATCGTTAAACAATGGGAAAATCATCCTTCGAAAGACTTCCTTGTGGAGATCCACTGTGTACGCGGATCAGTTGTACGTGTTTCGAATTGGTATTTTGCTTCGTATTGTAATTCGTTCCCTGCTAGGTCTTACTATGAAACGGGGCGCGCCTTTTTCCATTACTGTGTGTGCCAAAGAACCCAGAGCGTCCTACTTGTAGATCTCGCGCGCTGATAAACATACCTCGCCTTTGTTTGCGGCCGAAGTGCCATTTCCCGGGTTCCAAACCGTACGGTCTGGCTGCGGGGTTCCCCTCTGCGACGGCGTTTACGTTGTGGGTCGTAATATTGGCGATCATATATGCGGGTCGATGGCGTAAGACTTTGCGGGCGAAATAAAACCCTTGTCTGGAACTCGCGGAAGCGGTGCCGTTAGCCCGACCTGACCGAATAAATACCATGAATTCAAGACCTCGAGAGTTTCTTATTTGTCAGACTGAAGCTTGGTAAGTCATACGAATTTGATGCAAATCGCGGGAGTCTGATTCATCACTCCATCAGAGTAGATGTGGAGCCCGGACTTATCTTTGAGAGATAATTCTCGGCCCACCGGAAATGAGGGTTGGAAGACGGGATGATGCTCATGCGGGTGCATATCCTTAGAACTCTAAAGCTCTTTCCAACGACAAGAATGACACATTCCTCGCCTCCCAAACACTACCGGAGCTACGACGTTTTCTATTTCGCGACAAGATATTCGTGTTCCAAGGGCACCCTTCCCTCTGAACGACTCGCTAGCCCTATATTCTCACTGCCTGACCTTTTTAGCTCCTTCCCTAGCCAGAGATTATTTCCGACAACCTGCCGCTCTTTTGGTATGATACACAATGCACATCAACGTAGCACCTTATTCTTCTCATCTCCGTCTCGCTCCACTATAATCTGGTCGCATGTTACCTTCACGAACGGTCATCAGCGACTCGAGACGGGCACAGCTAGGACAAAGTCCGATTTCCACTAGTCTAAATGAAGGAATGACGCCACCTCATTTTCTGAATTTATAAGCCATGGACATTGCTCCCGTTTGATGGCCTGCGGTCGGTCAATCGTCACGCCTCCCGCTTCTCTCGCTGTGCATCATTCCGCACCGCACCCGAATGACAGCTCAAAACCTTATGTCTTCCGAGGAAATCGTCGCGAGGTTTCCTGTACTCTTGATTCCCAAAATCTATCAAGCAGAATAGCACTATCAACCTTGGTGTTCTCGAAGTTGCCTTACTAACTGTACATATACGATACGTTGGTCCACCGACTTTATCGCCATCATTCTTGGACGACGTGCAAGGTTCCCGTGACCCATGTCTTTGAGCCCTTATCTCTCTGCTCCTGCCCAGTTGGAATTATCTCCTATATTCGCCAGGAAGAAGCGACTTCAAGAAGGTTAAGGTAATAACCACTCCCGTTCTTTCTGGGACATTTAGCTAATGTTTTCTTCAGTTAACTAAAAAGACAGACAGGCTGTTCAGTTGACCTTGACCGGAGCTGAGCTGCACGAGCAGGCAATTCCAAGCCGGCCGCCCGGTGCGAGTCACATCAAGAAAGACCTCTAGAATGTATTACGGCAAAACGAGGAGATATGCCGCCGATTACAGCACTCTCTAGGTGTCGTTCTTAACGTAACTTTTGTCACGCAGAGAATCAGAATGCACGCCTCTGAAAGCAGATATTAGGCTTTCACTATATGGAAGGGTGTTTGAATGCTTAGAGCAAACTCTTCGACGGAAGCGGTGTGTACTGCCATTGCACGCCACAGGAGAAGATGTATCATGAGGTGTACTCGGGGCTGGATATATAGGAAGTCGAGGATGTCGCGCGTAGGGAGGAAGGGGACACTTCCGAACTGATCCTATGAGGCCCTGGGCGTTTGATGTATGGTTCACAGGTAATCTTATGGCGCCGAGATGAGACGACCCGTCCAGGCAAATACGGTCCGTCACCAGCTGTGTCTGATGATTCGCTGGATCTTCTCCTGCGATTTTCCGGCCTTTTGAACACAACTGAAGGATGCGTCGAGACTACCGGAAATATTTTGGGTGAAGAAATGACGTTGATAGGGCGGTATTCGCATGGCCGGTATCGGTTGCTTGTGGAGGGTTCTGAATCGATACGCTCAAAAAGCAATTCAACCTGCCTCCAGTGCTCCAGCTGCACTTGCTTTAACTGTTGTTCATCATGTATCGTCCGATCATAGATGAAAACGTTCGGGCTGAACCATCGTTTGAGAGCCATATCGACAAACCTGACTTTATTGTCGACTATTAAAACGGCAGATGGTTCCATGTTGTGACCTTCAAGGAGGTAGATATGATGTTCCTGCATTTTCCGAAACGCATCGTAAACCTATGTTGGATCAGAAAAAGGAAGCGCTCTCAAATTGGCACGTACCAAGGCACGATCTTTATATGATACCATTCGCGCTCCCTCTTCTACACATTTTACTATCCCAATCATGTGGCCATCGTGAACTAGGGAAGCTAGGACTGGAGTAGTTAAGTCCAGTGGTTCCAAGTGTCGGCACCCTTCTATCATACATTGCAAGGCCAATGATGACGTGACGCTATAAGCGTAATCTATTTCTGCGATTCTATGTTAGTACAAGGCGTCTCTGCAGGCGTCTACCACGTAAAATCACCCACCGACTGGCTTGGCCCCGTCTAACAATGCACGCTTCCAGCCCGCCTGTAACCACTCGGTGACTTGAAGCTGACTTTCATCGACAATATGATATCCTCCCAAGTAGGGGATTTGTAAGTGTTTTTCGTCCTGTGGAATAAGGCGAGCGTGCCCGTCCCCCGCGATATACAATGTTGCTTGCCGGATGTCGTCGAAAGGTATAGAGCCGAGAAGTGTTTCCTACCAATCATATAATAAGTGTCTTATTGGACCATCGAGAAAAACATGGACGTTACATACTATTAGCTCGAGCTGTACTCCAAGATTAGCAAGCTCGATGACAGGCGGTCCCCAGATCATAACTTCGTGGTTATTTCTTATGAGCTGAAACATAGTTCTCCCACTTCCGAACGCGTCGTGGGGTTTCTGGTAGAAGCAGACCTGGTCTATGACGAGCAGTAAGCGTTAGGGACCTTGGGACACATCCCCAGGACCGAAGACTAGACTGACCGCGAACCACAACTGCATTCAAAGGAACTGAATGAAGGATTCCGGTTGGCTCAAAGCACGCATCATGAGTGACAGCGTCGTAATTTTTCTGTGCGTGAAATTCACTGGACATGCCGTTGTTATGAGAAAGGAAGAGAAGATACAACAGACGCTGACTTGGAGCCGCTCATGACATATTGAATAGATCAAGCGTATTCAATGGGCGCGTGACAATCATGTTCACTACATTGTATCTAGAATGAGACAACATGAGATAGGATGTTGCGATTAACTGAGATGAGAGGCTGAACCACACAGGGAACTGAATCTCTTAACACTTGAAGTGATTCTGAATACACCCTATGAGTAGCCTGGGGTGGAAAGAATGCCTTATACTCCAGCCCAGACCGAACATCACAGCATGTGCAAACCCGTTTTCGAATAGGCGCGCAGATAACGACAATGCCATCTTTAGAACAAGCTGTATTCCAGGTACCGCTTCATTCATCAGAATAGGTACAATGTAGTGGTGATGATGTGTTGGTGTCTCCCTCGAGTTATATCCAGGAGTACCCCAGTGCGATTCTCCCCCGATAAGTTTGCATATGCATAAATGTTTCAACTTCTCGTACATCTGAGAAAGAGGAAGGACGTAACATGAGCCAAGAACCAAACAGTTATATAGACATCCATCATACTTCCTCAGTGATCCACTGCCGGGAACCGAGCTGGAAGTCGTTCGAGTCTGATACTTTCCTGTCCTCACGAGCACTAGGACGTTACGTCATGTCGAAGAGCGTAATAAGACCAAGAAGCAGGGTTATCACAAACCTCTTCATGAGTAGCGCCGTGCGCTGACCCATGCCTACGACGAATTTGAACTGGTATCATCAAGCCGATGCGAATCTGCTAAAGGGGAGCGGTAATCTATGTTCTTGATTGTTGCCATTCATCACTGTTAGTCAGCTAAATATGAAACCTGAGAAGAATGTCAATAACGCAAACACACTAAGGAGAGGGCGCACCGTTGCAACAGCTCCGGAAGGCTTCCAGTAGTACTAGCTTCCTGCTCTCTGTCAATTGAATAACGCGAGTAAGAAACGAGGAGACTTGGATTCCATCAGATAGGCACTGATTAGTGCAGTAACACAGAAAGTACACGGCAGCACTGAGCACTGTTGTATACAGTCAAGACCAGAGCAACGATTAAGTGTCGATGAAAAAAGGTACGATCGTAGATATGATCTAGCCATGTTGTGCACTCCTCAGAGACGGTCCTGAGAAGGAAGATTTCCGACCCTCGACGACGAGGGAATGTCGTGGCGGAGAAAGCCCTGGCAGCACCCACAATACTTGCTAGTCTCGGCCATGTAGACGAGATGGGTAAGAGTGGAAGCAGTAAGGCCAGGATTCTGTCGATACTAACCTGAGCTGGCGGTGTATGATCGCGAATTCGCTCCGTGAGTCCGACCCGGACTCGTCAACCGGGTTACTGTCACACGTCGCATTCGCGATACGGCTGTCGTAGCACATGGCACTTCACTTTCAACTAGGAGGCTGAGCACCGATTGCTCTTCCGCCTCCACCGAGACTGGTCAAGAAGAATGGTCAATTCTAGTACTAAAGCAACGTCACTACACTGGTGTAGTGCCTATTACACCATCTGATCTCGCCAATACACTGCCCTGCACCCACTTCAGTATTCGTGCAATCTTGGAGAGGGTCAATGCCGTACTCAAGACATCACATCCGGCGTTAGACAACCCCATCTTGCGCCCCGTTCTTGAATCCTTCATCAGACAAAATGGGGACTTTGGCACTCTCTATGCTAATTTGCACGATCCTTGTTGGTACGAGTTGGATACTGTAAGACGTACCCGCCATCTGTGGAATCGAGATTGGGAAAGGCGACAAAACACGGTTTCTGATAACAAAATCTCCGATGAAGACCATTCACCCCGGTGCGTCTAAGATTTTTCGCCAATCGAGGGGTATCATACTGGGTTACTGAATTTTAAGAGACCCCAAGGGTAATATCACATACATGGGTGTCTGAAGATGATTACACCATTGGCGGAAGGGCCGGCAAACACTCAATGGATGAAGGCCTATGAAGGAGGTTCGATGAACAGTTACAATCGATGAAGTGAGTGAAGGAACAAGGTCTATCTGACATCCTGCAGAATCGTGTCTCAAAAAAGCCTTTCGATAAAGTTGCAGGCCTCGCATACCTTCCCTCCCCAACGTATATCCCGATTTACAACGAATCACAATCCGAAGAGGATGCATGGGGAGCGCTCGTGGATGTGGTTCATAGGTCATGAATCAATCTGGGGTCTCGCAGAAGACTGGGTGGTCGGACAGTAACGAGCCGTACAAGAGGATCAACGACTGACGATACCCCGGACACCACTTGCGCACGGGCCCCCTAAGCGCCCGGAAGGTTCGTATTCTGCATCCCGGAGAAGATATCGCACCAGATCGTTCGAAATGGAGGGTCGATCTGCAAGAGAAGGGCAACTTCTCAACATTGATAAGCGCCAGTCACGCAAAGAGTCAGTCCGTGAGTTGCCGTGGAAGGCGAACAGCATGCACTCACCAACTTCAGCGGAACTCGTTCCACTCTCATGCGCACGGACCGTTTTCACAACCTGACCCGATCCAATTCGACCTGTCTCCTACCGAGCATGCTCATCCTGCCACTACTTGGAAGAAATTTTCCGGACAAAAGGGAAGAGACGATTATGGTCCTTGTATGATGATACTGATAGGCACAGAGACGGGAATTAGTTACAACAAGTATGAACTCAAGTCCTGCATGAGTCTCCCGACGTCACATCCGTGCGTGTGATATTGCCGATATCGCACGCATGGATGTCTGGCAAAGACGAATCACTCAGGCGGAGCACGCTGAAGCCAACCATCATGGGCGCAAGAAAGAAAGATCATGCCGCACTTTCAACCCCCGGCTTTAAATACCCGGCAACACATCATTTTCGTGGGAAAGTTTATTTTCGGTTCGTTTCTTGGGCTGATAACTACACATAACAAGACTTCTAAGGAAAGTTGTTATAAGACCATCTGGTTACTATCGAAGAACTGTCATGGTATTCTAGCACCGAATTCCTTGGACAAAATTACTCACTACAACTGCACATCTACACAAATATTCAACCGACATTTTCCACTGCTCATCAAGTCCGAGATGTCATCCTTCCAGTACATGTTCTTATTTGACTAAAATTGTTTCCCTTTTTGTAGGAAGGAAACAAAGCTCGGAAGTGGGGACGCTCCATACTAGTAGGTGCCAGTCTTCACAGTATCATAACATTTGGTTCAATCATCACCGTCATATAACACGAATTATATTCACCCATGAATTGACTCTCTTCTTGTGGCAATGACCTCAAGCAGACCCCTAAGAGAAGTTCCCGTGCACGTCAATGTAATCTCATCAGTGCTAGAGGTGAAGATTGCACGACATGCGTTTGTCTTCATACAAATTTTTTCTTTCTTTACTTATCACGATCAAAATCCTCCAAATTCTGTTTCATCCCAAGGAAGACTCGGAACTGTGGAAGAAAGAGGATATCTACATATTGCGCCGGGCTCTCATCAATTATCTCTTCGTTTCGGGCCGTTGCCTAGTGGTGCGCGTGCTTTCATGACTTTTTTGGCACTGCTCTTCTAGTCGAAAAGACTACTCCTCGAACTATTCGTGCCTCATATGTAGCTGCTCATCTTCCTTGTATTTTCCTAATATGATTGTCCCATGAGCATAGCAACGGAAGATTTGTGGGATCTAATTTAAGTAATATTGTGATCACATCCCTTCCTTCCCTCCTTCCTGGGTAAGATTTTCAGGAGACTATTTCAGGAGACGATTTATTAGAAAGGGGGGTAGTTTAATGATGTAAAACAATAACACTGGTGTTCAGAAGAAAGAAAAAGATCTGGCTCCTCAACTATCCAACCACCGAGTAGTCCAGTTTGTGTTCTTGGAGAAAAAAATTAATTGAGTGTGTCTATCATGAATCGACTTGTGAGTCAGTGCAGGACTTGGAAAGACATGAAGACAAGACTGACAGATGTGTGATTTTATTTTCCTACCAGAACGATGTCAGATCGCGGAATATCTTTAAGGAAACTGTATTACCTGCGAGTCCAGCACCTGAAGGCTTGGTGGTGACACTAGACCCCTTCTTTGAGTTGGAGGCCTTACGCAATGTGCAGCTCGAACAGAGGATTGCTCTGAGTAGAGGATGCTGCCTCTGACATGCACAGTCTGGGGATTTCCGAATTTCCACATCGCACCAACAGCAACGCTCTATGACACACATTACATCTGTTTAGAATGAGAAGGAACAGTGTAGCGAGTGGGTTTGGTGTTAGAGGCGAGCAGTAGTGTTTAAGAGCTCGGTAGGATACAAGTTGGTAGAAATATGGGATGGTGAACTCTCTGTGGACTGGTTGTGAGGTCTGAAGGATTTGATGTGATTCTGGCTCTTAAACCTCCTCTATTAAATTACCACTTCATGCATCCTGTTGAAGTGAATTAAATTGAAAAAGGAAAGAGGGGCAATGCATAATGGCCGGGATGGAAGGATACATTATTTCGGCCATAGGCAGAGCTCCAACTACTACTCTGTTCGGGAAGAAGTATAATTAAAGCACGATCTGGATCACAGATGTATGATAGTAAAACCTGTGCAGCATTATTATTAGGCAAGCCAGAATGGGAGTGAATAGTAGTGCTCACATGGTAACCAGGCATCAATAGAGATCTAAGTGGCCTGAATATCCTTGGTACCATGAATAGACTAGGAATGCTTGAAATCGTGATGGCATTTTGGAATTAGGGTCAGACACCAAGACAAATTCTTGTCCTTACAAGACATTGTCACTTCTGGCAGGGCAATTTGTATTGGATGGAGGCCTTAAAGACCCGATTAGATGGCCATCAAATGGGCCTAAAGGTCCCGCTTCACCACCTCATTTGATGGCCATCTAATCGGGTCTTTAAGGCCTCCATCCAATACAAATTGCCCTGCCAGAAGTGACAATGTCTTGTAAGGACAAGAATTTGTCTTGGTGTCTGACCCTAATTCCAAAATGCCATCACGATTTCAAGCATTCCTAGTCTATTCATGGTACCAAGGATATTCAGGCCACTTAGATCTCTATTGATGCCTGGTTACCATGTGAGCACTACTATTCACTCCCATTCTGGCTTGCCTAATAATAATGCTGCACAGGTTTTACTATCATACATCTGTGATCCAGATCGTGCTTTAATTATACTTCTTCCCGAACAGAGTAGTAGTTGGAGCTCTGCCTATGGCCGAAATAATGTATCCTTCCATCCCGGCCATTATGCATTGCCCCTCTTTCCTTTTTCAATTTAATTCACTTCAACAGGATGCATGAAGTGGTAATTTAATAGAGGAGGTTTAAGAGCCAGAATCACATCAAATCCTTCAGACCTCACAACCAGTCCACAGAGAGTTCACCATCCCATATTTCTACCAACTTGTATCCTACCGAGCTCTTAAACACTACTGCTCGCCTCTAACACCAAACCCACTCGCTACACTGTTCCTTCTCATTCTAAACAGATGTAATGTGTGTCATAGAGCGTTGCTGTTGGTGCGATGTGGAAATTCGGAAATCCCCAGACTGTGCATGTCAGAGGCAGCATCCTCTACTCAGAGCAATCCTCTGTTCGAGCTGCACATTGCGTAAGGCCTCCAACTCAAAGAAGGGGTCTAGTGTCACCACCAAGCCTTCAGGTGCTGGACTCGCAGGTAATACAGTTTCCTTAAAGATATTCCGCGATCTGACATCGTTCTGGTAGGAAAATAAAATCACACATCTGTCAGTCTTGTCTTCATGTCTTTCCAAGTCCTGCACTGACTCACAAGTCGATTCATGATAGACACACTCAATTAATTTTTTTCTCCAAGAACACAAACTGGACTACTCGGTGGTTGGATAGTTGAGGAGCCAGATCTTTTTCTTTCTTCTGAACACCAGTGTTATTGTTTTACATCATTAAACTACACTATTGGACCACAATAATTATTCTCTTGAATATCTCACCACCGGCCAGTATGGCTGAGATGTGGTCAATCAAAAGGGTTTCATCGGCTGATCTGTCTCTGAAAGTAGTGAAGGAAAGAGCAACAGATCAACCAAACAAAGCACACGAACTTGTAAGGGGGCAGAATTAAATAAGATCCGATGAATCTACCGTAGCACCTGATTGGCACCTCATCGTCCCCACGTAGTTGGCAGTTACTGAATGATCATGAACAAGACTAGAAGCGTTTAGCATTGCGCGAGCGGTCTATAGATAGGACACCTTCGGTTCTCTGGCACTCCCGGAAAGGTACCAAAGCAATATGTTCTCCAAAGAAAAACCTACCAACACATGAGGTTCAAACATAAAGCAATAAAACAAGTTGAAAAGACCTACAGGCAGCTTAAATTGTAGTGTGGTATTTACGTAGTAACAGAGCTGCTGGAAGGCATATATTCCCTTCAATTGAAAAGAAATTTTGATGCATCAAGAAGGCTGCAGTCTATATAGCTTTCAGCTCCTAGACCAAAATCCAAATGACAGATATGTATGTGATCACTGTTCAATTACTGAATCTTCATCCCTTAAAATCAATGATGAATGCTCGGTGAGGCTGATGCGCTTGAAAAATGTACACCATTGTAAACTGTATAAATTTTGCATTCTGTACCTATTACAGCTAGTAGTATACCAAGTAAAGAACCCTATAGTAAGCAACACCAGTTGCCAGTTAAGTATAGCAGACAGGCAAGAGTCATTAGTGCTTACCTGGTAAACAACATGAAAGAACTTAGCAAGAATTCATAAGAAGCACCCTCATGCCTGGGGAACTTAGCCGTGAACGCCAGAATGGCAGTACCAGGAACCAAGCCGCGTGTATCTAAATTGCCAGGCTCAGCCACATGTCCACGTGCTATTGACTCTCAAAACAGTAAGACCATGGCATTTACTGGTAGCTGGCTAAGTCTGTAAGCAGTCTTACCAGATTAACTACGGAGGGCCACCAGTAATATACAACGGTGCGGGTATTGGCACCTGGGCCCACCTCGCGTTCCTGGTAAAAAGGATAACCCCACCAGCACAAGGATATCTTGCCTGGAAAGGAATCATACCTGATCGGAGACATGATCGCAGGTTATGACCAAGCGTTAGTCAGCCTCCTTAGGAGAGCTTAGGTGAGATCAAGTAATACAAGTATAATTAGATTTCGCTGTAAATAGAATAACCCGGTAGTATAAAAGTAGGTAGAAAATGATAGCCAGGCAAGTTTTTCTGGCCCCCAGCTACGGTAGTATTACCTGTGGGAATTAGGTTAGAGCTTTGAGTCGTAGACTTACCAGAATTGAAAGTATTTTGACAATTAAGTTCGCATTTTGCAAGAACCCATAAGAAAGAACCAGTATTAGCATTGTGTCAGTGTCCCGGAATCAGTCAGTCAGTCAGTCCGGTTCAGAGATTCTTGCAACTCAGTGCAGAATCTGGTATCTCAGTGGATACTTGTTGTGTTTTGTTTGAAGTTTAGAGTCCAGGACTCATAGCAAATCTTACCTGGTCAGATCAAGACCTTTAAAATCTTTATATTGCATTCCTGGAAAACTATCTAAGTACAAAAGCCTACATAACGGACGTTCCTCTGCCCCCACGAACTTGCCGGGTTAGTGTTTTTAGTGTAGTGGTTTGTGTTAGTGTTCACTTACACACCCGCACCATCACCAGCCCTTTCAAGGTGCAGGCTCCGCACATATACATATATACAGTGAGATGATCCTGTGCATCAGGATGAAATTCCTGAGATGAAAAACTGTTCTGCACTATCCAAGTAAAGCTTTTCTCGTTGTGTCTTCTGCCTGATACCCATTGATCATCATTGCAGAGCCCCATACTCGGTCGAATAGACATTGTTCCCGGCATATACACCAACTTTCGACATCAGAAAGAGGTGGTTGTTCATGGGAAGGGCATCACTGTACCTGCTCAATATCTTACAGCTGTGCCCTCGTGGGTTTGGCTGCACCTAAGAACATGAACATCATCCAGTTGGAAAGTGATCTGCTGTCCTCAGCAGAGTTCATTGCCATACATGATTACATCTACCAGTGCTCTAGGTCAGTCGCCGCCAAGAGAGAAAATCTGAACCATTGTCCGACAAAGTGTAAATGCCTGATTGGGGCATATTATCTGGATTTTTGTCAGACAAGGCCTAAAAAGGTCTAACAATGGCGATTAGGTGGCACATGGCCTTTTTATCTTCCTAACAATTTTAATTAGCAAACATTGATGAGCCTCCAGGCTCTGTACACTCAGAATTTGTGGATATATACAGCCCTCAGAATTCGCATATTATGCTATTATACTCCTACCACCTCCAGAAGAAACTCCGAATTTAATCTCTAGCCCATGCAGCGATATCACTGTGCTACACCGGTTATACAGCGGTTACTCTTCGTCTATTCAGACCAGTTTTCGAAGGATACAGCTCGAATATTCTCCCAGAAACCGGATTATTCCATTATCCTCCTACTACCTCCTACACCAACTCCAGATTTGATTTCCAGTTCATGCAGTGATATCGCCATGCTCCACCGGTTATACAGCGGTTACTCTTCGTCTATTCAGACCAGTTTCGAAGGCTACAACTCGAATATCCTTCCAGAAACCGGAGTACACCAGTTATGACTCCCACTACTCTTTTATATCCTTTTTCGACCGGTTTTGCACAATATCTTCGTGCCCCATCACACCCTGGCATGCCTGATCGACAATAAACCGAATATAGCATTCCTACATCACCAGGGATCGTCATTTGCTGCGCTTTCATTGATCCTTCAATTAAATTGATGTGATTGATTGATCCTCCTCCTTCCAAGTTATTTAAAGTGCATGGGCACTTCAGACTGGTTTTACTAAGGCTGTTACCATGCCAAGACCTCAAAGTAATCAACAGTAGCTGCGCACACCTCAGCAGAAGAGCTGCGCATTAAAAACCCGCAGTTAAACAGCACCCCATGGTCCTCACAGCAGTCACAGCACCCATATGGTTTCCCCTCAAAAACCCGGCATTAAACGCAATGCCATGGCTTCAGATGACTAGTTTCCACATGCCTGCTATTAGTTTTACTCAGCTACCGAGTTACAGCCTTACCAATGCTTAGATATGTTTTCTATTTATAATTTCGGACTTTTAGTATATATACTCTGTAGGAACTTAGTTACAGGGGGATTGCTTCGAATTACCGACTATACGCTCTATTGACGAGTTTATACACTACCAGTCGATCCCAGTCGCCCACAGTTATGCCCCATCACTTGCTTTACTCTTAATCGTTATTGGATCGCATTATTACTGCCCAATAGACGCATTATTGCTCCAACTACTTGCTTTTGTCTCTAAATCACTTCCACATCATCACCGGCTTTATTGCTTCAGTTTCGGTTTCGATTTCGGTTTTATATTGCCGACATCGTCATCTCCCAGCCCGGTTTAGGATTGTATTGCCTCTTTGAAGGCCCATCTCCACCCCACTCTCCATAGGATTCCCCTCATCACTGTTATTGCTTTTCTAAAGCTCCGCATACTTGTTGCCATAGCTCCGGTTTTATAGACCAAGAACCCGAGATTCCCACCGGTTTTAATTCGTTTTTGTACGTTTATTACCACCATTTCTGCTCACTTTATTAGGTACACTTCTAGACATCTTGTCTATACTCTTGTTGCATTTTATAGGATTTTGCACCGCCTTTCTTGGACGTCGCACCGGCTTTAGACCTATTGCCATCGTTTATATCCTTTCCACACTCTCTGGACCGGTTTTAGGACCTTCACCACTCGCTATAGCCTTTCTACACCGGTTTAGACCGGTTTTAGGACCATTTACCACATTTTATCGATTTTACATTATTTTTTTGGACGTTGCCCCGGTTTTAGGACCATAGCCAGTTTCCTATAGCCAGTGCATGTTTGCCAGACGTATTCCATGTCTTTTCGGACGGTTTCTTAGTGTCCAGGTCACACTAGATCCCGTTCTATCTCATTAGTTGAGATCCCCCTCAGCTTACAGCCTGAGCCTCTTAGTACTCAACTGCTGAAGGGTACTACTTCCAGACTGTATAGTCGAAGTGTATACCTGCGTCTAGAGGAATTGACTGCACGGAGGTGCACCGAACCACTCGCACAAACACATAGCCTTGACTACTGTGACTGCAAGCATCTTTCCTTAGCTCTCTCGGAGTTTTGGGTGTTGCCGTTGCCACGGAAGTCTAGGTTCAACAACGTGAAAAGCGAGAAATAAGACAGTAATAAATACATAGAAACAGCATATGTCGCTATACATTGCTCCTGGAAAAATCCTGTAGCCCTTAGTCAGTGATGAATAATTTATAATGCTCGTTATTTTAAAAAATGTGAAAGTTACCATAATAAGGCATTGCAGAATGTCGGACTTTTCCCTACTACCCGATGCAAATTGTGAGCCTGCTCGAATCAACAGGGGACAGTCCTGAGATTTGAGCATGCCGTGTAGTGACAATTGTCTAACAAAAATTCATATAATGTACAGACATAGAATACCCATAGAATAACTAGTGGAAATGGAGCATTAGGAAGTGGGATACACTGGAAGAAAGCCCTTCATCAAAGGATCTGAGTCAACAACTGACGGTTATGGTGTATGAAAAGAGTTGATAATTTGCTGTGAAGGGCAAACAGTACACACTTACCAGTTTCGGAGGAGCCCGTTCTACTATCATTCTCATGGCACTCACATGCTGCAGGACTTGGAACAGGCACAAGTCATCTTCGGGCTTGGCTTCATAGCAGCTGGCTACAGTCGAAGCCCTTGTAACCCATGGCCCTCGTAACCCATAATACGCACTAACCCATAGGTTTTGATGCCCACTGATTTGGTTCCCAGCAAAATGGGTACCATAACCCATACATCATGCATACCCCATAACCCATACCTTTTCATGAGAAAATCCGCTCTAGTAGCCCATAGATTTCCTGGCCCGGGGTCAAATTTTGACCAAATATTGCTGATTTTATGCTGCTGAAGGGGTGCCACTTGAGTGATGTCATCAGAACCAATACCTGGACTCGGAAAATCGCTGAAAACAGGTGTCTGTGGCAAATTGGATCTTTCCAGGCAATTCAATGATGCTTAATACAGCAGAGTAAGGCCAAAAGATTTGGTTAGAAATCTGGTAAATTTTTTTAACTGTACACATGACTCTCCTTCAAACCCATACTCTCCCATAACCCATAGCCCCAAGTGTCCACCGATCACTATGGGTTAAGAGGGCTTCGACTGTACTTGTTGGCATGTGCACGGACCCATTTTTCCAACCTGACCCGATCCGACCCGACGTTGATGAGCCTCTAGGCTCTGTATGCTCAGAATTCACGATTTTTGTCATTTCTAAGTGACAACGACTTAGCACCGGTTATAACAATAACACAGGTGTGCACGCACTATTATAGGACCTCTTTGACACTTCAACAGCCGGCTATAACGAAGAATAACCACCCCAACTTGTTTCACGACCTAACTCGTATGCCATCACGAATAGCCACAGTATTGATCGATCAGGCAAAACTCGGTGATAAGCAAGCTACGCATCAGGACCGCATCACCAGCGCATCATGGTGTAATGGACCGGTGTTGATCCTTTCATTATATGAGGTCATACCCACCGACAATTGTCCTACTACAATAATCATCGAGTTCTTGTCATCCAAATGACTGGCGTTGATAATATTGCCATGCCCAGCTCACTAGAAGGCATTATTCCTTTTGTTCACCTCAGTAATTCCACCGTACCCTCACAGTCCGCAGTCCAAACAGCACCCCAATAACCCCGCTGTGACAACCCATGATATAGCGCATTTATCTGTCTTCAGTAACGCTAAGGATTAGCTGTTACAAGTGACTACGTCGATGCATATGGACATTTGACTCGTTACAAAGCCGCAGCCTTACAGCTTTACTAAGTCTCTCTATTAATAAATATCTCTGGTAGTATAAAATACATAGAAAATCATAGAAGTAAGAGAGATCTAACTACCAGCTACTTTGCTATTAGCACTCGCTATACTGCTCACAACTGGCTATATTCTCATCGCTACACTCTTGCTACGCTCATTAGCACCAGTTTAACAACCATATTTCTCGCATAGCACAGTACACAAACAATAACATTTGTTTGCATCCCATACACTTGCTATAAGCAATGGACTGGTTTCGCACCGTCTTTAGCTTCGCACCCCCTTTGTTCTCTTTGAGAAACATGCTCTACACCATGATTGACCAGCGTTAGCATTATCTTCGGTCGCTCGTCGCACCTTTGATTGCACCCCGTCATTATTGGTTTAATACTCGCATCTAGTGCATAACACTGTACGCTCGCATTGTACATCACCTCTTTTTGTTTTATAGGATCGGATCGTCTTCATCTTCATACCATAGGAGTTTTATTCAGCTTTACTTTCAACATCGTTCATCACAGCCCACTTGGGTAGTCTCTGGCAGACTTATAGGAATCAACATCGTCATATAGGATCATATTGGACTCAACACTGGTTTACACCGTCATAGGATAGGATAGGATTGGATAGGATAGGTTTGCACGCATAGGATTGACATTGACATAGGATAGGACCGTCTCCGAGTAGACTCAGTTTTCAACATCGCCCTCAGTATATTTCATCTTGTATAGGATCAGCACTCGTCATCACCGCATCCCACCGGACATAAACTCATTTTCACGCTCTTGCCACCATTAACTGGCATTATTAGGATCGCCCCCTTCAGTATTTTGACACTACACCAGTTATAAACCGTCTACCGCACACATAGCTTCATTATCGCCGTTATTTTCATAGGACCTTCGTCTAGAGACCTCATCTAGTTGTTTCTCCTTCTTTTACACCAGACCTGTGGTATTCACATCATACCCTCTTCCGTTCTATCTCATTACTGAGATTATCACTGGCCTACAGCCAAAACCTTTTAGTACTCGATCACTTGAGTGCTACTTGCTTGACTGAAAAGTCGCAGTATAAACTCGCATCTAGAGGAAGTGATTAGGTCGCACAGAGGTGCCCTGAACAACTTGCACAACACAGTACCTTTATAACTGGTCTGCACCATCATTAACCATTACTCTTCGAGTTTTTGGTGTGCCATTGCCACGGAAGTTTAGGTTCATCAATGTGTTGACCACTGAGCATGATTGTGCCACCACAACCCCCTATAAAAGGGAAGCAATGATCAATAAAATGGTCCTCGTATGAATTCGGATGGATGATACTGATAAGCACAGAGTTGAATTAGCTGCAACAAGTACAAACTCAAATTCTGTGTGAGTCTCCCGATGTCACATCCCTGCATGTGATATCACCGATATCACATGTGTGGATGTCTGGCAAGGAGGAATCACAGAGGTGGAGTGCACTGAAGCCAGCCATCATGGGCACAGGAAAAAAAAATCATGCCACACTTTCAAACCCTGCCTTTAAGAACCCGACAATTCATCACTTTTGTGGGAACATTTGCTTTCCATTCGTTCTTTGCGCTGTTAACTAGATCTAACAAGGCTTTCAAGGAAAATTGTCATGTGGCCATCTGACTATTATCGAGAGGCCACCATGATATTCTAGCATCAACTTCCTTGGACAAAATACTGACTACAACTGCGCAGCTGCTGAAATATTCAACCGACATTCTCCACTGATACTATGCTAGATCAGCTATGGTCCACTTCAAAAATAAGCTAACCTTCTCAATGTTTGTGTCTCATTCTTTCCACCTTAAACATTATTCAGGACTTGAAATTAGGACTCAAGACTGCCACTGGAGCTGATGGAACTTAGAATGGCTTCGTCAAATTTCAATAGCTATGGACTGCAAGACTACTAGAACACCAAGTTGATCTTTACGATGTATGCTATTAACTAAGATGAACATGGGAGTTGTCTTGGTATAGTATAGAGATTCCGTGCTTGCTATGCTACCATCATCATTGAGAATAATAAGACACGAATACAACAGTATATTGAACACAAATGATGGTGATACTCGCCAAGAGCATCAGAATTCAAATTCTTCGAGCCAGCAAGATTCAAGATTATTTTGACCGTTACAGGATGGGGAGAGGTTTTAACGACCAGAGTAGAATTTTTAATGATGTTGGAATACACTGTCATGGCGTGCCATAGAAGAGGACACATCATGGTGTGTACTAGGAGCTCTGGGGGATGGGGATCTAGAAGACGGTGGACTTGAAGAAGAAAGAGACGTTGCTGAGTGGATTGTAGTAGGATGATGGTGCCTGATGAAATGTTTGTGCTGATTCAACCTAATTCTACAGCATCGTGGCGACAAGGGCTCATCCTGTTCAATCAAACTTTCTCTGTCATCAGATGATACTTGTGACTGATTATATTTTTTCTTGTGCTGCTTTCCTTGCCTTTTATGTCCAATGGGAGGACATGTGAAGAATCTTACCAAAGGCATTCCCGGTGCAGAAATGACATTGATAAGATGGTATTCGCACATTCAATACCAGTTGCTAGTGCCAGGTCTCGTATGGATGCATTCGAAAAGTAGTTCAGCCTGCCTCCAGTGTGACTGTCATGCTTGTTTCAGCTGTAGTCCATCATGTATGTTAGGGTCATATATGAGGATGTTTGGACTGAACCATCTTTTGAGGGCCATGTTGACAAACCTGACCTTATTGTCGACTATCAAAACCACGGCTGGGTCCATGTCGTGACCATCAAGGAGATAGATATGACATTCCTGCATTTTTTGGAAAGCAGCATAAATCTATGTGGCATCAGACAAACCAATCACTTGCAGATTCTCATGTACCAATGTATGATCCTTATATGACATCATCTGCGCTCCAGCTTCTATACATTTGACTACCCTGATTATATGGCCATCATGAGTGAGACAGGCTACAAGTGGGGTAGTCAAATCCAGTGCTTCCAAGTTTTGGCATGCATCTATCGTGCATTGCAAGGCCAAGGATGAAGTGCGATTGTACGCGTATTCTACTTCTGTGAACTTTAATTAGTACATGGTGTACATGTGGGCATCTATCATTGTACTATCACCTACCGACTGGCCTGACTCCGTCCAACAATGCTTGTTTCCATCCCGCCTGTAGCCACTCAGTGACTTGAAGCTGGCTTTTGTCGACACAATGATATCCCGCAAAGTACAGAATTTGGAGAAATTTTTCATCCTGTGGAATGAGGCGAGACCACCCATCCCATGCAACATACAACGTTGCTTGCCAGATATCATCGAAAGCTATGGAACTAAGAAGCATCTCCTACCAATCATATAGTCAGTCTCTCATTGAATATCAAGAAAATATGGATGTCACGTACTACCAACTGGAGCTGTATCATGAGATTAGTGCGATGACAGGGGGTCCCCAGATAATGACTTCATGTTTATTTCTGATGAGCTGAAACATAGCTTTCCCACTTCCAGGTGCTTCATAGCAGTCACGGTAGAAGCACACCTGGTCTATGATGAGAGTTGGACTTTAGAAAAGACTGGATCAATGAACAACTAGACATACCACGAACTACGATCATATTCGAAGGGATCGAATGGAAAGTCCTCCTTGGTTCAAAGTTGGCATCATGGCTGGCAACCTCATAGTGATCTTGCTGAGCACTGGCCATATCATTGTCTGTGAGAAGGGGGAAGAAGATGCAACAGATGCTCAACTAGTACTATAAACCGTCTCAAGGTACAGCAGACATTCGAAACAAACACATCAGGCACATTCAATAGGTGCGCGTCAGGCCTTTTTAGTTTAGCGCTTGCTCAAAATAAGACCATTTTCAGGCAGACAACTGCGATGAATATGAGGCCAAACCATCCAACATTTCCTGACAGCCGGGGCTGGTGAGTATCACAACCTCAGAGGAACAGAGGCAGGAAAGAGGACAGCATACCATTTCATGAATACTCTGGAAGATTATCCGAATGTTGTCTGAAGCGTTCTAGCAGAACAGAATACAATGCCATCTTTAGAGCATGCTGTGCATTCAGGTAGCAGTGTGATCCCAGTGTTTGTCAGATCTGATTGGGCAACAGTATGAGGTTTTCTGATATGGACCAGCCGACCCATAGAACTGCCAGCTGTGCTCATGGGACAATCATGTTAGGAGAATACAATGAAGATGAGCAGCTACATATGGCACATAGATAGTTGAAGGAATAATGTATTTTCAACAAGAAGACAAGTGCTGAAGAAGTCATGGGAGCATGTGTGCCAATCGAAGCACTCCTAGTACATCGGTTCACTCGGTGATGGCCTAAAACGAAGCGATTATTGATGAGAGCTGGGTGCAAGATGTAGAGATTACATTGAAATGCCCAGGAAACTTCTCTTAGAGATCTGGTTGAAATCACTGTGAGAAGAGAGTCAATTCATGGGTGAATATGATTTGTGTAATATGATGATGATGATTAGACCAAGGCAAACATGTGAGGATAGTGGGAAGACCAGCAATTCGTATACAGCATCCTGGGTTCTTACTCTGCTTTAAGCGTCTGATTGGGGTGTCAAGTATGCCACAATGGTGAGGTGTTTTCTTCCACTCCATCGATGGTTCGTAGGACAAATGTCCCTGCAATGGGACAAGTAGGAGCTACTGTACGTCAAGGATGCAAGATTCTGTACCTTCCAAGAAATGATTTGATAGCAAAGCAGATCAGATGACCACAACTTTGCAGGTGCTTCGAGGGCATCAATGTTAAAGGTTAACCTCATAATCAGGAATGACGATGATATGCCATCTACGCATTCACACCTAGATTTTGTGTTTTTGTAACATTACTATTGCGAATCTATCCACTAGTAAGGGCTATCTGAGGACTATAGCAGAGGCTTCATGCTGATAGTCAGCTAGTACGTCACTAGTAAAAACCAGGACTTAGAGACGGGGCCTTGAAGGGCCAACTCTACCAGCCGGCTACACTAGTATCCTGTCAGTCAAGTGCACTAAACAAATAAAGCCACTAGTAAACCAAGGAAGCGGAAAACGCACCAAACAAGGAGGCAGAGGGTACATGTATCAAAGCGTTTGAATAACTAGTGACCAATCTGGGCACAAACACCTAAGTCAGGATGGATCTAGTCATGCAAAGATCTCAAACGGGACTTAGAAAGATACAGCAGCAATGGATCGACTTAGCCGAAGGTTCAACTAGTTTGATATAGATCTCATGTGATCGGCACTAGTATATCTGGGTAGCGGTTCCGATCATGATCGACTACTGTTACAGGCACGTTTGTCAGGCTAGTAGTTCAGCCTTGACAACCATAGGGCAATGACTGCCTTGGGGTGCGGAATAGGGCTTCCATCGGAGTCCCTAGAGCCCCTAGTAAGTGGGTAATGGCGCCTAGGCCGACTATTGCATGCTTTTTGCCATTTCTCGTGACTAGCCAAGAAAGCCTTACCAATAGTATTCCCTATCTAGTCTAATTAGCTCCAGATTGTGCCTGGTGGTTGTAGTATATAAGTAGACAGACAAGTACCCCGCGTGGCAGGCAAGCCTACCCTGCAATTGTGACATATTAGTCAGTATTCTAGTGCCCCAATTAAAGGATTTTGTGCTTTAACCTTGACAAAGCGACCACTAGTCATTGAGTCACCCTAGCATTGAAGTGAATTGAAGTTCTTTTGAGCCTACTGTTGTGTCAAGCATAGACCAAGAGTGTTTTGAAGTAGTTCAAGTGCGTTCTCAGAAGTCATAGTAGTTATCCTTAGGCCAAGAGTGCCACTAGTTTGCCAAGAGTGCCACTAGTTCAAAGCAGTCATAGTCTCAGCAAGCATAGCAGCTCAAATCAAATCACTTTACCACCTCGTGTAATAAACCCCCCCCCCCCCCGCTAGTATGAGTATTATGTTTGTAAAACTCACTAGTACTGAATAGAAGTCTTTTTACCCAACCTTACCAGGTTATCAACGTTTGCAGAGTGCTTCTATCGTACTCGAAACGCCCGAATTCAATACATTGGTGATTTAGTATAGAGTTTTGAGAGGTTTAGTGTTGGTTGTAGTTCGTTGCAGCTCACTAGTCCTTTTGTCACTTGCCGTTACTGAGCACATCAACGAACTTGAAGAAAGAGGACTACCCATTGGACTATGAGAAATGCGTAAGAGACAAAAGGTGTTCCCATGTTCAGATTGTTAGCGTCGTCACACAGTCTTACAGTCATCCAGATAACTGCCTCCAAATGGGAAGCTTCCCTAGTAGTAGAGATTATTTTATGGCTCTGCTCATGTGTTTCTAAAGACAGCTGCTAGAAGGAACATTTTCCTTTCGATGAAGAATAGGCCAACAGGCATCGCAACGCTGTCTCTGGGGGATGATTTGATACTCAAAAGTTTTACTGCTGTCGTCATCGCCTAGCATACTAGTTGCCTGATGGTTCCTCATGAGAAGGATATACTGCTTCATTCAAGGGCATATGACAAGGCAACGACAATAGAGAAGCAATTGATGTTATTCATGGTCACAGGACTTGAATTGGTCAGAAAACATCTAGAATACACATTATCAGGGTCTGACCCTTGAACAATCAAAAGTGGAGGAAGCATACCTTTACTCAGTGGAGCAATGGAAATGGGAGGCAAACAAATGAGAAGCAGATCTATGACCGGGGCTGAACGGGAAGTTTTCTGACAGCACAGCCACTTTCCTGATTCTCTCTGAGAGAAGTGAGGAGAAGAGAGGGCTTTCTTTACTCTCGTGACCATCTGACCTTGCATATGCATCAACATCATTAGAAGAATCATCCACATTCAGCATAGGACTCTTGTGATTGAAGTCCAAACCAAATTGTTGTTATGAGCCTGACCAGGGGACTAGGATGAAGCATGCCACACTTCACTGGCAGATAATGAGCAGCCATATAGACTCTGAAACATCTATGTGGCATCACAAATGATGCAAGGTCTGCAACATATGACCCCATATTCCTATTAAGAATCAGAATAATTGAGTAGTACATGAGGCGCAATGAATACTTGAGTTATGGGGATGTCCGAAAGCCAGGTTCCAATTACCAAGAAGGATTTGTAAGGGTGCTACCAAACACTTGACTTAAGTGAGCAATGTTGTCAGCAGGCACTAAGCATAACTGACAAGATTTCCAGAAAGCGCTGGGCATGACGGAGCAGAGATGCCTAAATCACAGTTAGGTGAATGTCAAAGAGTAGCAAAATAAGATGAAGATCCTGACTCAACAGTAAAGACAACATTTATATGCTCCCAGTAAGACCTTGAGTCATTATAATTCTAGAATCTTCTGTAGTTTTGTAGTATCAGCAAGAATAATAGAGAAAGTAAGAGAAAATACTGGCAAGCCGAGGTCAAGACCAGGAAGCCTCCTGTGAGCAGGCATGTGTTTGACTCGTACTCAAGTCAGAAAGACCCAGATATTCATAACAACTCCACTGCATCAAGATGTTTGAATAAATGTATATCTTGAGGAGCAGTGGGGCTCAAATAATGGGTATGGGAGATACAGCAAAACTGTGAACTGAGGCTATACTGTCTATATTTTACAAAAAGTCCCTATAACTATAGGGGACCGAGTTATACAGAATTCCCTATAACTATAGGGAAATCAAATTCTACATATCCTTCAGAAAAGCCTATAGGATAGGTATCCTCTTGCTGGCCCCAGGCCTACCAGCATGACCAGGGCAGGGTGTCATCACACCCTTCCCTTTGATGGCTGTTGCACTGCCACCCTCTCATCTGCTCACTGTCAGGGTTCCCCGCCCTCCCTCCCACTGTTGCGCACTTTTTTTTTTTCCTTTTTGGGAAATTTGCTTCTTATGCCTCCAGAATACTTGTGGGCCTTATTCCTGCCCTCCCGCTCACTGTTTAGGTCCGAAATTAGAGATATAGGGTCTTCTAAAAATATATAATGGGTTAGTAAGCTGGCCCCGCCCCTCCCACGCCTCTGGATGCTGGATTCGGAATGGGGAGACTGGATGTAGTGTGGCAGTGCAGCCAATTGATGGGATCATCCATCAATATCAGTCCATTTTTAGAAATACTTCGGATTGGAATGGTTTCTGGGCACTGGATGGGCCACAGGATGGTACTAGGATATGCATAAATATAAATAACCTTGGATTTAGTCCTTTGGTGATGTATGGGAGCCACAGAGAAGGGGTAAAACAGCTAAAATAGTGAATAATAGCGAAAAATAATGGAAAATTTGCATTTGGGGGGTGCTGCATGCAGTGGATTGCTTTGAAACCTTCACAAATGTGTTCTGTAGTCCCATATATCTCTAAACAAAGCTTTTTTTTTACTTGTGGGGCTCTAGGATTGATATAAAATAGTGAAAAATAGCAAAAATTGGGGGGGAATTGCATGTGGGGGGGTGCTGCGTGCATCTGATCGCTTTGAAACGTTTACCAATGGATTCCGCGACCTTGAAAACCTCTAAACGGCCCCTTTTTATATTTGTGGGCACTCAGTATCGATCATCAAATGGATATTACAGTTTATGGGGTGCACATATCAAACCTCCCATTTCCAGGTGTCGGAAAACTTCGGAGTTACTGCCAGTAGACTGCTAGACCTTTAAAACCCCCAGAAAAGCCCAGGATGGCAATCCATCAATGCGAAATTCCTGATAAAAAGGGTGAAACTGAATATTTGCGAAATTTCATATAGCTCGCATTTCTGAGTGTTAGGGAAGATAACACTGGTACTAGATATACTATATATACTGTAGCATATTGTGTACAAAACCACAGGGGGATAGGAATGGTACTGACAGAGATATAAGCAGATCTTTCCAAAAATGAGGAGAAGCACATTTCAGATCTCAATGTTCTGGTCATCCTATGGGCTGGGGACTATCAAATTCGGATTCCTTGACCCAAAAATTAGTAGGGCCACCTATCATCTATGGGGTTCATGTGTCTAGAATCCAAGGTAAAGAGTGTGCTTTACTTATGCACCAAGACATACTGCTGTATATGAATTGTCTACTAGTAAAAATAAGCTCCAGGGATGATAGGTCTCTCTAGTGTTTTTTGGGCCAAGGAATCCGAATTTGATAGTCCCCAGCCCATAGGATGACCAGAACATTGAGATCTGAAATGTGCTTCTCCTCATTTTTGGAAAGATCTGCTTATATCTCTGTCAGTACCATTCCTATCCCCCTGTGGTTTTGTACACAATATGCTACAGTATATATAGTATATCTAGTACCAGTGTTATCTTCCCTAACACTCAGAAATGCGAGCTATATGAAATTTCGCAAATATTCAGTTTCACCCTTTTTATCAGGAATTTCGCATTGATGGATTGCCATCCTGGGCTTTTCTGGGGGTTTTAAAGGTCTAGCAGTCTACTGGCAGTAACTCCGAAGTTTTCCGACACCTGGAAATGGGAGGTTTGATATGTGCACCCCATAAACTGTAATATCCATTTGATGATCGATACTGAGTGCCCACAAATATAAAAAGGGGCCGTTTAGAGGTTTTCAAGGTCGCGGAATCCATTGGTAAACGTTTCAAAGCGATCAGATGCACGCAGCACCCCCCACATGCAATTCCCCCCCAATTTTTGCTATTTTTCACTATTTTATATCAATCCTAGAGCCCCACAAGTAAAAAAAAAGCTTTGTTTAGAGATATATGGGACTACAGAACACATTTGTGAAGGTTTCAAAGCAATCCACTGCATGCAGCACCCCCCAAATGCAAATTTTCCATTATTTTTCGCTATTATTCACTATTTTAGCTGTTTTACCCCTTCTCTGTGGCTCCCATACATCACCAAAGGACTAAATCCAAGGTTATTTATATTTATGCATATCCTAGTACCATCCTGTGGCCCATCCAGTGCCCAGAAACCATTCCAATCCGAAGTATTTCTAAAAATGGACTGATATTGATGGATGATCCCATCAATTGGCTGCACTGCCACACTACATCCAGTCTCCCCATTCCGAATCCAGCATCCAGAGGCGTGGGAGGGGCGGGGCCAGCTTACTAACCCATTATATATTTTTAGAAGACCCTATATCTCTAATTTCGGACCTAAACAGTGAGCGGGAGGGCAGGAATAAGGCCCACAAGTATTCTGGAGGCATAAGAAGCAAATTTCCCAAAAAGGAAAAAAAAAAAGTGCGCAACAGTGGGAGGGAGGGCGGGGAACCCTGACAGTGAGCAGATGAGAGGGTGGCAGTGCAACAGCCATCAAAGGGAAGGGTGTGATGACACCCTGCCCTGGTCATGCTGGTAGGCCTGGGGCCAGCAAGAGGATACCTATCCTATAGGCTTTTCTGAAGGATATGTAGAATTTGATTTCCCTATAGTTATAGGGAATTCTGTAAAAAATGGACACCAAAGGTTGGTGAACTGTTGGGTACTAGAGTGTCATTTGTCAAACCAAGGTGGCGAAGACCCCCTTTGCACTTCACATACTTCCTATTTTCGATATGAGGGCAGGCCTAATAAAGCAGGGAGGAAATTAATTTTCTACTGCATTGGATCGTCAGAGTGCAACTTGAGGAAACACTATGTGCTGTCATAAATAACTTGGCATCAGCAGACATTGTCACTGCCAGAATGAACTAAAAAAAGGCAAGTTCACAAGACAGTCTGAGCTAACGAAAACTACGAAGCACCGAGTAAGCACAGCCCAAGTGTGCCGTCGAGAACCAGCACACGGCAGTTCCATGGAAACAATGAAACACAAGCACCAGAAGCACAAGCACATCTTTTCTGCTTTTGTAAAACCTACACCAGCACCATGGAAACCAGAAGTATACTTCGAGAATTGGTAGCATGGGCATCAGATCAAGTAGATGCTATGGATCAGGATCAGGTGAATGTGAGTATCTGTCAATACAGTCCAATCCCTCCTAACCCATAATACACGCTACCCCATAGGTTTTGATGTCCACCGATTTGGTTGTCAGCAAAATGGATACCATAACCCATACATCACCCATACCCCATACCCCACTGTACCTTTTCATAAGAGAATCCGCTCTAGTAGCTAGCCCATAAATTTCCTGGCCTGGGGTCAAAATTTGACCTAATATTGCCGATTTTGAGAAGTCATTTCATCGGGTTGTTCTTTTCCTGCTAGGTTGAGAATAAGACAAACTTATGCTGCTGAAAGGGTGCTGCTTGAGTGATATTGTCAGAGCCTACACCCGAACTCGGAAAATCACCGAAAATAGGTGTCTGTGGCAAATTGATCTTTTCCAGGTGATTCAGTGATGCCTAATACAGCAGAATAAGGTCAAAAGACTTGGTTAGAAATCTAGTAAAAAATTTCAATCTTATACGTGAGTCTACTTCAGCCCATACTCTCTCTAACCGATAGCTCTGAGAGTCCACCGATCGCTATGGGTTAAGAGGGATTCGACTGTAGTGACTAGTAGTTGGCAGAGGTGAGAAATCAAAATGCGTAAGCGGGAACGGGTGCCCTACGGTAATATAACAAACAACCGGTGCAGTGCCTTAAGGGCTCTACTATATGAGTACGTATATGATATCAATCATCAGATCGAGAAATCAATGGCAGTCTTGATCTTCGCATCAATGGTATTTGATGCCGAAATGAATAAAACACTTCTCCATGTAGTTTTTCATTTTTCTGCGCATTTCGAGTCAGATTTGACACTCAGACCCCACGGGACCACCTACAGATCTAGCACCAGACGGCCTGGCGGCCATGGGAATCGGATGTGCCGGTGCCTTGGCTACCAGGTCCTTCATGGACTCTACCTGCGAGCTGGGTGCACTGCGCGGTGGACAGCTCGCACAGTAGTCCATATTGACCTTCTCACATCTGCAGTCCGAAGAATAAAACTCGTAAGAGCAAAAACAGCAGCGGGTAAGACACATGACAAGGGCTTTGGGCTGCTTGAATAGAGGATGAGAAAGATGAGAAGAGAGGCTGAGTATTCGACTGCCTGTGGGCCTTTATGAATGGTACGAAGACCCTCTCAAAATGGAACGTACTACATAACGTTCACATTTGGTGCTAGATAACGGCCATATGGGGCGTGGGCGTAGTGTCAACCTAGCGCCACTGCAACCGCTCAGATATTTCCCACATTCCGCAGGCCGGAATCGTGTGTTCTATGTGTTCCAGACCTCCTTAGGAGCTCGGAGGCCAGGATCAAGCGCGTCGGAGAGTGATGCTATCTGCCATAAACATAGACGGAAGAAAAGGGTCGGAATGCGACGCGTATTCGCTGTTTCGGACTCGCCAATGATGAGAGCCAAAGGCCTGGACATCGAGGGATCCGTCGCCGATCCGAGGAATATATCTGATGGAAACGCCGTAGTGCTAAAACGCTTATAACATGATGATATATCAATGTCATGGTACTGGCTACTATAAATAATACTTCCTTCGAGGTCGATGATCTTGTGTGGGAACCAGTGTCATCATCCCTGAAGTCAAGATTTACTATGCTCCGGGCACGACACTGGGCGCACTACGATGATACACGTCGCGGCTAGTAGACATGAACGAAAGGGCTCCCGCCGTCCACTATGAGCACCTATCTCATTATGGCTTCCGTTGGAGAAGGGGGATTATTTATCACGGACCTATCATGACTTCTCCGATGTCGACCAGTCTAGCCTCAACAAGCGGGGCAGGATGCCCCGCTTGTATAGTTGTATTGACAGCATTTTTGATCAATCAAGGTCGCCGTCCATCCTGCAATTCCAGATCTGCCGATTCCCGAAGGTACATATGATGCTAGAAAGTGGAATTCATGGCTTCCGGAGATTGCATGATCGCCAAAAAGCGGGTGAAATTAACGATGCATATTCCGCCCTTGGCTCATAGCTACACAGAATTAGTCCAATACCTATTT
Organism: Armillaria luteobubalina; assembly: GCA_030435615.1. Lineage (NCBI taxonomy): Eukaryota > Fungi > Basidiomycota > Agaricomycetes > Agaricales > Physalacriaceae > Armillaria > Armillaria luteobubalina. The sequence continues at coordinate 724,253 of JAUEPU010000021.1, read as the reverse complement.
TTTTTTCGGAGTCACAAGTATCGGGTATCGCCAAAACTCGGACGGCGATTTCTTGTTGTTAACCGTTTTCATGACATTCATAATCGACTACAAGGTAACAAAACGCCATCAGTACTTGCGTGACAACAGAAGCTCAAAATGGCAGAGACAAGAAATGAGTCAGACCTGAGTATTCGGTGCCGATGGTAAGATCCGGGGTGTCAAAATCAATTCAGTACTTGAGCTTCTAGCTTCTATGTCCGGGATAAGGCCAAGGGGTGTCGGTCATGGATTTCTCGGTTAGCTTGTCTTGGGGGTCGACTGGAGTAGGTTGATATCAAGGAAGTGTCAGCACTCCAAACAACCATCTTTGCTAACTTGACGTCGCCCACAGACACGGGGACCTGTAGCTAAAACGAGGAATTTGCAAAGAGAATAAAAGCTACCACCAAAACCCTGGTAAGATGTGTATTATCTATGGCTGATGCATGCACGCCGATAATCCCGTGCTAGAAAAATACAGCGTCGAAAGGATCCGTTGACCACCAGTTTAATCACAACTACATAGTTCGTGGGAGAAGTAGAAACAGAAGGATGGCTAAAATAGGTTGTCCCAGCTGGCAAACGATATCGAAGACCCCGGGATGACCACGATGCACGTTACGGGCAAAGGGCGGTCATGCCGTAAACGTAGGAATCATTTCTGAGTCATATTGTCATCGACACGGTTCCAGATGAACCAGATCTTGCGGCGCCACGGGATTCGACAGAATGAAGCCTAGGCGTCGGTGGAGGGACGAGGACGATAAATATGCGCAGTGCGCCGGTACCAGTAGATAAACTTCGTCGTTCCACGGGAACTGACCTTCGAAGAAATAGTCGGTTGCGGAGTAGTAATTTTTGGGGCTAGGGTAGGGAGTTGTGGAATATATAGGAGTGTCGGACGTGGGCAGGGTCGTAACATGTAGTAACATGAACATTATGTCCAGTGATAGCCTTTGTCCTCCGGAGTTCGTATCCTAGCCGGCGTGGCAGCGTATCTCCGGAGACGAAAATAAGATGTGTGCGCGCTTGTCACGCCTCCGATTCCTGTTCTCGCAGACCACGATACTACAACCTGATCATCCCACCTCGCGCGTACTTGTAAGGCCGCAGCCAAAACGCTTGATTTCGATCGATCAAATCACCCTCCGTCCTGCAAATCCCGATCTCCCTGCATGCATCACTCCGAAGGCAGGGGGATTTTCGGAGATTGTTGATGGGAGTACCTAGCGACACGCGTATGCGGCTTGTTTCAGAATCAGTTTTTGCGAATCAGATATGTGCTGAGTGCTCTCGAACTTTTCCTTTTTGTATGGAGTGTTGATACATAGCAGCGCAGTCTAAATTCTTCGCGATGTCGTCCCGTTCGACTGGAGACATGGCATGCTGGGCCCCCCACTGGCCATGAGTCGGAGCGTACTCCAGATTTTCGGTGAGCTAGATGTCAGCCCTCCTGGCATTTTCACGAGTACAGGCTATTGAACGGACAGTCTACAGCCGTTCCAAATGAGAAATCGTACCCAAAGGCAATAAGGCACTCACCACGTTCCATACTTCTGGCAAGAAGGGACCATTGGAATAGGCGTCTGCCCATTGACCCATCATTGGCGATGTTACGACTTCGTGTACCTATTATCGTTGACTTCATTGCATTCCGCCTCACTGGATCCTCCTCCTCAGGCATCTATGCATGCGATATTAGAAATATCACACGCGTGGATGGAACAATGGGGAGACTCATACAGGACTTGGATTCGTGCTTGCTGCAACGGGGCATTAACTTTACTCGCTTTCATACGCATCTTTAAGCGCCTGCCAGTACCATCTGGTCGACATTCTACTGATATTCTTCGATGAAACTCTGTTCCCTTGAATACCAGAGTCGCGGTTATGTAAACGAAAGTATCAAGTTGTCTTGTTCCAGTTACGAGCTTGGCTTGATTCCTAGCAAAAGGGAAACAATCAAGTAAAACGAGAACATGTACCGGAAAGATGATATCTCGTACTTGGTGAGCACCGAGCAGCGTAGAATATGTGAGCAGATTTGCAGCTGTAGGGAGTACTTTCGTCCAAGGAAATCGGTGCTTAAATATCATGAGATTCTTTCGATAGTAGCCAGACGGTCTCATAACCACTTTCCTCGGAAGTCTTGTTAGGTGTTGTTAACAGCCCAAGAAACGAACCGGAAATAAAATTTCCCACGAAAATGATGTGTTGCCGGGTATTTAAAGCCGGGGTTTGAAAGTGCGGCATGATCTTTCTTTCCCGCGCCCATGATGGTTGGCTTCAGCGTGCTCCGCCTGAGTGATTCGTCTTTGCCAGACATCCATGCGTGCGATATCGGCAATATCACACGCACGGATGTGACGTCGGGAGACTCATGCAGGACTTGAGTTCATACTTGTTGCAACTAATTCCCGTCTCTGTGCCTATCAGCATCATCATACAAGGACCGTAATCATCTCTTCCCTTTCATCGGGCGATTTTCTTCCCAAATAGTGGCAGGCTGGGCAGGCTGAGCATTCTCGGTGGGAGACACGTCGAATCGAATCGGGTCAGGTTGTAATAATGGGTCCGTGCGCATGAGAGTGGAACGAGTTCCGCCGAATTGGTGAGTGCATGTTGTTCGCCTTTTACTTGCCCACACCAATCCGCAGCACAATCTCATGAGAATGTTTGAAACAAGTATTCAGCACGGGCGTCTACTAACGGCGCCCTTCTCTTGCAGAGATTCTCCCTCCATTTCTGAGGAGCTGGCGTCATATCTTCTATGGCATGCAGAATACGAACAATCCCAGTCCATATGGAGGCCGTGTGCAAGTGGCATCCGAGGTACCGTTGTTGATCCTTCGATCAAGGTTTTCTTCTTACCGCAATATCCAAGGTATATCCCGCTTTGTAATGTTTTATTCCCGTCAGTTATTTCATGTCTATATTCATCTAGCTAATTGTACTTTCCACGGCAGTTCATCTCCTCTCTTTGCTTTGATCGTGCTCCTTGGTGATGCAATCAGTCACCATTCCATCAAACCGTTCTATACAAATTGAGTCGACATCAGTCTGGCGTTCATTGTGCATATCTTCCTTTTCAGAGACATGGTACCCTCATGTTTCTTTAGATTCAAGATTCTTCGTCTTTATCGTATAATCGACATACATCCCACTTGATGAATATACGTTTGGCCGTCAAGGCGATTCTCTTCATCGAAAGATGAATCAATAGTGATATATGTGCGGTCAAGCTAGACAACAATAAACATCTCCTTCATCTCGTGGAGCCTCTTCCGTCGCACGAGCTTCCCTGGCACAAGAAGGGAATACTTTGGCAAGGTGGGCCATTTCGATGGAGTCGTTGAGCCGACGTTGGTCATGACATATCACCTTAATATCTCGCTCTATGGCCCGTTGACTCCACACCATGAACACCGATCCTCTTCTGCCCCTCATTTATCATATTGAGGCTACTTACAAAGTGCTCCAGCTTGGGTTGGGCCGTAATGGCCTAACGGGTCTGTGCGCAGGTGGTGTCTGAATCTGAGGTTCGGGTCTTCTCTTATCAGCTTGATCTGTTGCATAACAGTCCTGTGCGCATTCGGGGTCCAGTGGACCTGCAGCGCCGATCAGCTCATTCGCTTCCATCTCTTCTAGACCATTGCGGAATCACCGGTTCCTGCCCTCTGTGATATCTCGCACGTAGTTCCCGGCACCTTCCGTTTAACCGGAAGTGACTGAAGATCGTTCCCAGTAGCAATATTCCCTCGCTACACTTCCGGGGACCTAGACGATTTGTGGCAGATGGACTTTCTGGAGTCCCCTCCATTCCGTAGGAGGGTTTCCTACCACAGTGAGCTTTCCCCGTGGCTTAGGCTATGCTCGTATTCTTATCTCAAGTCTGCACAATTCTGCCACGTCCAGTGCCTGCATGGTTGCTCGAGGCCCTCCTCTGGAGAACCTATGACTTCTGCTCGCCAACTTCAATAACTATCACCTCCTAGAGAGCGTTAGCTATGGGAGCCAGCCACTTCGCATGCGCCAGATTTCCTGGGACTTTACGTATTCGAACATTCTCTGATCAATGCTGATGCATGCGTGAATATTTCCCTTAGGAATTCAGTGATGAAAATGGTGGATTGTCATGTGTCATGAACGGGCAGTCGAAGGACTGGACGTGTGTGACGTTTTGAAATGTACAAGAGTCAAATCCTCGTCTACTAGCGGGCCGGTGGCAGATGCCCTCTTGAACGGTCCGTACAAAGACGAATTGTGGTGAGTGCCTTCTCGCTTTTTAGTCCGAGTTCTCATTTTGAAAAGGCTATAGGTCAGAATAAAGCTATTGTTTGCCTGGCCTATATTCCACAACCCCTACGCGTGGTCACATTCCTGAGAATGTCTGGAGGGATGTCGTATTGTAGCTCGCCGAGGATCTGGGCCAGAGTGCGCTCCATCCACCTCAAGGTCAATGAGGTCAGTTGCAATTCGAGGTCGGTCTCCACCAATTGCCTTATCTTTCTCTTCGACCGTTCTCCATTTGACACACTCCCCTCTGGCACACACTTCCGCAAAAAAGTTCGGGAGAAGGTCGATACGGGATTTTGGTCGTCGAAAGAGTACAGCCCGGTTTTGTCTTTGGTGCGTAGTTATCTACAATTCATATAGGTGAGTCTTAGTCAGACCTGCTTTTCCCTGAAGATATCTATCATTGCCGGTGGCATGGAGAAACGCAGAACGAGCTCGAAGAATGATATATTCAGCTTTACTCCACGCGTTCGAACGTTCGAGTTTCAAGGTCCACTCAATAACAATAACGTACCTTTATTTGCTGGTTTGATGCGTCCGGATGAAAGAGGAATAAAAGGTGTTCGAAGCGCAGCGCTACACAAATGGACTATCAGGGAACGGGGATCCGCTATGACGGAATGGTTCGTAGCAATCAATCATTAACTATCTGGTCATTTACTTCGCTAGTGGTGCCACGAAACCCTATGGTTACACACATGTCATACCAGTTCCACAGCCTCGGTCTTAGATGACAATCCCACTCGCGCGACGCGCCTGCCTGCCTAGCTTCAAAGATTCTCTCGTAACTTCGAAAAAAAAAGAATATCGCGGTGCCAGGCGGATCTTACTGTGCCCAAGCCTCTTGTTAAGCTCCGCGACTGGGGACCCAATGTTTGAAAGTACTCATTCAACATTGGACTCGAACTAGGACTCAGACTCGGCGTTAACAGTGGTTTCATCTGGCCATCAAGATAGGTCTGGGGATACATCTCAGCTAGAAACGGTACTAATCTGCTCCGAGGCTATGAATGAACTGTACTCCTCGTGGTCGACCGCCTTAAAGGTTGAAGTGTCCTCTTTTGATTTCGTGTTTATCCTTCAAGTTTGTCATCAACGATGTTAATGAAGGTCGTTTGAAATTTAAACACACCTTTGCGGGCCTTTGCATTCGGCTAATTTTATTTGTCAATGATACTAGTAACCTTTCGGAGGGGGGCGGGGGGTTGTTAAAAATATGCCGAGAATCCGGATAGTATGCGAGCACGAGGCGAAGACCGAAGACCGAAGCTAGGTAAGATTGATTAGAAGTGATGTATGTTGTTAGGGAATAGAATGGATTTCGGTTGGTGAGGAGACGGTGGAGACCTGAGGGGTCTAGTTTGCAGGATAAATAGGAACAGTAAGTGTGAAGCAACAAGGCACCAGAGAAGGTGAAAGTAAGCGAGGCCTTATTATTCTACCATGTTCCATAATACTCTAGTAGGGGCCAGAAAGTAGAGAAATTAAGAAAATGTGAGATAAAATATGAGGGAGTCACCATTAAGACTGAGAAAGCTGGGTATGGTATGTGTTGGCTGATGCACCAAATCAACAAATACACAATAGTCATAACAAGGGCAATAATTGTTTCATCTATGGCTCAATATTATGAAAGGCACCCTGGCTCTCTCAACCACACCCAACAAACACCCAATTCCCTGCACTGCTCTATCTTGCCTAACTCTTTACTATGCGTATCCTCGGATGCTGTCTCATGTGCAAGAGGGTACTCCTGCTTACACCAGATTGCAAACATGGTAAACAGGATGGCTGTTCGCTCCCAATGTACTGCTGTCTGAACAACCTATTGCCCAGTGGCTTGGTCCAGAAGGCAAGAGTTGGCACCAAGTCATTTGGTTTAAGAAAGAAGTAGAACCGAAGGTAATACATTATATTTTGTAGTTGTGAGCATGATCTGATGATAGATCTAGGGAGTAGAAGTAACACTATAAAGTGGCAGTCTCATGCCACTATTCTGCGTCATCGCCAGACACGAACAGATGGATTCATAGATAAACGCAATCATTTAAGTTTCCAATGCGGATGTTTTTTTAATGGAAAGTCTAGGGGGAAGAATTAACCCGGAATATAATTTAGCTTGTCTATGTCTGTTGCTCACAACTTCTGTTACACCTCCAAGCGATAAGATTCAAAGTTATTTCACCTGTAATTCCCTAGAACCATAGGATTGCAGGCATGTCACACTAGTTCCAGAGCCTGGGTGTTTGATATCAGCCCCACATGTGCAGTACACTTGGATTCACATATCTCTTATAACTGCACATAAAAGTCCAGTGCTGGGTGCATCTTGCTGCATTTAAGCCATGGAAATCAGCAGTACACTTTGAGAATTTGTAGCACGAGCCTTGAGATCAAGGAAATAGTATGGCTCAGAATCAGGTAAACAAGTATCTATCAATAGTAGTTGGTGGAGATGAGGAGGCAATGCATAAGCAGGAACATGTATCTATATCTATATAATAATAACAAATATAGGGCTGGCAAGTGGCATAGCCTGCTGCCTTAATCAGGAATAAAAATTTATTTATTCAGGCATAGTATTAAAAAACATGATAAAGGTATGTCCCAAACCCAACGACTGAGTGATACATTTCAACTTTTCCACAGTTAGATGAGCTCAACACTCTGAATAAGAAAGGACATAATCAATCATTGACCTGCTAAGAGATCCGGTTGACAAAAAACCCACACAAACATTTATACATGTTGACATGTCCTCAAGAGGGCCCAAAGATGTTCCATGTCAGAACTAAAAACTAGAGCTCAAGCTCCACTAACAGCACAACCGAACAACATACCATGGATTACCGAAATAGCAAAAGGCTGCCCAGTTCCAGAACATGTACTATAATCCAAACCTGTATCTTTGTCAAAACAGACTACATGTTCAGTCCCCTCACCCACAGCAAAGGAACCCAACTCAGTATCATTGCCCTCACCCAAAACTGAGGGACTTAAAATATTATCTCTTCCCAAAGAAGGATAATCCCTGTCTTTGATCACCATAGGCAACAACTGTTGATCATCTAGATGAGCAAGCAAAGCAAGATTATCACCTGACATTACTTTAAGAATATTGTTCAACAAAACTGAAAGCTGAACTACTCACCAAGGTCATCAATGACATCCATATCACCACCACCACAAACCTCTAATGGCAGAGACTGAGATTCAAGCACAGGCTGAGCACATATGTCTAACACAGAGTTGTTAAGTATCACCTGCCCAAAAACCCAAACATACCTTCAGCATGGGAAGACATACAACATAGCTCCTGATAGTAAGCCACAGCATCAGAGCCAAGAAGAGCATCATAATCCTCCAAATTAATGACAAGACAAGACAAAAGGAAGGATCCAGTGCCTTGAAGACCTGTGCAACTAACCAACAAGTTATGACGCTGTCCCAAACACATCTGAGCCTTCTTCAACCACCCAGAAGATACTACAGAATAGTCCCAGGATACCACAGCTACATGAACAGGCATTCCTTCAACAATAACAGATGAAAATGTAGAGGACATCACAATTAATAGACAGCAGACTTCAGACAACAAGGAATTGATGGGGGGAGAAGGAAACAAGAAATGCCTGCCAGACCATTATCAATGTCCGGATACCTGATATCGATGTCATTGGTTTTACCCCAAAAAGATCGAATCACCTCCCCAGAGTTTTCCTCACCAACAACGAGCAAAATACGCCTCCATATTGCTAAGAGGACAATATAAGTCCCTAAAATCAAACACAGAAAAAATAAACAAACATCCAAACATGCAGCAACACACAAACTTATCAAAAACACATGACGATGACCAATCGATGGATGGCTCTGAAACAACACATGCAGAATAGGAGGGACAGGACTCAATTAGATCCAGCGAATCTACACCAAAATTTGGTGTCATTAGTGTTCACCAGAGACCCACTACCAAGGTAGTGGGAATACAGCTGTGAGGCACCCAATCATATTTGATTATGTAAAATTAGCAGACTTTCAAATGTCCACCTCTCTTCTGTATGCACTGCCATGACCGGCTATTGTGTGACCGGTCCTGCCAGCACTGCCACGATTGGGACCTGCCTTTTCCAGCACCTGGCTCTTTGACCCCAAGGTGGGGGAAAAACATTGGCATGCAGCACTATTGTGGCAGCTGTTTGTGCTTGAAAAAAATGTATGAACATGTAATTCCAGAATATTGATTATTCTTTTGAAAGGTGGCTGAGCAAGTAACTTCTGCAATGACACAATATGCAGCATTGAGCATTTGTAAAGGGACATTAGGGCTGCATGCCATAACCATATTGTACAGGAATACAGTGTCCACAAGTGTCTGTAGCCATGTCAAGCTGCTTACCCAGTACCAACAAACATGGCATTATATATGACCCTCACAGCTGTAATTATACAGTTCAGAACTGTTAGTCTCCTTCAAGAGCTATGTGGTTTATAAAAGTGATGGAGGGCATGGGGCCCTAAGGGACATATCTGTCAGAGTTTCTTTGTCGAAATGCTACTATTATTTGGGATGATATTCTAATACAGAATTGCTCTGACATTGAAACCATTGAACATATCAGAATAGAAACAGCTATAAGAGTGTAGCATAAGAAATATGTAAGGGATAGAAAATAGAGTGGTATACACACCTCAGTCAGCCATGTAGTCATTGTGAACAGCTGAGGTGCAGTAAGGGGAATATACATAGATATAGGTGGATACTATGTATAGGAGAAATAATCTAAATATAGTAAGTATGTTTGGTCAACTATATGAAACATTGGTACAGTGGGGTATGCAATAGGCTGAATATCTGACAGAACACTATATCATATTCACAATAAGGCTTTGCACCATTTCTGTATGGTACTATTATGTATCTATGATGAGGATAGAATTAAATACTCAGTCGTTATGATGATGAACTTGTATATTACCTGATGAGGATAGAATTAAATACTACATCAAGAGTAAGTAAAGTGTAGGAAATAAATATAGGAAACATACCTCAGTTGTTATGATGACAAACTGAGGAAAAGGAAAGGAGTGTGCAGCGCTATGTAGCTGCTGCTGCGGAAGCTTCTAAATAAAATATATACAAACAATATACTATTTACAGGTGCAGTTGTATTGGTACATACTTACTACCCTCAACACTCCCCCTCAACTTGTATCCTGTCGAGGACACATACCCAACATCTGAGAGAACTTTTCATGCTTTGGTCTCATCAGAGCTTTGGTACAAATGTCAGCAACATTGTCCTCTGTTGGCACATACTCCGGCTGCATAACCTTTGTCTTCACTGCTTCACAAATCCAGTGATAGGCAACATTGATATGCTTAGTGCAATTACTAACTTGGTCCAGAGTTTCAATAGTATGGATGGCTGAAGTACTATCAATTTTGAGAGGAGTTGGTGCTGACTCTTTGAATCCAATCTCATGAAGGAATTGTCAGACCCAAAGAACTTTGCGTCCACAGTGAGTGCTGGAATAGTATTCAGCCTCACCAGTTGAGAGTGGTAGCAGTCTGTTTCTTTGCTGACCAGGCAAATGCACCTTGATTTCCATAGAACAGGGTATAACCAGACACTGAATGAGCATGATCTTTTTCGTTGGCAAAATCTGAGTCACAATATGCATAGAGTGGAGATACTCCAGGCTTTGGAGAAGCTCCCCCTAGGGTAAGTACATTATTGCGAGTGGTGTATGCATAACGAATGATGCGCTGCACTGCATGCCAATGAGCTTTGCCAGGGTTCTGCATAAATTGTGCAACCTTATGCGTTGGGAAAGCCAGGTCAGGGCAAGTCATAACAGCAGCATGCATCAAACCACCAACAGCAGATTGATAGGGAACAGTCTTCATGTACTCAATGTCTTCCTCAGTCTTTGGACAGTTGTCCTTAGACAATTTAGCAGAGGAATCCATCGGTGTCCAAATATCTTGACCACTATTGAGACGGAAGCGCTTAGCTAGATCCTCAATATAATGATGGTGGGAGAGAGAAATGGTACAAGCTTTCCGGTCATGAATGATTTCAATGCCGAGAAGAAAATGTCCTTCATCACCATCCTTGATAGCAACATGTTCGCGTATCTCAGATTTGAGCAAGTTGACTTTGGCTACAGAATTGCAGAAAAGACCGAAATCATCAACATGGCAAGAAACAATGGAAAGCTGTTTGGACTGTACACAGATGAAGACACAAGGATCACTGATGCAGACCTTGAATCCCAATTTGATCATGATTGTCTTCAGCTTGTTGTACCAGAGGAGAGCAGCTTGCTTCAGGCCATAAAGGGCTTTGAGCAGCTTCCAGACTTTGTTCTCCTGGCCTTCAACAACAAATCCTTGAGGCTGTTTGACATACACAGTCTGATCAGATGGTAACTCGCTGTTCAGGAAAGCAGAATTGACATCAACAGTATGGAATTCCCAGTCATGAATGGCAGCCATAGAAAGAAGTAGGTGCACAATTTCAATCTTGGATGTAGGAGCATACGTGTCAGAATAATCAATCCCAGGAATCTGAGTGAACCCTTGGACACAGATATGAGCCTTATACTCAGTGATAGCATGAGTCTCATCTTGCTTGATTCTGTATGCCCAAGTGCTGCCAAGGGCTTTCAATCCAGCAGGTAGATCAACCAACTCATAGGTTTTAGCAGCTGTCACCTTGCAGAATTCGGACCACATGGTGTTCTCGCAGAGATCGCAGTCAGGAGAGCTCATTGCTTCTTTGTAAGAGCAAGGCTCCCTCTTGGATTCTTCCTCTGTCAGCTCAGCAATTTCATTTGCAAAAGCAGATATGGCAACTGTGAGTTCAGCAGTCTCTGAGACATAATTGTCCTCAGGTTCATCAATGGAAATGGGTACTCCCCCTGGAGTTGCATCAGAGTCCTCTGGCTGTGAAGCTGGAGGGTCAGAAGGAGCTGGGCTGTCAGGCTCTCTTCCTTGTAGACACTTGGACTTCTCACGAGGTGGAGGTGGTTCTTTTGGTTTCCGCTGACGCTTGGGTTTCCCAGAGACTGGAATTGGGGGTGCTTCAGAAGGTTTGTTGGTGGACTCAGGAGAAGGTGTAGGACTGTCTTCATCTTCATCTTCATCCATTTGAGGTTTGAAAACAGAATAATCAGTTGGAGTGACATTCTCCCCCTCAGTCTTGCGACTGAATCCGATAATCGTATCATCCACCTTGACATGCACTGAGTTGTAGAATTTACGTTTCTCAGGCAGATAAACCTTGAAGGCTTTTTGAGTCTCAGAGTAGCCCACAAATATGCATTCTGTGGCTCTCAGGATGAGCTTGTTGTTCCTTTGAGACTTATCAATATGAAGGAATGCTCTAGCACCAAAATGATGGACACTTTTCAGGTCAGGTGGCTTGCCATAGCGAGCCTGATAAGGGGTAATACCATGGAGAGCAGAGGAAGGGTTCCGGTTCTTGTTCCAGACAATATAAAGTACAGCCTGAGGCCATAGGAACATTGGAAGACCGGAATCAATGAGAATGGCATGAACTCGGTCAAAAATGACACAGTTCAGGCTTTCAGCTATGTCATTTTGCTCAGGAGTATGTGGAGAAGAGGTTTGATAGTGAATTCCATGCTCTCGCATGAATTTCTTCCACTCATTGGTGATAAACTCTCCACCATTATCAACTTGGTAAGTTTTGAGCTTTCTACCAGTTGTTCTCTCCTGTTCAGCAAGCCAATCCTTGAAGGCTTCAAAGGCTTCACTCTTTCTCTTCAAGCAGTAAACCCAGACCCAATGTTTAGCATCATCGGTGAAGGTGTATAGATAGCAGTATCCATGGTACAACTGGACCGGGGCAGGTCCCCATAGATCCGAATGAACAAGATCAAGTATATCTTTAGCTAAGTTGCTCCCCCTAGGTGGGAATGAAGCATGCTTGCTCTTGCCTTGTGTGCATGCAGCGCAAATTCCTGGATCCTCAGACAACTCTTTTGTAGAAAGACATATCCCCAAAACTCATCCCTTTTGAACCATGCCTTTGACATTGCGATGGCCAAGGTGTCCCAACATTTCATGAAGAGACTGAAGCTTTGTTGGCTTCAGGGAGGTTGTCGTATTATATGAGGTATCCACAGATGATCCTGGAACATCAAGGTAGTAGAGGCGGTCGGACTGCTTAGTGGCAGTGAGCATAACATTCTCTTTTGCCAAAGCATCTCGCATAAGTCTACTGTGATCATCCTTTTCAAAGGTGACACATTTGCCATTTCCAAAGAGAGTATAGCATTTGGCATCGTCAAGTCTTGATACAGAAATCAGACTGGGATGAGAATCCGGCACAAAGCAGGTATCCTTCAGGCGCAACCCTTCTTTGGCAGCTTAGTGGTAACTTGAATTTCACCTCTCCCCTCAATTCTCCTCTTTCCATCACCAAAGCCATTGATGTTGCCAGACGAGGATGAGAGAGATTGGAAATCAGATCAAATGGAGTGAATATGTGAGGATGTTCCAGAGTCAATGATGATGGCTGATCGGCCAGCTGTACATGCACTGTATGCTTGGTCCTTTATCGCCTGATTCTTAATGTGTTCGGATGCATCATAGTTGGAAGAAGTAGTATTGAAAGCTTTCTCAAACATAATTACATTAGAATCTTCCTCATCAGAGGATACATCATCAATAGCATGTCAGGCTCTTTCCTTGCCCTTATGCTTTTTACTATTGCCCTTAAATTTCTTCTTCTTTGGACCTTGACCTTCCTTTCCACCACCGGGCACCCAACAGTCAGCAGCGACATGATTAGTCTCCTTGCGACAGTTATGACAATACAACTTGCCATGAGACTTGGCATTGCGATCTAGTGCAGCCATGGCAGATTCCTGCTTTTGTTGGTCATTGACATTGGCAGTGGCATGGCGACATTTCTCATCAAGGAGAACGCTAATAGTGGCAGAGGTGGTGCTATCCTTGTCGATTTTAATCTGCTTTACCATTCCATCCCATGAATCAGCTTCATCGGGATCATATGGGAGCACAGAAAGTAGGATGCAGGCAGCAATATGCTCAGGAATGTCCCATCCAGCAGTTGAGAGATGTTGGAGGGCTTCCTGGAAATGCAAAATGTGATCATTCACATTGGATCCCAGGTTCATCAGGTGGGTGAGCTGACGGAACCATAGTATAAGAGATCCTGAGCCAATTTGGCTCATCTGCGATTCGAGCATTTGCCAGATACAAAATGTGTACCATTCCTTGGTGGTCAGCATGATAAGATCAGCGCTGAGGCAGCTCTGCATTAATCCTAGAGCAACAAGATTCTTCTTCTCCCAGATGGCATTAGCCACTTTATCATCCTTATCCTTCAGTCAGCAGTCTGTTGTGGCAATATCCCACAGATCTACAATAAGAAATGCAGTCTTCATTTGTGCAGCCCAAACCATGTAATTGCTTTCCCCTATAAGCTTGCTATCCTTCTTGGTAGGGAAGTAAGAGGTAGCATTAGCATTGGGAATATCATAAGACATAGTAGGAGCAGTAGTCTGAACAGTAGCAGTTGAAGTTGTAACTGGGGTTTCAGACATGAATGGTGTGGAGAATTCCGGAACAGATGAAGTCACATGACATAATGCGATGTGGCAAACAGATCACATGATGCCCTAAGATGTGGCAGTGCCAGCAAAAATGACCAGGATCAAAGGAGACCCAGAGTAAAACCCTGGGATGGGAAAAGGAAGCACAAATCAAAGTGAAACCTTGATTTGGTGGGAACAAGATAAGCACAGTAGGGCAAAGACATCTGGAATAGTCTGAGCGCAAGATTGGGATCGGTTAGAGCACAGGGCCCATAACCTGATGAGGATAGAATTAAATACTACATCAAGAGTAAGTAAAGTGTAGGAAATAAATATAGGAAACATACCTCAGTCGTTATGATGATGAACTGAGGAAAAGGAAAGGAGCGCACAGCGCTACATAGCTGCTGCTGTGGAAGCTTCTAAATAAAATATATACAAACAATATACTATTTACAGGTGCAGTTGTATCGGTACGTACTTACTACCTCAACAATCTATACTACTGTCAGAGGGTTCCATTGATTCGGATTATGCTGGTCTTTTACAACTACTTTAAAATAGACAAATATATGTACTTCAGCTGGCACAAGAGAGATATAAAAGACTAAGGTATCTGGGTAACTACCATGATGCTATATAATGATAGACTGGAGGTATGGTAAGAATAAATGAGCATTGATGAATAAAGAAACAGTATCATATATGGATAATATCTCCAATATATGGCATTTTCATGTCATCAATTTAATACAAAGAAAATATAATCAGTAAACATGGTCAGGCACAATATGAGTAAAACAATTGTATTGAATCAATGGTACCAAATCATACAGGGAGAGTATAATCAGTAAACTAAGGAGTGATGTAACTAATGAGTAGAGCAATAAGTGTAAGGTATATGTACCTCAGTAAGGCACACTGGGTGAAATGACTGAGCAACAATGGTATCTATGGCTGACTTATATATGATCCAAACAAAGGAGTGTGTTACTGTGTAGATATATGACATGAACCATACATCTCCTTCAACACAATTCCAGTCAGGCTGACATTTTCAATAACAATCAATGAGTCTCAAGGCCAGTCAGCCACCTATGTGGGTTTAGAATATGTCCTTCTGAAACCTGTTTTTTTCACATGGATGACTCTATGCAGCACTTAGCCACTGCACTTTTGGACAAGTTTTCTTTCCAGATGTAAAAAGGTACAAATACTTTGAATATTGTATATTTTGAAGCTCTATCAGGAGTAATAAGCTGGGTTTGGGGCAGGCCCCAACAAGCTGAAGTCCCGTGTTGCAGTCAGGTTGCTGGGTCCCAAGGTACGAGGGCCCAGCAATCATGACAAAGACATGAGGTGGAAGCTTGTCTATATAATAATACACCTGTGAGGCACCCAATCATATTTGATTATGTAAAATTAGCGGACTTTGAAATCTCCACCTCTCTTCTGTATGCACTGCCATGACTGGGACCTGCCTTTTCCAGCATCTGGCTCTTTCCAACACCAAGGGAGGAAAAATGTTGGTATGCAGACTATTGCAGAAGCTGTTTGTGCTTAGGAAAAAATGTAATATAATATGTAATTCCAGAATATTAGCTATTCTTTTGAAAGGTGATTGAACAAGTAACTTCTGCAATAACACAACATGCAGCATTTGTAAAGGGACAAGTTGCTATTAGGGTTGCATGCCATAACCATACTGTACAGGAATACAGTGTACATGAGCATTTGCAGTCATGTCAAGTTGTTTGTAGCTGCTTAACAAGTACCAACAAATATGGCATTATATATGACCATTACAACTGTAATTATATGGTCCAAAATTTTTAATCTTCTGTAAGGGCTATATGGTTTATGGACAGGACAGAGGGCATGGATCCCTAAAGGACATATCTGTCAGAGCTTCTTTGTCAAAACACTACTATTATTTGGGATGATATTCAAATACAGAATTGCTCTAATATTGAAACTGTTCAACATGTCAGAATAGAAATAGCTATAAGAATGTAGCATAAGAAATATGTAAGGGATAGAAAATAGGGTGGTATACACACCTCAGTCAGTCATGTAGTCATTGTGAATAGCTGAGGTGCAGTAAGGGTAAAATAGGTGGATATAGGTGGATACTATGTATAAAAGAAATAATCTAAATATAGTAAGTAAGTTCAGTCAAATATATGAACATTGGTACAGTGGGGTATGCAGGATAGGCTGAATATCTGACAGAACACACTCTATGTAATATTCATGTCAGATATTCAGCCTATCCTGAACTCACAGCCTATTCCGACATACTGACATCTTATTTATTTGATCAAACATACTCACTATATTTGGACTATTCCTCCTATCTATTTTCAACTGTATATCCCATCTTCCCCCATTATCACACCTGAGCCATTTACATCAACTATGTGACTGACTGAGGTGTGTATTCTATTTTGTGTTCTATTGTTTATGTTTTTTATGCTACCTTCATATAGCTGTGATTACTCTAACAGGTAGCATATATAATAACAGTAAGTGTAAGGTATATGTACCTCAGTCAAGCACACTGGGTGAAATGACTGAGCAACAATAGTATCTACAGCTGACTTATGTTAGAGTAATGAATACAGCTATATGATGGTAGTGTAAGAAACATAAATGATAGACATAAAATAGAATATACACCTCAGTCAGTCATGTAGTTGATGTGAACAGCTGAGGTGCAGTGATAACAGGGGAAGATGGAATATATAGTTGAAAATAAATAGGAGGGATAGTCTAAATATAGTGAGTATGTTTGATCAAATAAGTGAAACATCAGTATGCTGAAATAGGCTGTGAGTTCAGGATAGGCTGAACATCTGACAACTTATATATGATCAAAACAAAGGAGTGTGTTACTGTGTAGATATATGACATGAACCATACATCTCTTTCAACACAATTCCAGTCAGGCTGACATTTTCAATAAAAATCAATCAGTCTCAAGGCCAATCAGTCACCTATGTGGATTTAGAACATGTCCTTCTGAAACCTATTTTTTTTCACATGGATGACTCTATGCAGCACTTAGCCACTGCACTTTTGGACATGATTGAATTTGAGGTTTCTTTCCAGATGCAAAAAGGTACAAATACTTTAAATATTGTATATTCTGAAGATTCATCAGGAGTAATAAGCCAGGTTTGGGGCAGGCCCCAACAAGCTGAAGTCCCGTGTCACAGTCAGGTTGCTGGGTCCCGAGGTACGAGGGCCCAGCAATCGTGACGAAGACATGGGACGGAAGCTTGTGCTAAAATAATAAACAACCGGTGCAGTGCCTTAAGGACCCTACTATATTACATACATATGATATCAATCTTTCTGATCGGGCACTCAGTGACAGTGTTAATCTTCGCATCAAGGTATTTGGCGCTGAAATGAATAAACCACTTCCTCCGTGCAATTTTTCATTTTTCTGCGCATTTCGGAGTCAGATTTGACACTAAGATTCCCATGGGACCACCTACGGATCTGACACCAGACAGCCTGGCGGCGATGGGATGTGGCGGCGCCTTGGCTATCAAGTCCTTCATCAACTCTACCTGCGAGCTGGGTGCACTGCGCGGTGGACAGCTCGTACAGTAGTCCGCATTGACCTTCGAACATCTGCAGTCCGAAGAATAAAACTCCTTAGAGCAAAAACAGCAGCGGGTAATACACATGACGAGGGCTTTGGGCTGCTTGAGTAGAGGATGAGAAGGATGGGAAGAGAGACTAAGTAATCGAGTGCCCTGTGGGCCTTTATATATGGCGCGAAGACCTCCTCAAACTCTCAAAATGGAACGTACATAACGTTCCTATTTGGTGCCAAATAACGGTCATATGGGGGATAGACGTACCGGACTATTGGGATCTCCAGTGTCACGGCGGTTGCTTAAACGTTTCCCGTGTCCAGCAGAATTATGAGTTCCATGTATTCCACACTTCTTTAGGAGCTCCGAAGACAAGACCGAGTGTGTCGGGAAGAACTATTGTCCATGAATATGGACAGAAGAAGAAGGTCAAAAATCAGAAAACCTTACTCCCAATCGCCTTTTCTCACTGGCCGGTTGCCAGCGCCAAAGTCTGGGGATCAAACAGATCGCCCGTCTGCCCCAGAAATGGCATTGCAGGTTCTTTTTTTTTGATGAGACTCGCACCGTTCATTATGCTAGAACGGTCGTAAACATCAGGACTGAGATTCCCCTAATAAGACTCCCATCCGGCGGGGAAGAAGACCCGCCCACAGCCCCTGCGAAGATAAGTATCGTGATTAGACAGGAAAGAAGTGAGATGTCAGAAGATATATTTCCTGAAAACAGGGAGATACATGCCTTCCAGCGTCGGGACCCCAGATAGCCGCCACTGTTGTCCACTCAACGAACATTAGAGTTGAGAAAAGTTGAGTGAGTGAAACCAAGGCTTCAGGATTAGTCTTTGTCGAAGAGAGTAACCTCAAGGAAAACGAAGAGCATTGCCCCGACGGTATTTTTGTAATCACGGAAAACTAGACACCCAAGTTCAGAATACATCAGACGTGTGACTGAAACAAGAGGTGAAAGCTGTTGATGAATGACCTAGTTCTCGGTCTGGTTTACGTACGGCACGGCTTTGTCTGAACCCCATTCATCATCTCTTTTATCTGGACGTCCAGATGTTATGGGTCAAACCAAAACATGACATATGAGAGAGAGGGAGGGAGAGAGGGAGAGAGGGAGAACCTCCCATCCTGATCGCTGTCCCTAAGAAGGAAATTGACCAGAGTCCGTACTACGCATGGGTGTCAAGGACCCGGGCGGAATTTGAACGTCAAAATCTTTGGAGTAATCTGAATGCTGTTAGGGCTGAATCAGGAGTCCCATATGAGTCACGAAAGTCGGTTCTGCTCATCAGATATGGAAATGCGATGGGGGCGTTCAAGACCTCGACGATGGCAGCGTCGGTAATGGAGAGCAACAAGCGGTCCCGTCCTCGATACCGCTGGCAGCTCGAATGTCACGACGTTGTCCGCCGCCTTCAATGAAGGCAGCGGTCAGAACGAACCCCCGGAGACGCTTCTCGAGAAAAGGAGCACCTAACAATGATACACTCAAGGATGGGCGGATAGCAATGCTTGTGCTTCTTTCTCTGATACCGCTCGTAAAATCGGGTCATTGGTCATATCTAAGTAAAAAGACCCTTCTATGGCACATTGCTTGATCCCAATGAGCCCAACGTCACCAGCATCAGCAGACACCAACGACTAGCATGTCGATATCAATCCGGTCCCCTGATAATCGGTGATAATTTTGTTGGATCGATAAGCCTCACTCAGCTGAAGGTGGTGACAATGCATTTCACCAAGCGGTGTAGGCGAACACCAAGTGTCTAGATATTGCCACCGAAAGCGACAGCCCACCTTTCGGAGCGATGGTAGCTTCTTTAGATCTTGGCATGGGTGGTGTACAGCCAGTTGGCACCCGATCTCGAAGACTCCAGGATGTTCACGATGCCCACGCTGCGCGCAGTAGGGCCAATTGCAAAGGGCGCCCATGCCATAAGGAGGAATCATTTCTGAGTCATATTGCCACCGAGATGGTTGAATATGGACCAGATCTTTCTTTCCGTTGCGGCACCACGGGATTTGATAGAACGCGTCGCGAGGCCTGGACGTCGATGAAGGAACGAGGACCGCGGACATTACCAATAGACTTTGTCGTTCCATAGGAAATGCGTGGATAGGAATTGTTTAAAGAAATGATTCGTAGCGGAGTACCGATTTATGGAGCTAGGGCAGGGGGGCATGTAGTGGAGTACACGGGAGAGGCAGACGTGGATAGCGTCGTAAAATGTAAGCCATTGTCCTCCCAAATCCGCATGATAGCTGGTGCGGCAGCGTATCTCCGGAGACAAAAATAAGATAGGCGCTTGTCACGTCTCCGATCCCTTTTCTTGCAAATCACGATAATACAACCTGCGTATCCCACCTCGCGTAGGGCCCCACCCAAAACAAATGATTTCGATCAATCAAATTGCCCTCCGTCCTGCAGATCCCGATCTCCCTGCACGCATCGCTCCGAAAAAAGGGGGATTTTCGGATATTTTTTGATGAGGGAAATTAGCATATTGCATATCCCGCCCTAGGCGCGCGCCAGTTTCCGAACCAATTTCTGCAACCGGATACTCTCGAATTTTGGCTTTTTTGTCTGGAGAGATGATGGTTGTGATCTAGACACTTCGCGATGTCGCCCCGTTCATCACCATGAAATCCATGATCATCTACTAGGAAAAGATCAGAGTGATATTTTGCCATAACATCACCAGCACTCACGCATCAACGGAAGTCCATAACCGTATGCGAAACGTACGACGTGAAAAACAAACACGTAATGTATCTCTGTATTACGGACGAGACATGTCAGTCCTGAAGATGCCAAGGATATTGTCGTTGCCCAACCTTAACTGGTTGAAAATGGGATATGACTAGGCCTAAGATCAGCTACGACCAGCGTTCAAGAAAAAAAGCCTCACCTTCATGCAGGCTGAATCATGCACCCATCGGCGGTGGTTCAACGGGTAGAGACGTATGACACCAGGTCCCTTTGTTATAGCTCCCGTTTCATACAGAACTCCTCGAAGCCTTTCCAGATGAGACAGAATACTAGAAAGTAAGAAGGCACACACTACGTTTGGTGTTCCTCCGGCGAGAGAGGACATTCCAAGAGGGCAACTACTGGCAGACTCTTTACCCGCGAGGTTGTGACTTCACCATCACATGATGTCTCGGATTGCCCCCCCCCCCCACCCCTTTTTTTCAAATTTCACACACTCGTTCGGTCCTTTGGCCGCCGATTCATGAATCGGTAAAAGTGCAGGAAAAATATCCACGCAGACATTATCATCGAGTAACGAATGCTTGAATGCGTATGGTTCTTCGGATACGCTCCCTAGGAACATCATGTAGATGTTTTTGTCAACGTGCGCGGACAATATGTTCTCTAGAGCAGGTCTTCGAGCAACCGTGTATGCACTCAACACCGCAGGGCAGTACAGTGAAAGCGATCAAGGACAAGGGCTTCCGATGGCGAAAGCTTGTCGCGATACTACGTCCTCCAGGGTAAGAGAAGTGATAGATGGAAAGTAGATATGGCATGGTCGCCGACATGGTCCCAGTGTAAAGAGGTGATGCTGGAAAGAAAAGGGTGCTAGGTCCTCTTGCCCTGGAAAGCGATCTTGAATAAACAACGATGCTGGGTACCAGGGGCAAATTTTCGCAAAAGGTGAGGAATTGGCGGAAATGTGGCTCTCTGTCCAGGCGAATGGTTTGGAAAAGATAGTACAGGGCTCGACCATGGAAGGCTCAGAAAAGGGAAAGTGCCGCGGTATTTGGGGTCACGGCTGAGTTCATCGAGTATCTGCTCGATGAGTTCGATGAATATTGCTGCCTGGTACTTTCCTGAAAATAGTGCCAGGAACAGTACTGTTGAAAACGAGCTTTGAGCTCGTGGTTGTCAAAGAGCGGCGGCGGCAATTACGTGATTGTGTACCTTTCTTGGACATTCACCACCATGATCCTCATTGCTTACCGCAACTTGCAGCATCGTCAAAGCTTTAGTACTCGAGAAGGACGTCGTGAGCAAGAGACGTTGAGGGTATCGCATTGTGGTACGCGTCTAATTTTCTCTTCGGCGGCGACTGGTGCTGAACTCCGAGCCTGCCAGTAGATACACGGTAACAACGCCTGTCCCGGGAAGCCAATCACTTTTTAGCTCACCAACATTCGTTCTTTTGAGCATAGAATTGTCGCACGACCAAATATGTGACGGCGCCGTCCCGGATATCGAGCATGTAGTGGTGTTTCAGGCAGCTACGACGTCGCTTGCTGATAAATATGCCGTCAACAATGTCTATTCAGGACTAAATGCAAGCAACGAGTTTCTTTGCAACTCAGACGAGCATGGGTTTCGGCGATGATAGATGTTGGGTACCTGTAGGTCTCTTCAACCCATTCTATTGCTTTGTTCGAACCTCATTTGTTGCTAGGTCTTCTTACTTCGGAAAAACTGTCGCTTTGATACGTTACTGCGAGCCCAGAGAACCGAAGGCGTCCCATATATGAATCGCTCGTACAATGACAAACAGGTCTAGTTTTTGTCTGCGGTTGCCATCTATTGAGCGTTGCTCAGTGGATTATAAATCCTCTTACCAGTCCAGATGGCTGTTGGATCCATCAATCACGTTAGTCAAGCGGGTCTATTTATGGCGGCCATGTTTGCGGAAGACTGTGGGCGAAACTGCCAACATTTGGCGGGAACGGCAGAAGCTTCGGGCCAAACTAGTTGAGCAAAGAATGTCGGTTCAGTTCCAACAATCTCTCAGTCGGACGGAAGTCCAGTAAGTACCCAAAATCTGATGCAAATGCACAAATCTGATTTATGACTCCATCAGGGCAGACGTAGAGCTCGGACCTATAGCCTTTCAGAGTTAGACCTAGACCTTCTTCCCTCGGAAATTAACAATTGAACGCCGATAACATACTATCTATATCCGATACCTTCGCGGGTGTATATCTTCATCCTCCGAAGCCGCTCTTTTCCCCATTACGAACGAAAAAGCCCATCGTCACGAACTTTACTGGAATCACGGCGGTATCTCATTCATATGGACGATTGGTCCCCTTTCGGCTCAACGTGTTCACTACCTGACCCTCTCTCCTTTCCTTTCTGGAGTTTCCACAGCTTGGTCAAGCTGTGTCGTCCTTATGCAACACACTTAATTTCCCGATATAGCTCATCATTCTATCCCCTTTCCTATGTTGCCTGAGCAGATCAGGTATAACTATCGGTTGGGTAAATTCCCATCCTCAACAACGCTGTATCCAGTATAAAGAGAGCGCGCCTGGCGGAGCACCACCTCGTTCTCCGAATCCTGCAAGAGACCGACTGGTAGTAGTCCCATTCAGCTGCCTAGATCAGTCTCGAGGGCCCCCATCTTACCACAATGCAATACTCGGCGGAAATGAACTCTCCATTGTTACGGTTGCAAGGGGCGTCTTTCCGTCTGCTTATTTAACATACCTCCTCTGAGTGTCTTGTTCCGCCTTGTCACACGTTGAACTATAGGATGAGGCGGCACAGTTTCTGGAACGTAGACCACCTGCGCGAGGTTTCATGGGATGTTATCGCCTCGATCAAGAAATTGGCATATTACGGACCCCGTGCTTTTGGGGAGCATCCTGGTTTTCTGGAGGACTGTCCCCCCATCTGCTTCCCTAGCAACATCATCCCGTTTTACTCAGTATCCGAAGTCATCTGTTCAATCAAGCATACGCCCTACCGATACATTCATGATACCCTGATTCGCCGACTGTATCAATTCCATTCTTGGAAGGCGACTGGCGAGACTAAGGCACCATACGTCCCAACCCTCCTCTTTTCCCCTGCTGGTGGTCCATTGGTACTCGACGGGCAGAATACGTCGAGGAAGTGAAGCCGAGGGAAACATTACTCGGTCTGACAAGTGAGCGAGCGGCTTATCACCCTGACAATTTGGTGGTGAATCCAAGGTCAACCGACGAGATTGGAGTTATCCCACCGGGAAACGCGGAGAGCTTGTGTCCCTGCCTGGACCTCCATATGCTTGCATCGAAACCTCATCTCGCCAATCTCGGGTGGAGCGTGGGTGCTCTGAGGAGAGTATAAAGAAGCGATTCGTTTCCCTCCACCATCATCAGATACGATGTGTATCATTGGAAGATGCTGCTCCTGCTCGGTGACCCTTTACAAGTCGCGTTGTTTTTGCAACCAAGTGCTGGACAATATTTCCGTGCTTTGTTCAAGCTGTCAGCAACTCTCGCGACGCTCCGCCCCAACCCCGTTACCGTGGTCTAGGTTCGATACATCTTGCTGTGGACGGAGCGTTACTGATATTTAATAAAGGCTGAGTACCGACTGCGGCCTCACATCATTTCTGGGAAGCGAAACTACTGAGCTGTTGACCACCGGATCGGGGTACAAGACCCGCCCATGTTTCACCTTCACGTCTGAGGCCGTCGACCGCGCATCCAAGGCAAGTGAGTCTCATCCATCAGCCAAGTTTGTAACTTATTCTGGACTTCTGCGCGTACAGCATCTCTAGTCTGTACTACGTCTTTAATTATTCTTCCATAGAATCTGAAGTTCAAGCTGTTACCGCAAAGCATCATGGTATGTGGTCAGCTCATAGGCGAAGTGACTATTCTCACACATACTTATACAGTACATACTTCCCGCAAAGCCAAAGAAATTTGCTGCATTTCGATGTGGATATTTACATCGATGACTCTATGTTAATTCTGCATTTTGCCACATATGTTGCTGTGTTCTCTCTGAGCAAGTCTTCCGCCATCAGTAACTTTTCAACGGCCAAAGTATCTTTGTCAAGATCAAACGTCGAGGCCGGCGCCACAAACCCGCGCACATCATCCACAAAGTTCGCACCTTGCCAATCCGGCTCGGTAACAGGTTAGAGAGCTGCAGGATATTCTCAGGACATGTAATGCGGTCGGCAAGATCCGTAAACCCAGATGATTTCCAACGACTTAATGGCGACCCACAAAAAATCAGTTAACTTATCACGCATTCGTTCAAGGTCTCTGCGACACCGCCTATAGCATAAGGGGTTCACGACGGGCATCTGATGTCGCAGTCTGTTCTGTCTACGCTTCCGTACGAAACGAGAGGCTGTTTAGGCACTAAAGCCCCGCACATCATTTGTCCTCCCCTGGAGATTCCGAAACATCGGAATACAATATGAATCCTGCTGGACGGATCACTGTATCTTGATCCGTCAGTTTCGACAACAGCTTGCAGCGCCATGTCGGAGGTTGCGCCTTTTCAGCCTGCCAATCGGACTGCAGGCCGACGTACAGCTACACAGCTGTTGGAGCCCCGAAAGTGGCTCTATCGATCGAGTCCACACTGCGTCACACGACCTTCTCCTTCTCGTAACTCAAGATGGGGAAATCGCGTACGCCACAGTCGATACCTTTTTCGTAAAATGGACAGATCTCCTTCCGTTCTCTTTGCTGTAGGACGATGCCTCCAATTGTCTGGCGCCTCTTATGAAGTCCTTCTACTAATGCTGTCAGGCGTCGGCTTTACAGCACCGTCAAGTCAGGCTGCCCAAGGCCCCCAGTCACCATTAGTGCTACCGAACCTCCAAACGAGAACCTTCTCCCGTACTCTCTTCGGACATGAAGGTGCGCCCGAACTTCTTGGGACGCTAAGGATCCCCTCAGTGATAGTCATCATCCGAGGTCCTGGATCAGAGTCCGTTTCCCTTTGTCAAAGGAGATGTCTTGACGCACCCCTACTCGAGTAGGCGCCATACCTGAGTTCGGGTTCCAATAGATCTTCATCTCCAGCAAGTACAACCACCGAAATGATGCCCATCTCGAAGCCGAAATAGTTTCATATCGTGTCTAGCCCTGTCTCTACCTGTCGCATAGGGCGCCAAATGTCCGAAGTCTGTCGATCGGTTCACCAGCGTTTTCGAGTCATGGGATTGTAACAGAAGATGTACCTGAAGGACTGCTAGTGACCAATCTCTACGCTACGTCGTGGCACGCCTAGGCATTGGGTAACAATGATATCCCTACTCTCAAGCGAGATATGATATATACTCGAAGGGCCACTTCAACGTGATGCCGGGGGAGCGTTCGTTCTCTCAAGCGTCTCTCGTCTCCTTGAACTATCCCAAAACAAGCGATGGCCGCTCAGATATCCAGTCATCATACTTCCAGCTTAACCGCTTTTATCTGTCAAATAATTGGTTAGATGTGGCAGGCTTCTTGTTTCGCAAAGCCCCGTGTCCTCGCTATTGTCATGAAGCCAAACCGGGATTGTGGCATAGTCCGTGTATGAGGTCGGGGCCTGAGCTAAACAGAGGCTGTTTGACGTATCATAACGAGCCCTATGAATGTATGTCACCTTTGACGCAGTTAGAGGAATGAGTAGCACTCTGAGCCGTTGCGGAGGGATCACGTTTGCCAAACTTTTAAAGCTTACCGGCGGTTGCCTGATGCTGTAGCAGTTGAAACGTATGCCCTCCTGTGCCGAAGACGTAAAAAATACACGAGAAATTTACGGGGCCGACAATCTGATCCACGCCTCTCAATCAAGAGCACAACTTCACTTTTTTCTGTCGACAAATCTGGCAAGCCCGTGGACCAAGATCCCCAGTGCTCGGTCTTGTCCAAATTTGACACTTTAGCTGGAGATCCTAAGAGGGCCCACCTATCAAACATCATCGAAGTGACCCACTTGACTGAATAACTGGCGTTCATTCAACACCAGAAAAACGACGTTGTTTGCAGCACAGCGACAACACAGAAGACCAAGGGAGGACGATATGCAGGTGTCCCGATTTTCTGCGATATCTTTAACCTGGCGGCCCCACTTTGTGACCGACTGTAGGGCAACGCTAGGGTGCAGTCTTACGTCTGATTTGGAGGGAGATCGGCGCGAACAAGTACTCTCCTCGGCCTTCGCCGAGTAACTCAAATGACCGGTCTCGTAACAAGGCACACCAATACGTACGAATTTGAATTGACGAGGTAAATAGCCTTTCCGTACAGAGGACTTATAATTATCACGCGACTTCGTCCTACTAGTATGGACGACCGGGGAATAAGATTCGAATTGAATGTCCGACAGAAAATGGGTCCCTTGTGGGCCCCTAGATCAGGATCTATCTGCAAACAAAGATGCAATAGAGATTGTGCATCATTTTGTCAAGGGCTCATACATTGAGGCGTTGCAGTTTCCTGTGTATTTACACCGATCCATACCCATAAATACATAAATTAGGTCGGCACAAAACTAGTCTGCACTGGGTATGTTTAGTTTAGAGCTGCACGCCATGGCTATCATCATTGTAAGGCACAGCTCTGAAACCTTGAAAAATCAGATACATACATTTCGAATGAGGGGATATAGGCTCGTGACGAGTATTCAAACTCACGTTATCTGAAACCGCCGCAGGACTCAAAGATATTTCCGTCATCATAAAATGGAGAAGAGCCCGAATGATTAGAGAAGAGAGTTCGACGATATCGGGATTTTCTGCCGTGGTGCGTCATAGGATAAGGAACATCATGAGGCGTACTTGGAGCTGAATATGGGGATCTAATAATGGGACTGGTGGAAGGAGAACGGAGCGTTTCCGATTTGGTCTTCAAACGAGGAGGAGAACAATGCTTGAAGAAATGTTCGTGCTGCTTCGGTGAAGTCCTATGGCGTCGCGTTGAAATAGAGCCTCCGTCCCGTTGAGGCAAATATCCTATGTCCGACGGCATTTGGGGTTTGATGGTTTCTTTCCTGCGTTTTTCCCGCCCTTTGGATACCATCGCAGGTATCGCCGAGAATGCAATCAATGGCATTCCTGGCGCACAAATGACGTTGATGAGGCGGTATTCGCATGGTCGGTATCGGTTACTTGTGCTGAACCTCGCATCGATGCGTTCGAAAAGTGATTCAGCCTGCCTCCAGTGTGACTGACGCGCTTGTTTCAGCTGTTGTTCGTCATGTATAGTCGGGTCATAAATGAGGATATTCGGACTGAACCATCTTTTGAGAGCCATGTCGACGAATCTGACTTTATCGCCGACTATTAAAACGGCAGGTGGCTCCATATTATGACCATCGAGGAGGTAGATGCGACGCTGCTGCAGTTTGAGAAAAGCAGTGTAAACCTGGGAAGTATCAGAGAGATGAAGCATTCCCAGGTCTGCACGTACCAATGCGCGATCCTTATACGACACCATTCGTGCTCCCTCTTCTATACACTTAACTAGCCCAATCATATGGCCATCGCGAACTAGACAAGCCAGGACTGGAGTAGTCAAATCTAGTGGTTCTAAGTGTCGGCATCCGTCGATCATGCATTTCAAGGCCAGCGATGACGTGACGTTATACGCGTATTCTACTTCTGTAATTATGTATTAGTACCGGGTGTCTCCATACGGTAATGTCACTTACCGACTGGCCTAACCCCATCCAACAAGGCACGCTTCCAGCCCGCCTGTATCCACTCCGTTACCTGAAGCTGGCTCTCGTCTATGCAAGGATACCCGGCCAAGTAGGGAATTTGGAAAAATCTTTGCTTCTGCGGAATCAGGCGAGGGCGCCCATCCCATGCAATATACAATGTTGCTTGCCGAATATCGTCAAAATCAACAGAATTGAGCAATAACTCCTACCAATGTGATGATATTTCTTTGTTGGACCTCGAAAAAATGTTTAAGGCACATACAATTAACTCAAGCTCTTTCAGGAGACAGTCACGCTCGTTGAGAGGCGGACCCCAGATAATAACTTCATGATTATTTCTGAGAAGCTGAAACATGGTTCTTCCAGTTCCAGATGCCTCGTAGCGGTCTTGGTAGAGGCTGACTTGATCTAGGTGGGGCATAAATATTAGAACACCGCCAGAGCTGACAGACGGGTGGACTGGCCGCGAACAACGATTGCATTTGAAGGAATCGAATGAAGAGTCCCGCTCAGCGCAAAGTCGGCTTCATGAATGACATCGTCGTAGATATCCTGCTGGGGATGGAATTGACTGGTCATATAGCCGTCTGTGAGGAAGAGAGAAAACGGAGTAGACGCCCACCATAAAGTGGACATCCGAAACGAACACATCAAAAAGAAGTGAATGGGTACGGGATGACCTATCCTATTCGGGCGACACCTAGCTTGGAATAATACATTCTTCAGGTGGGCGCACCGCGGCAGCTAGATACAATGAATAGGGAAGTGAGGCAATAACGCCCCATTTATTGTTGGAAGTTGCATGTCCGCTGCATCCTTAGAGGATACTAAAAGCGTCTCGTTAGCATGACCGTGAGACTGAATAAGATAACACACCGTAAGTTATCGCACTGACAGCCTTCGATTGCTGGAGCTTGTCAGCTTGTTCGAACTTAGATTCGAGAATACATTACCGATATCAGATCAGGTTGTTCTGCAGGTACGGTGCTTATAAATTTTGAGTGGCGACAGTATGGAGCCTGAGGTCAAGAATTGAATTTTGTGATGGTGCGCCATGCACCGCCAACAGCGTTATCTGGGCGGATTCGGCACAATATGCATTGATTGTCCGAAGGATCGTCGGGACATCGTGTCAGGACACAAGCGCCGAAGCCAAATAACGTAGCTGTTGCCGAACTTGTGACAAAATATTGACAAGGCACTGATGATGTATATAGACGCCTCATAGCAAGATCGAAAAATATGCAACGGGACATAGTAGAATACGTATAGGATGCTGGCATATAAGGCACATCAGTAACGGTATATTAAAGCGATGTTGAACATACTGTGCTAGCGCAATGGAGGAAACATCTCTACTGGATATAGGATTCAGACAAAATTGCATGAGTGCTCGCAGGACATGGAAGGATATGAAACAAGGAACAGCTGCAAAGAACCCTTTGAGGCAATTATGTTCAACTTGCATGAACGGGGGTAACTTTACAACGAAGGGCTGACTGTGCCCCGGTACTCGTACATTCCCGGGGGAGTCCATCCGAGACTCTTCTGGTACGTTTTCGGCATCAGGATCATCAAATTTTAACGTCAACAGTGAGATTTCGTCACCATGCTTTCAAATACAGCCATTCTGAAAGGGAAATGTAAGCCACGACTCACAGGTTCCTGGAGTCATTGGATGAAATTTCGAGAATCCCAGAAGAAAGATCCACAGCAAGTAGAGCAAAGAGATTAGCACTCCTGGCCCCCCAGAAATTTCGGCACAAAGAAATTTTGATGGAAATGCATTGCGAAGGCGAAAAAGTTTCTTTAGACGCATTTCCGTCTGGTGAAAATTAGATTTTGGCGGGGAGAATCCAGTTTTGTCTAGATGGAAACTTTTTAGAGGAAATCTTCTCAGTGTCACTTTACACTTCCTTCAGGCAGAAACTCAGGCATGACAAGAGTGGGGTAAATGAAAGCTGCAGTAGCAAAGAGATGGCTTCGAAGCCAGGGTCAGAAACATGAATGGACGAACTTTTGACGAACGGGCCTTTGGCGGCCCTATGAAGGTTTCAGTCCAAGCCGATCGGTCCCGGTAAGGATTCGGTTCTTATCGGCAGATGCCGGGAGAGAAATTACCTCAACGAGTCATGACGTCGAAACGCGTTCCGTGTCACCACCTCGCGCGATTCCCTAACCCGGACCGCGATGTACTTACGTTCTGGTGTGAAAGGGTAGTCTGTACATATTCTGTAAGAGACTATCACCGGTTGAGTAAATGAAGGATAAGGAATCGTAAAAAGCGCTGCGTGTTCTAGAGTAAGGCAGGAATGTGAAATTATTGTAACATAACTTCTAACTACAATCTAATTGTTTAGTTATACCGGTTCGCATTAGGCTAGCACATAAAGTCAAGCCCACAAAAAAGAGATCCGTCGTAGATGAACGCGAATTATAGCGACGAATTGTATGGTTTCGTGGATAGGGCGAGAGAGGAAGACGGCTGAAAGAGGCCCTTTACAGGCCGCGTAGAAATGGTATTTATGGCGAATGGCGCAAAAAGAAGTAGGATGACGGAAGGTAAAAGAGATGTCGAATATATAGGAACTCGACACCGGAACTAAAATGAAGAGGGCAACGCGCAGGTAGATAATCGATAGGGGTAGCAAGGTCAAAGGTCGGTAATGAAATCAAATGACAGGAGAACTTCGCGGAATGGTAAGTATAAGCGCCGTTCATACGCTTGAATCAGGCTATGCCACCATCATGATTCAGAGATCTACAGTTGCCGGCGCAGTCAGGTACTAATTTAATTAATATGACTTGAAAATACGAACTTCTCTGTCGGGGGTCTACGGCTGTCTAAAAAGCCGGTGTAGGTCGACCCTGTTCTACGTGGGTATGGTAAGAATAAGTAGAGGGCGAGGTATCCAGGAAACTCGCCTTGAACTTCCACGAAAGCGAACGATCTTCAATGCGTCGTAGAGCTTCCCTAACACCAAGGCTGTGCCCTTATCGATGTTCCCAAAAAATTCGGGATATGCGCCGACTGGGTTCTCGTCACGCTCCGGAGCAATCTCCCAACAGGTGGGGTTGGTCAAGGTCTCGACGACGACGGTGTCGGAGGACCCGACGGAGTAGGTTGGCAAACGGCCTCCTCGTTGGTACCGCTCGCAGCTAGAGCAGAGTATCATGGCATTGCCCACCACACTAGGACAGAAGCAACCCTGTTTGTAGATGTCGCAGGAGCAAAAAGAGCACCTAGCAATGATGCACATGAGAATGGACAGATAGTATTGATAATGAGATGTATGGCGCATACTGAGACTTTCAAACTTTTATATCCTTCTTGAAATCGAGTCATGGTCACATACACGTAAAAATGACCGGTATTTCATTTCAATCTGCTCCACCGCAGCGAGCACGACCAGCGAGAATCGATTACTGGTCGGCCGAGACATATTAAAAATATATCTTGCATATCGATGACTGCTAGTTCTATGGGCGCGGTTCGGTTACTTGCTGCTATCCATTGTTTCGAAACGATCTTGCAGGATCGATGTGCCAGCCGAGCCAAATGGCATTATACAAACCTGTATTATAAGCGTAAGGTTCCAGACGAAACCAATGATGAAGAGCGAAAACTTACTCGCGGAGGCGATGCTAGTAAGCTCTTTAGAACTTGGCATCTGCTGGTTTTCATACAGTCAGCAATGGAAGACCCACCGAGATGCTCATGCTGTGAGCAGCATGGGCAAAGGGTGAAAGACGTGGGGTTCTCTTGACATAATAAAGGATTCATTTCGGAGTCATCTTGCTATCGATCCTTTAGGTTTACCGCACAACGGGATTGGGTAAAACGCGTCGGCACATTCGCGGGGCCTACGCTTTCGTGGTGAACGAGTAGCATGGAGATTTACGTTGAATACGCGTTCTACGGGAGCAACGTGCAGTTGGGTGCTAGCGTCCAAAGAAATAGCAGGTAATTACGGGAGCAGAGATGTGGAGCTAGGGCACGGGTTCCAAAGAAACAGCCGGTAAATATGGGTGCTGTGACGTGGGGCCTGGGCAAGGGTAGCAGGATAAGGCGAAAGTCGGACGCGGGTAGGGTCGCAAGGAGTGAGTGTGTAGGAACTTGCAAAGAGGATGTTCAATCACATCTTCGTTACTACGACCTAGGTGATAATACCCTGGTCACAGCATCAGGATCAGCTAGATAAAAAAAGATCGGATTTCCGCAGTCCAATGCATGACAAACGAAGGCATCAGTGCGTTGCAGAAGGTTGGATACTGCTTCATTTTCATGAGGTCTTCCCTACAGAAGATATCCATATAAATCACTGTTGTATAGTCAAATACCCACTTACAGACAAAATCATTCACGAATGGAATAAACTTTCACTGTCATCTCTGTATACTCGTCAGCCTCACTGGACTACTCCGTCGGGTCCTGGGAGAACTTCTAGGACCTGAATACGTCGCCGCCCCGTGAGAACGAAAGAACGTGCATTGTACTGGAGCATGACTAAGACGCAGTCGAAAATGAGCCCGCCCCTCATTTTGCGTACAGACACCAAAAAGCACCGTTGGCGCCGATACCGTGACTGTATTTTTCCATCAAGGGCGACGCTGATTGTGCACCCGCAGAGTAGTACACAGTATGCCCTCAAGTCAGAAGACGCAATCTGCAAGTGTTGAATCTAGAAGGAATTGAATATCTCAGTCACTAAGGAAGCAAAGGCTACGCACGTGGGTAGTAGGAATTCTAATGGTGGTTATCCAATAAATGCTCGACCCAGACGCTCTTGTCGTTTAGTGTGCAGGGCAGGAAAAAAGCGAGGCGTCATCCTCTTCGTCGCACTCAATTTGGAGAAACCTGATGGTTGACACATTTCCTGAAAGCGGGGGAGCCTCTGGGAGCAATTCAAGAGCTTTTGGTTCAGAGCAACGATCCGATTTTTTTTGAAGGAAGGACGTAAGCCGAAGTTCGTGGTTCAGGCCTAGTGAATCACCGAGGTGGTGGTGGTTATTGAGTGATCGCGCAAGGTCCCAATAAGGAGCACCTAGTGTGGTGTTGTACTGGTACAATCGCCTGACCTTGGGCCGAGGTCAAGGTTGTTCGTCAGAGATTTTCGGCAATGTCCGAAACGAACTTGCGCGTGTATCGAAGTCTATTTTGGTTGACTTTTTTCACAACTCTCGCCGCTTGTTCCCTATTATTCTATTTCTTTGTGTCATATAGTGTCTATAAGATTTGAATTCTACATGTATTTTAATGGAATAACGATGCCACACATATCTGAGCTTTTGTCCCTTAATGATTCCTTTTTTAGCATATCTGTCAAACATCTAAAACAAATGCAGGGCACGCTCAACGCGTCCTTGACGCGTCGCCTCTAACGCATCATCAGCTTCACGACTTTGTACCCAGAATGGATGCACAGCTCAGATTATCCGAGAGCAAGCTAAATTTATGACTCCAACTTGGTTCCGGAGCTTGGCAAGGAGGGATATTGGCAAGGATGTCAGTGACCTTGTACAGGACATACAAGGCCATGATGCTGGGAGAGTCAGAAAGGTGACGTGGGTCCAAAATGGTAGCCGGAAGGAGCAAAGAGGGGTGGCAAATACAATGGGCTATACATTCAGAGAACTTCAAGAATAGTATCTCATGTTGTATTTCATTCGTCAAATTATGATATAAACAGCTATACTGGGCACTATATATCGTGAATAGATTGAGAAATACGAAGCAGGTGGCAGGAGTTATGAAACAAGTCAGCAAGACAGACTTCGATACACGCGCAAGTTCGTTTCGGACATTGCCGAATGCTTATGTCATCTGAGATTTGCTGGGTGAATAGCGTTTAGTGTTACCGGCTACGGCTACGCTGATGACTAATTTAGGCTACCCCATTGGCATGCGAGATCACGGAAGATCGTCACATTCATTTACTACACCCGCGTCTCGAACTTGATCTCTTGATGATCTTGCACAAGGCAAGCGCAAGGTTATGCCAGCATAACTGCCGCCGTCTCTGAGCCTGAGAAGTCAGAAGTATATACACGCGTAAATTTTGTGTGACTATTCGGCAGAGCCTCGGAGGTACGACTAGATCGTTTCCGAATTACTTCTGATCTCGAGCATACTAAGTTCTAACGCCTATTGGTGCCATGACGAGGCCCACTCTACACTTTACTCTAAAACCTAAGGTGCCTACTCACATGCTATGATGTTTCTGTCATTGTTCGCAGGCCAATTTTATCATCTACCTTAGAGCGCAGCCAGCACTTAAGTCCTAATCCAGGGTCTTTAAAAAACCTCCGCGTGGGTGTCAAGTAGTTTGGCCGTCTGTCATTCATACTTTTGAAATACAAACAATATCCGCTGCCCAATACAGAAGTTGTGCACCTAAATTCTTCTCGCGCCATATGCGTATATACCTACAGAGCTTTGTGTTGAGATTCGGGCAAGCCGGCATCACTCGGCATGATTAGTAAGGGTGGAAAGAGTACGAAAGATGGAGAAGATACTAGATTAGGTAGTAGCTAGTATATATACAAGTAAATAGCGGGCAGACTCCTTGCGAGTTTGTAACCCAGTAGCCAGGGAAGCTACGAGCATATACTTAGTAATTCCAACACTTTGGAATTAAGTGCCTTCAGTGAACATGCAGGTGACTTCAGAACGTACAATAATCAGATACTAGGGAATAAGAGAACGCTGGGGTCCGATGGGAAGATCATGATCGAAGTATGTGAAGTTTGAACCCGAGTGTCTCCTTCCGATAAATCTGTTTTCCTAAACATTCCGGAATTAGACATCGAGACTCTGGTGCTCGCAATACCACAAACTGGCTGGTCTAGTGGTAGAAAAGGGCTGGCGATGATGGTAAATGCCATGACCACCAACTCCCCCACTGATGCGTGACGTGCTACGCGGTTGGCAGCTCTTGCAATAGCCTACATTGAGCACCGTAGAGCAGTTGCATGCCGACGTACGAGATTCGACCCCACACGAACAGCAGCGAAAGTCGACACACATGACGGCGGTGTTGAGCAAAGAATGGATGAAGGGATTGTGATAGTATAGATAATGGGTTGCAAGGTATCTTCTAAGTCTTGAGGCCAGGTACCCTGAGTGGATTTATACTGTCCAGGAATCCTTTACTAAGCCTCTCAAAATGGAATATAAATAAAGGACATAGGGACCTACTACCACTGCCGCTATCTGTTATGTTAACTCCGGCCGCTCACTGTTCAGGTGTACGAATAAATCTCACGTCAGCACACTCTGTGTGTTCTTCCTCCTTCGGAGCTCTAAAGACAGGACCGATCCTCTGGGTAAGTCAAATGAGTTCAATAGCATCTTCTGTGAATACAGAGAGGTTTAAGCCGAGAAAGATATACCTAACAGTACTGTAGGTTACGAGACCGTGACGTCTTGAATCTAGCCAAGGAAACCTACCGCAATCACAGCGTACCGGGTGAGTCCGATTAATACCATAGTCCCAGGCTGTGGAGCTGATTCTGGGGACCATCAGCTAAGGAAGTCGCCAGACGGAAATCCATTGAAAGTTGCTATGACTCGTACCCGTAATTGGGTCACGGTTAACCCTTTCCATTGATAGTCCGTAAGTCTTAAGAATTATTCTGTCGTCCTGACACATCAAACCGCTATGAGACCTACGTGAGCATCAAGGACTGAGCGGATCTTGGATCTTGAAACCATGGAACGTGTG
This sequence comes from Armillaria luteobubalina, assembly GCA_030435615.1. Classification (NCBI taxonomy): domain Eukaryota; kingdom Fungi; phylum Basidiomycota; class Agaricomycetes; order Agaricales; family Physalacriaceae; genus Armillaria; species Armillaria luteobubalina. The sequence continues at coordinate 688,594 of JAUEPU010000021.1, read as the reverse complement.
GCTTTGCATTTCCTTCGTGTGCTCAGTGATGATAAGATGCTCTCAAAGTAAACCAGATTAGAATACATTTCACCATTGCCGCAGAAATCTGTGAATGATTCTATTCACTAGAGATGCAATCGTGTGGTCCTCTTTTAAATACTGAACTAACCTTCTAACGCTCTCCGTGGAGTATGTTAGGGGGGCTGGGAATAGTCCTAAGTGGAGAACATGATTGCAAAAGAAAGCTACCTCAATTAACAAAGAAAGACCTCAAATTGCGAGCTCCGCTCACGACCAGAGAGGTAGATCCATCCGCAGGGTCATAATTAGATTGATATCGCACCCTCTAGAGAAAAAAGCTTGTGATGATCGGTCGAGGGAAGATTTTCTAAGGAAACCAGTCACGGTGTCAGACTCCCGGGTGTCCTTAGCCCGAGACACTTTGAACGGATCTGCTTTCTGGCGGATCTCATAGTACTACACCACGACTACGGCTCTGACGGCTTCCACGATGCCTATCAGGCATTCCCTACAATGTAAAAAATGGCGTCAAAGTTTGGTGCCTTCGACAGAGTCCCGGCTTGGTCCCGGCTCTAGACGGCTAGGCCGTACGGTAGACTTGTCACCGCCGATCGATCACGGCCCGGGCCGCCTCCCTGTCCTACGTAGTACGGGAGGCATGATCCACGTTGAGCATAATCGAAATCTAGACAAGAATCTCTCGACGGCGGCCGTGATGTTATTCGTGATTGAATACAAAGAAAAGGAATCAGGTCGGTATTGCCAGCACATTGTCAGCACTTACTACATGACAACAGATTCAAAAACCCCTAAGTCTGTAGCTAACACACAATGAAGGAATAGGCGAACGTGTATTATATCCCACATCACACCAATCCCGAAGATACTGCAGATATGTGTGTAGTCCAAACGTTCTTGGTCTGAAAACGGGACGCAATTGGAACTAGTAGTTAAGATTCAAGAGATCAGCTACAATCAGCATTCCAGAAAAATATCTGACCTTTGAGCAGGTCAAAGGTCTCTGTGATATAACATCCCGTTCGTACAGAGCTCCCCACTGAGTATGAGGCAGAGCGCCGGGAGCGTAATCTTGTATAGAAGATTTGGCAGCTCGCTCGAAATGCTCGCCCGGCACCGATCTTCAGCGGGCTAGACGCCATCCATCCAGAGACAGCCTGAGGTATACGGCCATGCTCAGAGGTTACAGTGAGATATCGGAGGATGGGGAGGAGAATTTTATAAGCCGAATGGTGCTCCAACAGAAGCGTGCCAGTCTCCGTACTTTAGACTGGCAGACCTCCAAATGAGAACTCGTACCAAATAGTAGGAAGACACTCACCACATTCTGTATTCCTTCTGTACAGAACAGACTACTCAAAAGGCATCTATCGATGGATTCATTGACCGCCGTTGTTCGTACAATGGACGGTGACCACCACGTTCCCCTTCTGTTTGTTCAGATGCAACGGCAAGGCAGCTATAGCCTTGTCCAACGATTTCGAGTGAGCGAATGATCTCTTGGGAACTACGGGAAAGAGTCTCCGAGCAGGAATTAGTGAGAATATGATTCTGTGAAGTGGATGTTCCATCAAGCCTACATCGAGGACTCGAATTCGCTCGTGGTATCCTGATCTGTCGATCTTATCAATGAGTCTATGTCAAGACTACCGGCGGCAAGATTCTATGGCGCCCTACTTCCCACCTCTCCCTTTTCCCAGCTGATGGTTCACTCGTATCCGGCGAGGAGAAATACACCCCGTAAAAGTGAGAACCAGGTAAATGACATTCACTTCAGCAAAATGTGCGACTTATCACCACCCTGATTGCTTCACTTTCTGATTCTTCCATCTACTTCCTAACAATGTTTTCGTTGTGATAACATGCCGTACCACCGTTAACGTCTAGACCATCATCTACTCTGGAGCGTGGCTTGTCGAACACATAGGTAATAATCCAGAATCTCTCATAGTCCTGGGTGAATAATTGAGTAAAGTTATTGCAGCTCCGGATGCGCAGACAATCTCTGCTGTTTTATCCAACTTTCCAAGTCCATGGGTTGATCATGATCCATGGGAAAGGAAGGGACATGAACGATCAACTTGTTGGTAACATAATAAGCGTGTGGGCGACCTAAATCGTTAAATCTTTAATTAGAATGTTATCAAAGATCAATTTCTGATGTGTACAGAGACATGCACATTCTTGTTTTTTCTGTCCGCCATATCTGTTCCACCCAGGTACCAGACCCATAGCATTGATATCGTCGGTTATCGGCCAAGAACTCAGAATCTGACAAGGATAGTCGCTGGTGAGCTGTCACGGGTCTGTTCCTCCTTTTTTTTTTGGAACGTTTATGGTAGTTTTGAACGCCCTGCACTGCAGGGGTCCCTCCAGCAGGTGGAGCGACAGGTTATGTCAGGCCCGTTAGTGAGTCTAGGTCTGCCATCGACCCCGAGAGCGTAATATTGTGTGAGATATATCGAGTTATTGTAAGCCATCTGTTTTGTGAAGGCGCCGCACAATATGCTGACTACGCGATGTAATGCAGGATGTTCTGTTCCTCGCGGAGGTGGTATGTTGTCGTGGAGACATATATCACTTCAGGGGATCCAGGAGCCTTTATGAGACTCGCTATGGGCTGAAAGCCCACGGGAGTCGGGTGACCCATGCTTGTAAACCGATGTAAAGGCAGTCGTTTATGAAAAATCTCACGGCCACAAAGTATTATCTAGGGCCTCAAATGATTACTCCACCATCAATCCGCTAAAGGCTGCATGTCAACTTAACCCGCTCTTGTCCTTGGCAACAGTTAACAGTTAAGGGCTGTAAAGGAATGACTTACGAGAAAGAAGTAACTGGATCCGGTTGGAGGTTCTTGAATACCAAATTTTGGGGTTTATACTGCGCGGGTTTTCCAAGTGACCATCGTCCATGTGTACTGATCACAACAAGTGACTAAACCTTATATCGGAAGACTAGGCTATGGAACTTCGGTGATTGTGCTAACAGCAGTGTGCTGTACATGAGAATCAGAGAGCCCAGCGGATCTGATACATTCAACACGAAATCTCGGGTGTATTATCTTCGGGCTAGACGGGGCAGTTGTCCTGATTCGACGCTGGCAATACTAGATATTTCCGAGAAGGATCTCGCTTTAAATATGACTACGTTCCATGTGTAACTCGCAAATACATCTGCATGAGTACGTGAATGTTATCAGGGTCTTCAGTTAACAAAACGCAGAGACAACTTTTTGATGTTTTCTTGTCAGAACGAAGCGCAGAAAGAGTTGCCATAGGTCACAGAGGGAGATATCAAAGAGAAGGATGTCACAATGATCAATACTGACTCGGCGGTGTACAAGCTTTTCATATCGTGAGCCGAGCTCAGCCCCGTTTGACACGACGGAAGGATATCCGATGCTAAAAACAAGAAAGCCTCAGTAGTTATTCGGACCTTCTATACTTTCCTATTCAGTACCAGAAGTAGCATCAAACCCTGTCTAGCGCTCAAGCCAGGATTTCTTGTTTCGCCGTACCGAGATTTACCGTCCATCCGAGCCTTAAAAATACGAAGTCCTGATGTTGAAATTCAGGGTCGGCAGCGCTCTCCAGAGTCGCCCACAAGACAGAAAAACCAGGGTAGGATTCTCATTGATATCATTACCGACACTTGCCCTGTGGCTAGGCTCCTCAGGGAGCCAGATGGCGCCATCTCTTCCAGGGATAGTCGAGGGGCGTTGCAAGATCACTGCTCAGTGGCTCGGAGGACAGTAGACGTCGCCTTGGTATTGTAAGAGCTTTGAAGTTTGCGCCAGACAAAAGAAGCACCTTGATGTCGGTCACTGCACAAGTGGCCAAAAAACTTGCGAGAAGCAGACTCAGAAAGTGGGCAAGGGAATGTGTATGACCACCGACGCAAACGTATAGGGTACTATGCAAGTCACTGTAGAGCATTATGTGATGTTGTGGAGGTCCGGACTAGGCCGTTTCGGGGACTGTTGATTACTTCGCTGTGAAGAAAAGATAAGAAAAGGTTGGTTTCGATGAGGCCAAGGGATGTTTGGCGTGAAAAAAAGAAGCTTGTTGATGATGCGCAATAATATGAGGATGGTCATATGCTTGGATTGTTTTGCGCCACTGACATGACTCAGAGGTCTATAGAGGCCCCGCAGTCAGGTACTGATTGCCAGATACACCGAAAATACGAACTTAACTGTCAGACGGGTCCTACAGTAGTTCAAAGAGTCGACCTGGATCGAACCTGTTATATGTAAGGTATGCGAATGATAAGTACTGGAGCATGAAATGTCCCAGTCACTTGCTTTGAACCACAACGGGAGCTACGAAGGATCGTGCGCTTGCGTCTCCCCTAAGTGGGAACCCCGATGCTGTGCCTCAGTGTGCTCACAGGCTTATCGATGTTTCCCAAAATGCAGGGTACTCGCCGATTGGCTTCTTGTCGTACTCCCAAGTAAACGCCCGACCAATGGGGTTAGTCAAGGTCTCGACGACGACGGTGCCGACAATGGAGCCTTCAACCGGGTCGGAGAACAACCTCGGCTAACAGCTTGTGTAGAGTGTCATGGTATTGTCAACCACCTTCGGGAAGGCAGTTCCGTCCTCTGGAGTAATAAGAGCAACTGGTCGATAACGGCCCGTTCCTGTGTGACTTCGATTACTCGCTAGTATTCATTACTTCGAAACAATAACTGAAGTTTGTAGAATCGATCAGTCTCATCCGGAAGAAGGCAGCGTCATTTTACGAAGCTGTATAAACAAACCTGAGTGTTGAGACAATGCCACCGAAGAAGCGGACACTCACCCTCCGAGTCGGGGTGGCGAAGCTACATTCTATTTTTAGATCTTTACATACACTGTTGAGTATCGCCAGCCGACAATCGATATCGAAGTCCCCCAGACCGCGGCATGGGAAAAGGGTGGAAGACACAGGGTCCTCCTCACATGATGAAATATTCTTTTCGGAGTCATCATGTCACCGATTCTTAAAGTTCGCCACACCACGGAATTGGGCAGAACGCGCCGAGACATTCGCAAGGCTCAATTTTCGAGGGCGGGACGATTAGCATGAACATTTACACTGCACAGGTTGAAGGCCTTCGACGTCGAAGAAATGGCCGGTAAGTACGGGAGCAGCAGTGTGGAGCTAGGCCAAGAGTGGGGTAGCAAGATAAAGCAAGAGTCGGATGCGGGTAAATCATAAAACAGCAAGAACGTGTAACAACTTGCAAGAAGGATGTTCAGTGTCGGCTTTTGCCTCGCATCCTAGTTATGATCTAGGAGCTAATCCCGGCATAACATCAAGATTCGCTTCATCAGAAAAGACCAACTTCTCACAGTCCAATGCGTGTTGGGTAGCGTCCACGAAGATGTCGATGCCTGCAGAAGCTTGTGTACTTGGGTACTGCGTTTTTTTAAATGCCTACAGAAGGTGCTGATATAAACAACAGTCGTATAAATCAATATAATCATACCCACTTGCGAACAGGTCATCAAAGGATAAATTCTATGCTCACTGCCGTCTTTGTATACTCGTCGGCTTGACTGAACAACGCTGTCGAGTATTGGAAGCATTTCTACCGCCTGGAGCCTTCCGTCACCTCGTGAGAACCAAAAAAAAGGGTGTTGACATCATGCTTAGTGGCCGATTTCGATAGTGTCAAGTACTGCACAACGAGTCCCTGAATGTGAAATAAATTCAATATCTCCATGCAATGAAAGCGAAGGCTGCGTACGTGCCATGGGTCCAATACTCGATTGAAGCTCAACCTGGACGCTCTTTGTCTTGTAGGATGCATGGCAGGAAACCAAAATATGTTATAAGAATTTCGAAGCGAGTGACAGAGAGCTGATGATGCACATGCATGTTGACTGGAGGGAAAGAGAGGAAGGACGGATTTTATGCGTGCAGCATCCGTAGTCGGACAAAATATGGGTCTTCCATTGAGAGGTCTATACTGCATTCGGAGCTGATCCAAATCGGCATGAAGGCACAAGTGATCGACCTGGGGGTTGTATGTAGCAGGGCCAAATTAAATAGCGGAGTATCCTTCTGTGTCTTTGCTTTCGAGCGACTGGGCCTTTGAGATCCTTTACGAGAGTGAAAAGGGGTTCCTTTTATAAGAAAGCTTATATACCTTGAGGCGGGCGTTCAGCATTGCCAAAAGGGCTAGAAGGAAACAGAAACGTACTAGTGCTACACATCCAACACAGCTTCATTTCCCTCAAAAAAAAACTGTGTCCGCCTCCAGTCAAACCCAAACCAGCCTCAGTGACGTCATTCAAGCCAAGTCATGTAAACCGTTCCCACTTTTGAGTGTAAGTTTGCGCAGCCAAAAATGGAAGATGGCGAAGAAATCATGATGGTTCGAAAGGACCTTGGTCCGGCCCGGACCTTCCGAGATTCGGCTTTCCTACTAACAACCGTCAACAAAATCTGCCACCTAGAAGAACTGAAGTTTTTTGGTTTTTTTTTCCGCTAATCGGCGTATATCTGACTATATCCGAAGGGTTGAAATTATCGCGGAGGCACAGATTCATACCGGATTGCCCGCTAATTTCTACGAATTTCATACGAGCAGTCATGTCAGATATACCCCCAGAAGTCATCGAGAAAATAGTCGACGAACTCGACGACGACGGAGAATCACTTATCGCTTGTCTATCTGTTTCCAGAGCCTTCCACAGTCGAGCGCGGTATCATCTCTTCCAAACGGTCCAGCTCGAGACGGATTCAGACTTTTATCAGTTCATCTCCCTCTGCGACATCTCTCCAGTGATTCTGGGTCTGGTTCAGTCGCTCAGGATATTTCCCCGCACAAAGGCAGTGCCACATCTGCCCCTCTTTCCTAATGTCACTTCACTACACATCGGGGGTCATCTTCATGATGAATGGCAGACCAACTTTCCTTCGACTGCTTGCCTTACGCTAGAGGAACTCGTATTTCCCAGCGCGCAGAGCTTCAGGTCGTGGATATGCGCATATCCATGCCTTGCATCCTTATCCGTAATGTCTGTTGTTATCTATCGCCTGGGATCAATAGGTCCCTACGCGCTGGCGAGGGGCCCTCCTTTGGAGTTTCTCTCCCTTGCATATGTCAGCGAGAACCTGTACGACGTATTTCTAGGGAGCCCAAGCAAATCCATAAGTCGTTTCGCATTACATGGAATACGCAAAATCCGGCACACGACCATGTTCCCGTACGATGCTACTGGGATAAGCGAAATCCTGGCCGTCAGTCGTGAAACACTTCAAGAGCTCGACATGAGGGTGCAACTCTTTGGTGAGCACCGCATAACTTTGCCTTCGTTTACTCACTGGCCGTCATTAGGCCCTCTACAAATGTTCCACGAACTTGTGGATATCTCACAGGTGCCGACAGTGAACTATCGGGTCGCCAGCGTCAAAATTCCTGTCTCGGACAGTATTAGCTGGCTCTCCTGTTGCACCGATCTGAAAAGCGACCGCCCTGCATATATGCAGCGACTCGTTATTCACGTCGACCTGCCAGATTGGTTAGAGGAGCTGGCCTTCTTTCAAAGTCTGGAGCCGTTGGACACAATTCTCACCGATCCTCGGTACTGCGTACTCAAAGTAGTTCAGTTCAATTTGAAGGGAGAGGAGAGACACTTGTCCCGTGAGAATTGCCAGGTCATTCGGGACGCTATATTGATGGCTTTGCCCAAATTACAAGCACTCGGGCGACTGGTCGTGGAAGACGAGATAATCTAAGCATCATAAACGATGTCCCGGTTTCTGCTTTTGTTTACGTATCTCGGGGACATTACCAGCGTCGAGACTGTAGTTGAGTTTCTCGCTTCTCGTCGCATCATCTACTGTATTGTCTTGTTCGTTACTGTAGAGCCAGCATTGTCCATGCAAAATGATTGGGATGGTTGCGATTGGTTTACATCCTACATGCATATTGACAGAGGTCCGTGATTGATTTCGACAGAAATTAAGTCTTCAAGATTTAAAGTGAACCACAGTGCATCCTGCATAGTATATTTGGGGAAAGATCAATACAGTATCATTCAGAATCCCGACGTTATTATCTTCTGGTAGGTGGAGACCAAGTCGAACGAACATTTGGGGAATCGAGTCAGTAAGAGTCCATATATCCTGTGAGTCCAAATTCTGCCATAAGGCTTTCGATCGACCAGAAGTGTCAATTTTGATGCTTTTTACCAACAGCGCTCGCAGCTACCATTCCGTAGCAGCTCGTATTCTCCTAGAATTTTTTGCAATTTTGCGCAGCGCAACTTGAAGTAGGGTCAAACCCGGTACAATTTGGCCAAATCTCCGACGTAAATTCACAAAATTGAAGGAACGGGTTGCTTCAGAATTTTGGATTGATACTTCTGGTGCCGGTCGGTACTACTAGCAGGTGCCCAAAATGAAACGGATAGGACTCGGCTGGCGGACCGACCTCCGAAGTTCGCCGCGGTCAGCCTTGACAACAGCTTGATCATTAACTTTTTTCGCCAACTTCTTACAAGAGGCTCAGAGCATTGAGCAAGTACGCCTCCTTCCTTTCTCTGGCGAAGGAGCTCTTGCGTCAAGCGTTCTGTGCGCTGCTTCACGTTGTTATCTTTCTTATCCGGTCAGAAATGATGCGCTCTCCTTATCTCTCGAATGAGATATGCAATGTGCTTGTTTGGATTGCGCTGATTGAAATGTTCCTACAGTAGTGCCACGATTTTCTGACGTTTCATGTGCGAAACAATTCTTACTCGTCGCTCGCAAAGGGGAGCCGTGGGCAAGCCAGATAGGTTCGTCCATTTTCACCGTCTCATTTTCCTTCCAGCCTGAATTTGGTTTTTTCGCACAATGAAGTTAGACGATAAATATCTCATCTTGGCACATGAATTTATTGAATGTACGTGAAAAAATCGTCTTTGTTTATTAGGCCCCTCGAATCGTCATTTTGATCTGCTCTTCTCTTTACCTGGATCAGACTCTCCATTTTAGAACGCGTAACTCATTCTGCTGCGCACATATCATTACTAGTCCCGACCCGCTAATGGGATCTCCTGGAGTGTTCTGATGCTTCCGAAGCTCCGAGGGTGTTTGTGGACTTATGGTAGCCAATCGGTAGCCAGTCCAAATGCTTTTGCATGCGTTTTCCAAGATCGTGTCACACCATGAAGGTATTGCTCATGGAACTTAAGTCTCAATTTCCTACAAGTACTTTCATCATCGAGACGTTGGACGCGCCCGTGCTCCGTAAACTGGCCGACACGGGCAATCTCAGATCCAGACGTATACCTACAAATATCTATGAGCTATCATCTGACATTGCAGTAATAGCACCATACCGGTGTCTGATGAGGTGATTGTTAGTCGAACTTCGACATCAATATATGTCGATGTGTGCTTGACAACCTTTGCCTCTTACTCCCACTTCCCTCTGCAAAACGAAAGCGAGGAGATAACGATTCTATCGTAATTCATTTCCAGTACATAATGCCAGTTGCCGCGCCCCAGCTAGGATCCTACAAATATGTCTCAGAGACCAAGGTCTGTTATCATTGTCTAATCGCATATCGCGCTAACGGGAATGATAGGAAGATCTTGACTGGGCAGACCTCGTCAGCGTTGATCTGAGTTTGTACGGTACCCCTGAGGGCAGGAAGAAACTTGCAAAGACCCTTATCGAGGCTGTCCGCGAGAAGGGTTTCTTCTATGTCAAGAACTTCAACATCTCCCAAGAGCGAGTCGATCAGCAGTTCGCCCTTGGTAAACGCTTCTTTGAGCTACCAGCTGAGGAAAAATCTGCCTATACGCCCGACATGGGTGAGCTAGCTGTTTTCATCAGAGAAGGGGGTCATTGAAGGAATTTGAACCACGTAGGCAACGGTAAGGTCAACGGCTACATCCCTGCCGGTCGGAAAATGTGGGTATCTTTCAAGCAGTTTACCCATCATTATTTACGGACCTTCTCGTCCTAGTATCAACGTTGAAGCGGGGATCAGAGACCGCACGGAAATGTATAACATTCCAAGTCAGTTCGACTTGGTATACTCTCGTTCATTCTGACTGATCATCAGAGTTCAATAATCACTTCTCCCAAGTGCATCCGCCTGTAATAGCAGAGAACCTCGATGAAGTCGAGAACTTTGCTAGAGTGGGTGCTTCTCGATTATAAGAATTCAGTGTTTAATTTGATACACTTTATTCAGTCCCTCCATAGTGAGGTTTTGGATCCTCTGTTTGTTTTACTGGCCATCGCACTAGACCTTCCCGGGGATACATTCACTAACCTCCATAGATACGAGGAGAAAAGCGAGGTGTGTTTCTGCCTTCGTTGCCCTATTCCATGGACAAGCGCCTGAACATGGTATGTAGGATCACCTGAGATACATGAAATATTCGAAATTCAGTGAAGAGGAAAATAAGAAGCTGACGAACTGGTCTTACGGACATACTGGTAAGTCCCATAAAATCACGGTTGAGACTGGCGCAAATCAACTTCTCTTAAGACCTCGGAAGCTTTACTCTTCTCTTCCGTCAACCAGTAGCGGCGCTTCAGATTCGATACCACTCTACTGGCGAATGGAAGTGGGTAAAACCTCAGGATGCTACTCTCACGGTTAACGCATGCGACGCACTGTCGTTCTTAACGGGAGGATACGTCAAGAGCACAGTTCACCGGTTCAGTGACCTCTCGTAGATCCCGTACGGACCATTAACATATCATCTTCTAGCGTGACCGTTCCACCCAAAGACCAGCAGCATGTCGACCGTTTGGGGCTGCTCTACTTCTCCAGGTAAGTGGAAATATAAGACTCTACTTAGATCCGCATTAAATTTATTGACTCTGTAAGGCCTCATAATGATGTTGCTCTCGCGACCGTCGAGAACTCCGGAGTGCTGAAAGGTGTGGAACACTCCCAGAATCAATTCGAGTCTAGCGGAAACAAAGTGCCGACGATGGAAGGTCAGCTGCCGAGTACAGTTTCAAGCGGTTTTCTGACCTCATCTTTACGCTTAGAGTGGACCTTTGCCAAGCAAACATGGCAAAGGGCCAAAGGAAGCCGAACCGGTGAATTCAGTACGGCTACTATTCTTCCGGGCTTCAAAGAGCAAGTTTATGTATAGCAACTTTGGGACAACCGGAGGAATTTTGGCCTTCAGAGGCAACTCGAAGGCTATCGGTAGCAACGCTTACTATACGTCCTATCCAACGCATCTTTGTATTTGTTTATGACACCCTCCTTTCGCACAGGCTCATCTGCATCATTGTTGTAACATCCTATGACACTTCCCTTCTTAATACGACAAAGAGCGTATCATCATCAATACGAGCAGGAACTGATGGTAACCGATAAAATTCTAGCTCGGATCCTCTGCATCTAGTCTAGGCATGAATGCGCATAAAGTATTATTCCTGTATAATGTTGGCATGTTTCGCAGGAATAAAAAGAAAATGGAAAGTTATAATCGCGATTCCCGAGAGCGGAAACCAATGCTCGCAACGAAAGAATGGAGCCGTAATTTCGGCGATAAATGAGAGATTGAAATTTGAAATGAAGCTGCCCCACTTCAATCTTTGACAGTAATTGCGCTGCGCAATCTCTTGAAGGACATTCTAGTTCACAATGAATCCGGTTTCCTCTGCATCTCCCTTGCAGCGCATACCTTTCATTGCAATTGTGCAAACGACCCAGTCAGCGTAACAGCAGCCAAAATACTAAAGTCAAGTCATATGCGGGTCGCACTCAAAGATAGACTTTCCAACGAAGGACGAGCGGTTCCGAGCGGAGTCCTACTATGTATATTTTGGACAGTATGTATTTTTCACTCTAGGAGAGAGGGAATTCCATAAAAGTGACTAGGTGACTCACTGTGCATGATGTTCGAGCGAGGATGTAGTTTAATCTGATAACTGGTGCATTCTTAAACAAGCAATTCCTGATACTCCTTTAATTTATCCAACATAGCCAGGAGATCAAGCTCTGGAAGTTCTGCCATAGCGGGTGAAGCAATCTCCAAGAATTTCTGGGAAAGATGCAAGTAATATAATTACATATACAGGTCAAAAACAGAGCAGCACGTACCCTGAGTTTGTTTGAACTATGTGCCATTTTATCAAGAACATTGCCTATGGCGTCCAGTGTTGAGATTCAGGTAAGTCAGCATCACTCGGCATGATTAGTAAGTATAGAAATGGGATGAAAGTTGGAGAAGATACTAGATTAGATGGTAAATAGTATATATACAAGTGAATAATGGGCAGACTCCTTGCGAGTTTGTAACCCAGTAGCCAGGGAAGCTACAAGCATATACTCAGTAATTCCAACATCCAGGTCATTTGTTACCAGCCCTACCTGGAGCATGAATGCCTCGAGTTTGGCAATGTTATGATCAAGAGTCCCAGACAACCCAAGTGCTAAGAGGTAGGGTCTAAGCTTGGATGACAATACAGGCAGAGAATTTTATGATTTAGACAGATATATATTAAGATGGTCCAAATCATCATTGATTGACCCAAGCAAGTCCATAGATTTGTCAACCTCCTTGTGCAGTTGGGAAAGGGTATCATCGACTGTGTCACAAAACTTCTTCATTTGTGTCTGTACCATTTCATAAGATGATGAGGATGGCCAATACCACATACATTTGATGGGTTTCTCCAGAGGTGCCATCTTTCAGATTACAAAAAAGTGAATAGAGTGTCAAGAATAAGAGATTATGACTTGCACCTGTTCCTTGAAGGTTTTCAAGGCGTCATACCCAAATTCATTGACAATGCGCATCAAAGATCTGAACTTTCTAAGCTCATTCCTCTTGTGCAGGAATCACTCAGTGAGCTCCAAGCAAACATCTTCCAAAAGCTGGTGATCAAATGCAGCCTCAATAAATATTTGGCTGAACATGTCAATCTGAACAGCAACAGCCTCAAAAACAAAGCCGTTGGAGATATTTGTGAGGTACAATTTAATGTGATGAGATCTTCAGCTTCAAGGTTGAGGAGCATGGCCATACTAACAGTCCTGTTGAAGAGTATCTTGGAGTGTTCATCATGGAATCGCCAAGGGGATGGTGTCAAAGGGCATGTACCAAAATACTCACACCGGATGTATAATCCAGTTGAGCTTGAGTGCGAGGTAAAGCTTCCCAAGGTGCTACTAAAGAAAAGTGCGATCCCAGAGCATGTTGTCATGATTGCTGCCCTGAAGCCATGCCCAGCACCAGATATCAAGTCACTGACAGGCTTCAGAAGGCAGTACAACAATATTGCCACAAATGAAATCAAGATGGAGAAGATGATGATGGTGATCACTGGACCTCTGTCTGGACTAAAGGTAGATTGAGGGGGGGCCTTGCATGATTCATGAACCTGCCAGTGACAAGGGTGAGATGTCAAAGAATGGGTATCAGCTTTAGCAACATCATCCAAGAGAGACATAGAGGAGAAGATGAACTTTGATCTGGATGGTAAAAGTTGAAAGATTGTGCTACTTATAGTGGAGTGAGCCTGATTCAACACCAGGGTAAAGTGACTGACGATGGTTGCTGAGATTGTTTTCATGTAGATATTAATACTGGCATATTGTATGTTAGATATGTAGAAGTACTACTCACAAAAAGCTGACCTGGCATGGTGATTTGAATGAAAAGCAAAGTGGTGACCATCATTCACAACAAAGGAGTGTGAGAAATAACTGTTGTAGTCTCTTGTTGTCTACTAAGCACAACGTCCTGATGAGAGGGAACAGGAAGATCTATAGCAGCACATCACCAGTATAATCATAGTAGCAAGGAACTGAATTGACATTTTTTCACCAGTTACCAGCTAATACTACCTGAGAGTCAAGCAACAGGAACAAGGGTAACCATTGCAGGGACTGATAGGTCACATGTGCCCATCATTTGTAAGTCATGGTATATCATCCTTTTTTTTTTTTTTGACTCTCAATTTCTATACCGCTACCTGTAATTTATGTACAGAGATGTGGTGGTGCTCACTCAAGGCAAGCTCCTGGTGGCTACAGTAGGTATGTAAGTGGATATCCAGCCTTGAATGTATAGGTTTTCTATCTCTTCATTGTGTCACATTTTGGGTATCGTGGTTTGTACCAGGTCACCCTATAGCAGCAGCCAAATAGAAAGGCACCTGACTCTAGGGCTCAGTGGGCACAGGCTTCATCATCAAGTGTGATGCACAAGGAGGCATGGGTCTCATCTCCTTTGAGTTCTCCCCCAGGAGTGAGGAAGTGCATGATTGCTGCTTGAGGTACACTGCTGCTCATTGCAGTGTGCATGCCAAGGTCACTGTTGTATGTGAGGAGTTCAGTTGTAATGTTCTCCATTGGGCTGTCAGTTGGGTTTATGTCCTGGCAAGGGATCTGACCAATGATGAGCTTCAGCCATGGTTTATCACAGTGTACCGAGATATGTGTACTATCCAGACCCAAAATCTCTTGTAGGATGGACTTAAGACTCTCACACTGCCAGCGAGACACTAGGAATTCGTCCATGTTCCTGCCATTGGCTAGGGTGAGGCTGCCATATCAGGTGTATCATACACCTGCAAATTGGGCATGGAGAAACTCCTGCTCATGGTTCTTGTTGGTGAAGTGTGTGTTGAGAGCTGTGCAGACATGGTACTCCAAAGGGTGTTCTGTCGGTAGGTCAATGGCGAAGTTGGCAGCTATGCATGGGGCTCGCATCTTGTTGCTGTGGTTTTGGCCTGCCGGCTGTGGAGCATGTATGCGTGGGTGCTTCATCCTTTGCCTGGTGATTGCGGCATAGGTGGGCTTCTGTTGGGGGGCAGATGAAGGGTGGTCAGGTGCAGGTGGGCGCTGTTAGTCTGGCCAGGGTCAGGCAGATTTTGCTGACCCTGACTCTAGCCCTCAACAGAAAAACAGCACTCTCCTGACCCTCAACCCCTCACCCCCAGGTTCGGGGCTAGGAGGGTCAGGCCAGGCCAGGGTCAGCCCATAAATTTTTGTAGTCCTAGTTAGATGTAAATACTTGTATATATAAACCAAGTCTATTTAATCTGCATCGCACTCTACATCATCATCAAAAAATGGCCCAATGCTCATCCATATTTCATCCTGAGCAGTCAAGCGCCCATCTCGATATGCTGCTTTCAAATGCTGTAAGGTTTCAAATTTCTCAGCCCCAAGCTTACAATGACAAGGGTCAGTGTCAGTGCGTCCAGCATAAGAGAAAGCATGCTCTGAGGGTGTTGATGAACCTGGTACAGTGAGATAGTTGCGAGCCATGGCAGATAGTACAGGATATTTGTCTTGATGTAACTGAACAACATTTAGAAAGTCAGTTGTTGCCAATAGATAGAACAATAATAATGTACACCCCACCATGTAATAATATCCTCACAGAGCGTATGATTAACAGGCTTGCTATACATGTACTCATCAAGCTCAGCTGTTGCACTTTCAGGTGTAGGGTCAGGCATTGGGGCTCTCTGGTGAATGATCTCCTCCATCCAGTCCTCAGTAGATGTAGAGCCTATTAATTTTTTATTCGTCTAGATAAACATTAATTCATGGCTCACATACCTTGGGATTTTAATGCCTGAGTGATAGTATTGTCAGAGGAATGACTAGTGGGAGCCATGGGTCTGGTAGCTTGTTCCTTGTACTTGAGAAACTAATCTATGCGTAAGACAGAAAGAAAAACTACATCAACAGTAGCAACATACAATTTCCGACATCCTTTTCATGGACTTCTTTATTGAATCATCCTGCCATGCGACACGGAGATATGTGAGCTTATGGCCCAGATCAAGAACTACGAAACTAGCATCAGAAATGTCTGCAAATAATGCAAGTCAGAGCTTTCCATGACAAATGAAATATATAGATGTATGCTCAGTAGCATGGTACCACTTTCGCAGGTTCTTGAGTCCAGCCTCAAGAGCAGGATGTACCGGCTCAAAGGTTGGGTCCTCAAATAAACCCTCCCACTGCGACTGTAGACGCTCCAGGATTGGATAGACATGCTGGCAAGTAGGAGTCTTCTCAGCAGACAGATCTGAATGTGCATGAGAAATAAACTGGTAGTATTGTTAGTATAACACTCAGAAGAGCAGAGTTTCCCTGTACCGCAAGAGATCAATGAGCAAGAGAGATAATCTCCCACTCCTCGTCACTCATCAAAAAGTTGGCATATTTCTTCCCACCAGACAGTGGTGGAAGGCATTTGTCTATATCTGCCACCATACAGAACATATCAATGGCCTGTCATGTACTCAGATAAGTCACAAAACCCCAGACAATATTGAATGCACCGGATGAACAGATAACACATGTTCAAAGCAGTCACTGAGACTGCCCCATTGTGTATGAACCCAGGTTTTAAGTTTGAGTACAGGGCATCCACGAGACTCACAGAGGTGCAGCAGGTACTCCTCAGCAAGCTTGGATCCTCCTGAATGAACCTGCATGATGAAGGCGAGAATTTTCCCAACAACATCACTGGGCTCAAACTCAACACTTGTAGCAGCGACTATGGCATCGACATCTTTTGGGCCAGCTTCAACATCCAATGAGACATCAACTTCCATTGTAACAAAGTCAGAGTGGATATCTTCGATATCTTGCAGGTTGTTGTCAGGTTGCTGGTGGAGGTGTCGCTTGGTCTTCATAATGGTGGGGATTTGAAGAGCAATGATGAAGTGACCTCCCATGAGGTGTATACCATGTTCAATGCATCTAGATAGTATGTAGCTTTGAGACGAATAGAAAGGCTCACAGCCACTCACCTTCCTCTCATCTCTACAGGATTATACTTCAGCTTTTTCGGATCTACTTGGTTACAGAGATAGCAAATTGCGACATTGTTAACAGTCACATTATCACCAACAAACCACCCAATCTAAACGAGTCTGAGGAGAAGAAAGATCTAAAGACCAAAATAACATACCTGTTCATGCCAGCTATGTTTGTCCACCACATGTAGCAACTCTTTCCCCACTGCCTCGCCTGTGTGTCATCCCTTTGTCCTCTTGAACTCCAAAAGCTGTGATTTAAGCATCCATTTGGTGCGTTCATTGGCATCAGCTTGAATGTAGTGGATGGTGAAGGCAGAGAAAGGACGTTGTCGTTTTGTTGACCAGCTATCATAGGTGACTGATATCTGGGACATGATGTTCTGATGGTTGTTAGAGAATGTTCTCGGTTAAAAGTAGACCTACCTTGATTGTTGTACTGTCAATTTGATCCAGAATATCAGTCTTGCGAGTGATGTTATCGGAAATCATGGTACACTGTGGGATATCTTGTGCCATGGTCTTGGGCTGCATATACTTGAGGAGGTGATGGAAAGATGGGCATTGAGATATGCGAAATGACTGCAGAATGGTGAGTTAATGTTACTACGTGTTATATTGTTGCACACACCAAGTCACAGTCCACCAGAAACTCTGTAACATATTCAGCCAAGCCAGCTTTTGTGAAGGGGGGTGGTGGTGCCAATTTGACGATGGTGAACTCAGATATGTTAGCCTGTTTTCTGATATATCTATCAGTCCACATGATGGAAGCTAGTAAAGAATATGGCGCTTACTTTCCATTATTCTCTTCCCACCCCTTGGGTGCCTTGGCTTTTGGCTTGATCTTATGCTCCTCACAAAGTTGGAGGTACATTTTATAATGTTTGGGTGTTCTAAAGTCAACATGGTGAGTATTTGAGACATCTTTAAAGTGCTGCCAAGCTCTGTAAGGCTCACCAAGTAATATGCTGGCACAATGTTGAAACATTGCCTGCAAAGAAGGTATCTTTTTCAGGTAGACCATTGTCCCTGTATCCATCAATCAATTGACCTTTGAACAGCTTGCGGAATCATGCCATTGAACTCACCTGCACAGGTGGCAGTAATTCCCAGCCTTGGTGATGCCATTGATCATGCGGGCATCTGCACGGAAGCACAATCACAGGTCTGCAGTCTCAGCATTACACATCCGTCTAGTAGGCTTCTAGAAGACTATTAATGTGGCTGTAAGAGACAAAACACGAATTTTGTACCCCTCTTTCCTTGTTCTTTACCTTCCAGTATCTTTTCTCCCCCTTGTCAAGCTCCTCTCCCTCACTCTCTGCCCCTTCAGTTTGGGTATCAACAACATCACTAATCTTTGGCCTTTTGCTCAAGCTCAAAAGCTCAGACTCGTTTGACTCAGATCCTTGTCGACGTTTGGATTGACTGGGCTGTGCTCATGCTCATGCTGGAGAGGAAGTGGGTGAATATATCCATTCCATCTCATTGACTGACTTCAGCATCCCATCTGCATTGACAGCATCGCCATCAGGCTTATTGGAGTCCTTAGGTATGTTATCCTTATCAATAACTATCAAAATAAACTCTTTCAGCAGTTGTTTTGCAGGGCTATAGATACATACTCATGTCTGTGCCACTGTTGCCACCTGAATGAAGCCATGATGTGATCTCTTGAGCATCAACTGCATCATTGTTGATGTCTGCGAGCTTGGATGTGACTTGGATGCATCATTTAGCATTTTCTGGGAGTATAAGTGTTGGATTGATCTCATTGTGAGCCATCGTTGCACCTTCTGTACATGTGCACAGCTCACAGATCTAGTGGATTTCTCAGCACAGCCTTTTCATTTTGGTGTCACAACATGATACTCTTGTGTGGTCAGTGGCTTGAACCTTATTTTATCAGTAGATGTACTGTAAAACCTGTATTTATTAATATAAAATTGACAGATAACTGTTGGAAATAGGACCATTTTTTCGAGGGCCAAGAGGGTCGAACCTCAACTTGCACTTCCTCCAGTTGCTGACCCTGGCCTTGGCCCATTGTCACAGTGCTGGCCCTTGCCCTGACCTGACTCTGACCCTACGAGTTGAGTCGGGGTCGACCCATGGGTCTCAAGGGTCAGGCCTGACCCACAGCCAGACTAGGTGCTGTTGCCTTGCAGAGGTCTTCTTAGTGGCCAGGGGAGAGGGGAGAATGGATGTGAATGACTGGATGGCATCCTTGAGCAGAGTGGCAGAGGCCTCCAGGATGGGAGCTCCACTGTTGGTGAGTGTGGTTGCTGTTTCCACTACAGTGACCAACAGCACATTGAGGTGCTTGATGAGATCTTTGAGTGTGGGTGAGGCCTGTATTTGTTGGGTTGCCAAGATAGCGGCCATCCACATACTGAGGTGGTTGATGAGAGCTTGTGATGGTTGGCATAGGTCTGCTGCAGATGATTGGGTGTGGGTGCCAGTGTGGATTGGGAGGGTGCTTGTGGTGGGATGTTGAAGACATCTGGGGCAGGGGTGGGATCTGGGCAGATGTCTTCTGTCCAGCTTTTTTTCAGGATCCTGTTAGTACCAGGTGATTTTATGATGCTCTCAGTAGAGTCTCTGTTAGTTATGGTGGGCAATGCATCAGGAAGTGAGTGAGGGCAACACATTCCACATTTTTGCACATTTTGGTGATAGTGGTCAGAGTGTGACATGTGTGACAGTATATCATCCTATATTGTCTCATCATTACACAGCTCCATGGCGGTACCTTCATATCATCTTCCTCCTCTCTCACCACCACCAAAATTCATGCATGAACTCTTCCGCATCTCAGGCAAGATCATTGTCTGTGTCTCACCGCCATGCATACTGTCTGCCCTTGTGGTCACATTTCAGGCACTTAGGCTTCCTATTGATTCTTGGGGCCTTGACAGCATTTGTCTTCAACAATCTGCTATGCTTGCCATTCTCATCAATTTCCTACTGCAATTCCACCTCTTGGATGCTCAGAAAACTTACCACCCTATCATCTACCAAGAACTCACCTGGACAGCACACTTGTTTCACTGAGAGGAACTGCATTACCACTGCAGACTCAGCTGTGATCATCAGCTTCCACCTCCAACATATCAATTTCATGGCCAGCTTGGTAGAAGGTACAGGACTGCCTCCAGGACATTACTTTGACTTTGAGAGCAGGTACATCAATTCTAGCATTTCTCACATACATTTTATAGATTGTGCACTACATCAGCCTTCTTCATGACACTGGGAAATACTGGATTTATGACACTGAGATCAATGAGGATTGCAAAGTATTTGTGGACAACCTTTACACTCTATGCAGATTTCAATCCCAAATCAAGTGTCGCTATCGCCTCTATCTCATGCACAACTTCTTTGAATACTTCAGGCCTTGGGGAGTGTCTCCAGTACTAAGCCTGGTAAGCTGCCATCACATAAAATGAACACTGTTATTGAATACATCTTGTCTCTCCAGTTCAACACTGCCATCAAAAGTTTGAAGAGAGCCATTGAACAAGAAGCTCTCATAGACACAGCAAGTCCTTGACTACAAGAGAAATATGCCATTAAGATCGACAATATCCTGCAACCTTCACTAGACCACTTCTTTGCTGACATCCATGTCGCATTTGGCAAGCTTGCAGCTGGTGCTCCTCCTGTAATAGAGCTCTTTGCAAACTGTAGTTCATATGGGCATCTGGTATCAGAAGGACTGGACGTCAAAATTCCTCATGTTGCAGGAGCATACCGGAATCTTCCCTGGTGGGACTCTGTGCCTATTCTTGACTTCATCACTGAGAGTATATTTGACATAAAATCTCATTGTTGAGTGATATCTGTATATAGAGATTTCCTGTCTAAGGATGAAGCAAGCATCCAGACTCTTTCCAAGCATGCAAGTATTCTCTACAATCATTTTGTAGCACTGGCATGCTATTTTGTTTGGTATGCAAATCATCCAGTGACAGTGAGTGTTTCTGTGGTGTTCTGGTATCTTATCCAACTCATGATTTCCAAGTATCACTATAATAGTACCAACTTGCAACCTCTTACTGTGGATGAACTAGCACTGTCAGTGGAAGATGTCAAGGCACAGCTTGATCAGGACTATTATGGGGCAGATCTCCCACCCTGTCGGATGATCAGTTCACATCTTTCTCTTCCTTTCAATGAGCATTCTCTTGTAGATGAGTCCATGGGAGGCTAGGACTCGTAACTCAGACAGTTTGTGATAAAATGTTCTTTCTAGAGATTACAGCACCTTTTTTGCACTATATCTAATCATATTATTTATGTACACTGGGTGTCTTGTGAATACCACATTTTCTTCTTAACACATGGGGAAAGTAGCAACAAAGGGTGTGAAAGAGTGTTCAATGTAAGTGTGAGCTTGTTATGATTTCTCACAGATATTCACTTTTTCTTTCTTAATATCCAAAGTCCAAGTCATCCCCGACCTCACGTGACCATCAGAACCAGAACCGGGAGGCTCAGGCCAGGTAACTACGGCTCGTGCATACTGCACGACAACCGTATTGTCTTCATACATTGTGACTATTATTAGCAGTACAGTTTTCGTATATAAGTAGGTAGCTCTCACTGTAATACCCCAGCTTCAAGCTAAAGTTTATCAAAACTGAACTTCTCTCTTAACTCATGCTCGACTAAGCCATTAGTCCAACTCCATCACTTACATCCAAACTCCACAAGACTCTCGGGTGGTTGTCCGAACGCGAGGCAGCCCGAGTTTACTCTTGTTTGGATCACGTGAGGTTCGGGTCTAACAATTAGCTTGAAGCTTCCCTTCTTTCCTCGCGCACGACGCAAGCAAAGACCTATGCAACAGACCAGAGACCTAACCACTGCTGAGTTCCACATCGCCCTTGTGGCCATTCTCATCCCCTTTGTCATTGTAACTATAGGCATTGGACTACGAGTCCTAATCCCATGGATACGCAAAAACCGCCATGTCCACCCACAGATGCACGAGCTTGAAACCCTCAAGCAGGAGCAGCCCCTACCCCAGCCAGAGACCAAAGAGTACATGGGCGAAGGTGACAGGGAAGCTGAAAGAGGGTGTGGACGCACTCGCCCTTGGGGCCTCCCACATCTCGCTAACCACCCCTACTGAGCCCACATGCCCGCACCTGAGTATGATGAGGATGCCTCGGAATACACTGCCTCTGTCGCCCAGATCATCAGGGTCGACACAGAGAGCACCGAGGAGTTCCCTGCCCACCCCTCCTCCGAAGAGCCCCGCCCCCTCAGTCCAGCCCACCTTCCCTGCAATCACACAGCCCTCAACCTCCCAGGACTCTACCAGTGGTCCTTCAGCCCCCTCACTGATCCTTGGCCGCAGCCACTGAGTTATACCCCCCAGCGAATGGAGCAGCTTGAGCCCCAGCGAGAGGGAGAATCTCCCGGTGACTGGTGGCATCATACCCATCAGTTTCATCCCCTCCAGCACGCAACCATCAGAATCCCAGCAGGCATCGTCTACCCCCCCACCCTCCGTATCAGTCAAAACAGAGTCCCCCTCAACCTCATCCCATGGGAAACAACGAGCACTGGAAGAGGAAGAGGACAACAAGACTCTGGAGATGGAGTCGACAATGGAGCCGCATGGCTCAGCCAAAGAACCAGAATGGCCGGAGGCAGGGGACGACTATCCTCAGGTGAAGACATTCCTAACTGAAGAGGAGGACAGAGAGGGATACAACGCTCAGTACGACGAAAGGTACGAGCACATAGTAGAAGAGATTTCATGGTTAGCAAGCATGTTGGGGATTCGATATATGGAAGCAGAAAAAGAGCGAGACGAGAAGGAGATGAAAAGGTTACGAGTACACGCTGCCCATGAGCAGGCGACGTTTATGTTCAATACAGATTTTCCCCTCTATGCAAAGCCCCCAATGCCTGACTATGACAAGTGGAATCCACCTCTCCCTAAACCACTCCCTGACTCTCCACCAAAGCCAAAGCGGCCAATCCGGCAATCAGGCGGACCCCCGATCCCAGGAACCTCCCGATTATTCGCCGGTGCAAACAAAGAAACAGCGGCAGAACAAGAAGCCATAGCCAAAGAGCGCCGGAAGCTATACCAGAGCGTTCTAGACAGGGAAGCCACCCTGGAAATCAACAAGATGGAAATTGATCAGAAGAAACAGGATCTAGAAGAATTCCGAAAGAAACATGGATTTCCCCCAAACCCCAACAAAGCCCTGCCAGACCTCCCAAACCCTGGCCAACCAGGGGGCCCACCCGACCCAGACTCGCCCAGAGGCAGAGGAGACCTATGGTCCCTACCCAGACCTCCACCAGACCGCATGCCCCCAGCTCCAAACCCCGGACATCCATGGGGTGCAGCAGACGCCAATGCCCTGTTCCTCAGGGTCAAACCCACTATGATGTGCCTGCCTGAAATATTCTACAGGAAACATGACGACATACAGAGGTTCTTCCTCCAGTGTGCCCTCTACTTCAAGGTACACCAAGGCTACTACGAAGAGTCCCAACAGATCACATTCACCACATCTCATTTCAGCGGAAAAGCCCTCACCTGGTGGGTTCACCATGCGGAACAGTATTTCAGCATCACAGAAGCAAGATACCGACTGCCCACATGGAGGGACTTTGTCACCCTGGTCTGAAAGGAGTTTGCTGACCCGGTGATATGCTTGGTAACAGCACTGGGAAAACTCTAGATATAATATACAACGAGTGTAACTCAGATATATACTAAACCCTAAGCAATCCTTGCACTCACAATCACCAATATTTAAGTTCGGGTGTTTCGAGACCGATAGAAGGCCTCTGCAAACCGGCTAGTATGGGAGGAAGTGTGAATACTCTGTTGTAAAGTGCAGCGCGACTGGTCTGGGAGTTGTCGCGATGACGTTTACTTGTACTTTCTAAGGGATATTCAAGCTATTCAATTTGACTCTACAAGGGATGAACAGGTGGGAGGGACAATAAGTTATCTTAAGGCGAAGCCTTGGTTTGGGACTCAAATTGTACAAGATGCGAAAGCACACTGGCTTGACACGAAGATGTTTCGAAGGCACACTGGCTATGGTTTAGCGCACACTGGCATCTCATGTTAGTGCACTGGCTATGATAATGATGGCACACTGGCCTGGCTCGTCTCGTATTACTTCAAGTACTCTTTTATTTATTCTATACTTTTGGTGGACTTAAGGAATAGCTACCATGAACACTGGACTACACAAAAGCCTTCGACGCGACCCAGCTCACTGGCTGTAGGCACTTGTCTTAGGGATTGCAAGTCTTTGCGAACTTAGCCAACTACTCAAATACTCCGAGGCGTCACTCAGGCCTTCAACTTGCCCTAGCTCTCTGCTAATTGGGTCAAATCTGGGGGAGGGCATTGCCTCCTGTATATTACAACAATGAGGCCTTTAAATACTGTACATGGTCTGATCCATCTTGGTGTGTTGGTCATAAACTACTAGTAAGTGGCGTCTGGGTATAGGGTTCTACTACTGGGTTGAGGGTTTCTAGGTCTGGGCCAAGGGCACGACGGACTTATAGGCCAACACGACATGTAATACTACCTATTTAGTGCTATATTGTGACGTAGTTTGTTCCATATACTCATACTGGGCAATAAGCGATGCATTGCCAGACTTGTTGGCTGGATATCCGGTTGCAAAGCTTCCTATTCCATCATGCATTCTTACAGTAGGCGTTGCACCATTGTATGGGCACCGGACACTGAGTTCTGAGCTGGTGCGATCAGCGGTTGCACTGCATTTTAATCATAATCCACTTTGGGGTGATCGGTCTATATGTCACCGATCCAAGACATGTTAATCTTCTAACTTATATTCTTTCTGAGTCAGCGTGACTGCAGGATAAGCAATGCGACCATAGGTGCTATAAGTGACAGCTTTGTTGCGTCATCTCATTTCTTTACATCAAGGGAATATTCACCCTGCAAGGGAGACCATTCAAGTCTAGTATGCTTTCAAACTTATTCTTTCTGGAATACCACATGTCTGCAGTAAATGTGACACACATACAAGGGACATAACACTTCTGTAGACATATCAAGATCTTGTACTGTTGCCTTGCTTCCTTTCCATATGGTTGGGCAATTCTTCTGCAAGGTTTCGTGTTCATGGCATCTGCTAGTATGCAGTCACTATTTCAACTTACTTCGGGTACTGTAGACATGTCTTGGGCAGGGAGTGCCTGTGTATTGACATATCAGTGATAGTTCACAGCTTATTCTGTACTTTACTTCTGGTTTTGGTGGCTTGATATGCATGTACATGTGTTCCACTGTGTCGCGACATGGGTTGATGGTGTCGCATTACTTGTTCAGTGGTCCTAGTGCGCTATACCAGCATGTAGAGCCAATCCAATATGGTACCATCGCTACACACTAAGTAATCATTGCTTTATATTGTACAGTGCATTGCTATAGCCATTAGCTAGCAACATGAAGTCTCCATTCTAGCCCTCTGTTGACAAGTCCAATCATAACTTAGCAATTGTGATCATTTTAGATACAAAATCGCGAAATTTATAGGTGGATACATAACCTGCGTATCACTGGCAGTAGAAGAAGTACACGAGCAGCGAATGTATGGACTGTGGATGCAGGATGGGAGCACAAACTGATACTTCCAAGAGTTAGAACAACAGGCGCAACTTGCCAGCAGATGGGAAGACCAAGGGGAAAAAAGTCACATCATCACAGCAGTATGAGCTGGAGTACCAGATGAGTACACCATGGCTGTCGCATCCAGAGAAAACATTCCCCAAACTTACTCCCAGTGGAAGCGCCACATTATCCAGATCAATGACCAACGGGCTGTCAAGTGAGCCTTTGACCGAACCCACAAAGGTTATCGGCCCCAAGACCCCCACAACTGGCAAAACACCCCCCGCAATGACAACCGAGCTCCGCCACCCAGGAATCAGAATGCCCCTCCACAACCGCCCAAGGACCCTGGACCAACCAGCACCAACACCAGAACAGGACCAGTCTATAGCGGCCAAGGACAGCCAATGGACATAGACCGACTCCGTTGGGAAAGGCGATGCTTTAATTGTCACCAGAAAGGTCACTACACCGCAGACTGCCGACAACCCTGGAAGCCAAGGGATGGAGGCGGAAGGTTTACCTGCAACAACAATAATCGCCGTGACAATCGGATGGTAGAACAAGAAGTGGAATCAGACGAGGAGAAGATGCCCTCATCCTCAGGAGTAGAGGAGGTAAAAGATGGGGCTGATGAGTAAGCAATTCTACTTGGTCAGCCGGACTCTCCCAAGGTGCTTTACATACTGCTGGACAAACTTATGATACTTTTGTAGGACTCTCACATATGCATTCGAATATACCCCCTATCACCCCTAGCAAAGCACCCAAAGAATCACAGAACCGGTATAGTATCTTAACTAACATGATGGATCAGGAAGACGAGGAATACCTTGCCAAAACCGAACGGGCCCCACAAAAGACGTCCTCAAAACACCCTTGGACAGCGCCCCACAAGCAGAAGCATGCAGCTTCCCCAAAAAGAAGAATCCCTGACTGCAAACAGCTGCAGCAGAGGGAGCATGGAGTGGCAATGGCCCCGGGCGGCAAGACCAAAGGAGCGATCCCTCGAGAGAAACTAACTGTGACTCCTGTAGATATGCACCCGAACGCCGGGGACAACCTGACTAAGGGCGGACAGGACAGAACAGAAAAGTCCTCTCCCGGATCAGAACAGTTCTCAACTGACAGGGCACAAGCGCCTCGTCCGCCACGTGAGACAGGTGGTAGGTGTGCCCAGAACCTGATAAGTCCCCCTCCAATGTTTCTCCACTCATACAAGGTTTCTCTAGAAGGAGTACCAGATGATGAAGACGACACGTCCTACCAATTGGCTGCTGCAGCCAAAAATGCAGATGCATGCAGGCCATCCCTGAAGCAAAAAAGTCCTCCTTCGGAGGCAAGATGCCCAACCCACGGAGCCAAAAGAATGGCTACCAATGGTGGCAACGTCTTGGTGGAAACATCCATGAACCCTAGCAGTTCTAGAAAGACAAAGAAGAAGGCTGAAGAAGAGTACAATGAGGAGGATGACCCCGAGTGGCAAGCATATCTCCAGGGACATCATTATTGAAAGGAAGGAGATCCCGACGCAACCGACATGAAAGTGTACAACAGATGGTGGACACAAGTAAAGGAAAACCACAATTGGATGGAGCTGAAGACAATAGAGAAAGAGGAGTCCGGCTACATGATTCCATTCGAAACAGAATGGACCTGGCACGCCATCAGACAAGCGATGGGCAGTTATGAAGCCCGTGCAATATTAGCGCACTGGACCCACAAGATGTGACAAGCAGAGGCAGACCGAGAAATGCTGATGCGCATCATCACCCTTCCCCAAACTCAAGCGCTTGAACAGTTGGAAGAACTCTGCAAACCGGTCCGATATATCCGATGAAGCGCCTGGACTGGGGCAAAGGACTTAACCACTGAAATCCGACTCGAAACCCTCACCAACCGACAAACTCTTAAAACCACAGCCCTCATAGACAGTGGATGCACAGGGAGTTCCATTGACCGCAAATACATAGAGGAACATGATTTACCAACCCGAGCAACCAGCGCACCAATCCCAGTCTACAACGCAGACGGAACCCGCAACAAGGTGGGAGAAGTCACTCACTTTGTTGAACTACGAATGACCATAGGAGGGCATGCAGAGCGAATCGACCTGGCAGTCACAGATTTGGGCACCAGAAGAGTATTCCTAGGACATGACTGGTTAATACAACACAACCCAGTCATCAACTGGAAAACTCAAAAAATCATATTCAGGCGGTGTCAATGCCAAAAACAGCCATTCACTCTACCAGACGCAGATCCAGAAGACAGATGGGACAAAGAATTAGAAGAGGGAGATACCATATTAGCAGTAGACATGACTGAGGAAATAGAAATCAGGGCAGTTCATCATGCAAACGATTTAGCAGCAAAAGCAAGCGAAGGAAAGCCAAAGAGGACATTCAAAGAAATGGTGCCCCCTGACTATCAGGGCTTCCAAGACCTATTCTCAAAAGACAACTTTGACGAACTACCGGACTGCAAACCCTGGGACCATGCCATTGAATTCATCCCCAATGCCAGCAATACCCTCGACTGCAAGGTATATCCACTAAACCGAAACAAACAGGAAGAACTTGACAAATTCTTGGATGAAAACCTTTCCACAGGAAGGATTCGCCCCTCCAAATCTCCGTTTGCTTCCCCCTTCTTCTTTGTCAAAAAGAAAGACGGCACCCTCCGACCAGTCCAGGACTACCGGAAACTCAACAAAATGACTATCAAGAATCGATACCCCCTACCACTCATTTCAGAACTCATGGACAAACTCAGAGGAGCCAAATACTTCACCAAGCTAGACGTACGCTGGGGATATAACAATGTACGCATCAAAGAAGGTGATGAATATAAAGCTGCTTTCCGAACCAACCGAGGACTGTTCAAACCAACAGTCATGTTCTTTGGACTCACCAACTCCCCCGCCACTTTTCAGTGGATGATGAACGACATATTCCATGACCTGATTGCTGAGGGGAAAGTAACCATCTATCTCGACGACATCCTCATCTTTTCCAAAAATCTCCAAGAACACAGAGAAATAGTATGACAAGTACTTCAACGCTTGAGGGAACACAAGCTGTTTCTCAAAGCCGAGAAGTGCGAATTCAAAGTCCTAGAAATGGAGTACCTGGGAGTCATCATCAGTGAAGGATCGATACGCATGGACCTGATCAAAGTCAAAGGCATCACAGAGTGGCCCACACCCATGAAGAAGAAGGAGTTACAAAGCTTCTTAGGCTTCACCAATTTCTACTGAAAGTTCATAAAAAACTATTCCAAAATTATACGCCCAATGACCCAACTCACGGGAAACGCCCCTTGGAACTGGGGCGCGGCCCAAAACCAAGCATTCCAACAACTGAAGAAGCAAATGGCGGAAGACGTAATCCTGGCACTACCAAAGGAAGACAGAAAGTTCAGAGTAGAAGCAGACTCCAGTGAAGGAGCCATAGGTGCAGTACTAAGCCAACAGCAAGATGGCAAATGGAGACCTGTAGCATTCCTTTCAAAATCGTTGACGATGATAGAAAGGAACTACGAAATATATGACAAGGAACTTCTCGCCATAATGCTAGCCCTTGCCAAATGGAGACACTATCTCATGGGAGCAGCCATAGACTTTGAGGTGTGGATGGATCATCAAAACCTTCAGTATTTCCGAAAGCCTCAGAAACTCAACTGCCGACAAGCCCGCTGGGTAACCGAACTCGCAGAATACCACTTCTCCCTTCACCACAAACCCAGCACTGCAAACCAAAAAGCCAACTTACTATCCCGCCGAGATGATCACGATCAAGGCAAAACGGATAACAATGAAATCGTAGTCCTGAAGCTGGAACGCTTCTGGGCCATGATTATACCCACCACATCCAGCATTCACTCGAAAATCAAGTGCGCTACTGAGAGCGCCGACAAGTGGGACCAAGGAATCTCCAACTCCCTGAATCACGAAAGAGGCATCACCATGGAAAAAGGACTCCTGATGCTGACTGGAAGGATTTATGTACCCCGAGACAAAAAGCTCAGAGGAGAAATCATTGCCATGTCCCATGACCACCTCACAGCCGGACATCCTGGAATTGACAAAACCAATGAACTCGTTCAACGAGAGTACTGGTGGCCCAAGATCAAACAGACAGTCGAGAGATATGTCAAAGGATGTGAAACATGTCAATGAGTAAAATCCAATACTCAAGCATGCAAAGCACCCCTCCATCCCAATCTTGTTCCCTCAGAACCATGGACCCATATTTCCATAGACCTAATTACTGGTCTCAAAGAATCCGGCGGATACAACACCATTTTAGTTATTGTAGATAGATTTTCCAAAGAGATCATTCCCGTAGCCTGTAATGGAACCTTAACATCTGAAGGAACCGCCAAAATCTTCCGCGACAAGGTGTTCGCCATACACGGAATGCCCTGAATGGTAATCTCAGACCGAGGCCCCCAATTCGTTTCAAAATTCATGACGGACCTCTACCAAATTCTCCAAATTACCCCCAATGCATCACCTGTAACCACTTGAATAGTGGGTTCCTGCTGGTTATAACCCAGTATAGAAAAGCCATTTTGACTGGATATAACCCATGGGTTATAACCAGCAGAAACCCCAAAGTCACCACCTACTACATACAGCCAATCCCTAGCCAAAAGTTTATGGGCACTGCCACATCCAGTTTTAGAAAATGATTCATTGGTGGTGCAGGTAATATTAGCTGGTATTCTCGTTGCCCTGCTCACTGTAGTGGCCCGAAAAAAATAGGATATACCCTATATGGCATCCAGACCCACTGCCCATAACGACCCGGACCAATGGCGACCCAAAAAAGTTGGATTGGGCGACACAAAAATGGATTACCTTTTTTCAAGCTCAGAATTGCTTATTAAATAGATGAACACAGGTGGAATTGAACCAGGACCTCTTCACTAGGTAGAACAAGGTGCATTCACCACTAGGCCATACAACCATACTATTATTATGTATTAAAGTAGATACATAGACTAAATACATTAATTTTTCAAAGAAAAAAAAAAGCCTGTCGTTGTGGGGGTCATCAGGCAGCGTGCAGGCATTGGATACCCTTGCGCATGGTGGGGTCTGGGGGGCGAGCACATCAATCATCGAATGCAACGCTTGTTCGGTGTTGTGGGGACAGTAGCCCGCTTGTGGGGGGCAAAAATGGTGGGGATGCGGCTGCAATGGCCATTCCGCAGCGAGGGGGACGAATGGGAGTGAGTGGATGGTACTATTAAATTCACCGTTGCCAAAAACAGGAGTGGGAAGGTTTTGGGATGACGAGGAGGCATATAGCATAGGCAGGACAACAGACAGGGTGGGATTTGGGATGGTGGGCGCGCAGTGGGTGTTGGTGGGCTCAGTAGAGAAAATGGGATCCATGGACGTGTTCCCCCACTCAAAGAATGGGGGATGCACAGACGTTGGATCTGTAGGTATCCTGGGTGGGGCAGGGGACATCAATGTTGGGCGGGAAGGGGGGCGCCAGCGGCAGGCAGGGTAGTGGGAGCATACGAATGTCGTTGGGTGCATTCTGTCCATGCTGACATTGCACATCGATGCCCCAGTTATCGTGGCATCTGTGGTGCCATAAAAGGTGCTACGGGTCCGAAAGGGTTCACATCGGGATAGTGAGCAGGCGGCGGGTGACAGCGGGATTGGTAGAGCAAACGGGCCTCGCAGTCGTGTTCCCCCACTCAAAGAGTGGGAGATGCACAGACATCGAGTCCATATGTGTCCTGGGTGGAGTGGGGGACGGCAATGTTGGGCAGGGATGGGGATGCTGGTGGTGGGCACGGTGGTGGGGGCGTACAGGAGGTGTTGGGCGCATTCTGTCCGTCGACAGTTCCTGCATAGATGCCCAGAAGGGCTCGTTCGTCGGAGTTGTCGTTGGCTGTCAGTGCCCAGATGTTTGGGGGGCCCACCTGTCCACACCCTCTCGCCCTTCCTCCCATCCTCCTGGGCCTCTCATTCCTCCCTAAAGCATCCCAGAGTACCACCGCGCACGTACTCTGTCCCACTAATCCTCTACAAAGCTTGTGTTCGTCGTTGCCGTCGTCCACTAGGTCGTCATCTGTCACTTGCTGGTACGCTTCGCATGCAGAAAAAGAGCCTAAGAAGATAAATTAGCACAAATAATACCATCACATACCTTTAATTGTGTCCTAAAAAGCACGTCGGTGGTGCGGAGGGTTGTCGGCCAGGTGGTAGTGAAAGGCAAAGAAAGAAGCGGCACAGCCACTCGATCGCAGGTCGGTTGGTCGGTCCGCCTCGATCGAGCAGCGGAATCCATGCTCGGGATTCATCCGCTGCTCGATGCAGACTATCCGATGTCCCATTTAGTATCGGGATACTTTACTACTGATATTAATAATGTATTTACAAAATTTTATATAGTTCTGGTTACATGGGGACTATGTATAGGCAAATTAATGAAAATTCTCTCTCTCTTGTATATTTTCAAACATAGTTTACCTCTACACATTGCCATGCTTTCTCAGGCAGTTCAAGAGCTAATAGATAATCAATATAATCCATTATACTACTGAACTGACCCCTCCGATCCATGCCGATATGCCACTACATGTATTTATACCATGTAGTACTGTTGAGGGCAACTAATGTATAGCTATCACTCATCTTGGTATGACATTCACTAGACTTTTATTAGACTTTTATTTTATATTGACGCTATGCGCTACAAAATTAAACTGTAGGTTATTACATAGTATATTTACACTTCTGGATACTATTTTTGTACTTGAAGAGTGAACTCGACCTATACTGAATGATTTTTTCCAGTGAGTACAGTCGGCCCGAATAGCTGCTTGGTCTGGCAAAGTCCAAAAAACGTCGAAATTGTCTGTCTGTTGTGAAATTACAGACAGTATATACAATTTGACTTGTAAAATCATGGATAAAATCGGTATATTTCTGTCTGATATGTTTATATGATCCAATTACATGGAAAATCCACTGATTTCAAAGGAAGATTTTCAAAAAAATTTCTAGCTACTGGATTAGGAATGATATATTCTCATGGTAAGTACATCCTGATTCATCCTGACACATCCAGCCAAAATAGGTATGACACATGTGGGGAAGGGCTGTAGATGCAATGATATATATTTTTTCAAGTATGTTATTTTTTTTTTGAGCCCAATTGACCAGTGGGAAGACTGTAAAATCATGCGCACCTGAAATGAGGTGAAGGCCAATTTGGGCTGTGGCAGTGTCACTAACATTATGTCACTGAACATTACTAACCTAGGTAGAGCCAATAACGGTTGCTCTCTGAAAACGATTATTTGGGAAGTTTTAAAGGGTAAAATTGCAAAAATTTCCCTGCAGGGCATTTCAGCCTATTTTCCAATTTTCCCAGAATTTCCCCAAAGCCATGAATTGGTGGCTGTGGATATATCCAGTGATTTTGTCATTTGTATACTGGGATATATCCAGCTCAATTCCCCCCATTCTTATGGTTGGGCCTGAATGCATCCACCGCCTTTCACCCCCAAATGGACAGACAAACGGAAAGAGTCAACCAAGAAATCGAGAAATATCTAAGGATATTCACCAGATATCAACAAGACGACTGGCATGAGTGGCTTGCCCTTGCAGCATTCGCCCATAACAACCAAAAGCATTCCGTGATGGGCCAAAGCCCATTCTTCATGGTGTACAGACTCAACCTCAGAGTTGTCCCAGAAACAGAACGCCGAAGCCCATTCACCAATCCTGCCGCTGGCAACTTTGCATCTCAAATGCAGAAAATCCATAAGCTATGTCAACAATTCCTCGAAGAAGCAGCAGCCAAAATGAAGACCCAATATGACAAATGAAAGGGCAAAGCAATCACATACAAGAAGGATGATCTAGTATGGCTCAACACCACCAATCTCCACCTTCCAAGACCAAAGAAGAAGCTCGATGACAAACGAGTCGGCCCATTCCGAATTCTTGAAAAGGCAGGCACTTCCGCATACAAACTCAAACTCCCACTGCATTGGCGAATCCATCCATGCTTCAACGAAAAACTCCTTACCCCATACACACCTCCAGCATTCCCGAACCAAGAACTACCACCGCCACCACTGCCAGATCTCATTGAAGATGAAGAACAATATGAAGTCGAAGAAGTCCTCAACACTCGAACCCGAAGGGTAAGAGGGAAGAGGGGCCAACCTTCTCGACTGGTAACCGACTATCTAGTAAAATGGGTAGGCTGGACAAGGGAGCACAATGACTGGGTCACTGAAGAAGATATGGAAAATGCACAAGAGTTAATCGAAGAATACCAACAAAGCCAAGCGGAACACGGAAGAGTAGTAACAGCAGAAGCCATCGTAAACCCCAAAGCCATCAAGGCAATTGTGGGACATGAATACAAGGAAACTGAGAATGGGACATGGGAATACTTTTACACGGTCGAACGAAACGATGGAAAGAAGATCCAAGTCCAAAACCCAGACGGAGAAGCATGGCAAGACTATATCATGGACTATTGGAGAGCAGTAAACAAAGAACTAGAAGAGATGCTGGAGCCCTAATGGCAGTCGGGACGACTGCCTTAACAAGAGGGTAATGTTACAATTTCTCATGGATATTCACTTTTTCTTTCTTAATATCCAAAGTCCAAGTCATCCCCAACCTCACATGACCATCAGAACCAGAACCGGGAGGCTCAGGCCAGGTAACTATGGCTCGCGCATACCGCACAACAACCGTATTGTCTTCATACGTTGTGACTATTATTAGCAGTACAGTTTTCGTATATAAGTAGGTAGCTCTCACTGTAATACCCCAGCTTCAAGCTAAAGTTTATCAAAACCAAACTTCTCTCTTAACTCACGCTTGACTAAGCCATTAGTCCGACTCCATCACTTACATCCAAACTCCACGAGACTCTCGGGTGGTTGTCCGAACGCGAGGCAGCCCGAGTTTACTCTTGTTTGGATCACGTGAGGTTCGGGTCTAACAGAGCTGGTAGCCAACAGGATTTTAGCTGAGATGCTCCTGATCTGGTCTACACATAACACCACACATGAAGATGTTTGTATGACATGTTAGAAGAGAAAGAAAATGAGATTGTAATCCTGGGGCAACTCCCAATGCAAGAAAAAATGCATTGTAATTTTCAGAGATGGAATGAAGATTTCACAAAAAAGAGACTTGAGTTGATACAATTCCCAAGACTTGAAAATTAGTCTTCCAGCTCACTTTTCATGGGAAGAATGGTGTGGCTAATTCTGGGTTGAAGTCTGGACAGAAACAGCCAATTAGCACTATGCAGCCGTGATGTGTGGCATTTCGGACCGATGTGGCGGCAATTCAACTTGTCTTTGTTCCCCACCACAATGTGGCTTTATTGAGTGCCAGAACCTAGTTATGTCCCATAGGTATTTTTGTGCCCCTCAGGCAACAAATACGTCTATGTCTTGCATCTGGGTGTACTGTCTGCACAAGTGGACTGTGGCCACGCTTCATACTTCGGCTTCCTTTTTCATTCTTGGGGGCTTTTCAGCATTTGCATTGATCTATCTACTATGCTTACCACCGTTATTGTCCTCTTGCTGCAATTGTACTCCTGGGGTACAGGTAACTCGTCTGAGCAGAACTCTTGTTTTCATGGGCAACTGTATATCCACTGCAGACTCAGCTGTGATCATCAGCTTCCATCTTTGACACATCAATTTTATTCTCAACTTGGTTGAAGGAACGACACCACCTCTAGGGCACTGGTTTGACCTCAAGTCGAGGTACATCATAGTTAGTTTCAATCTTTTATGATACATTTGATGAAGTGTTCGCCATAACACCAGGAAATACACAATCTACTCTTGCAGTAAAGTTGACAAGGATCGCAAAGTATTTGAGTACAACCTTCACACTCTATGCAATTTCCAATACAAAATCAAGTGTCACTATTGCCTCTACCACATATACCAATTCTGAGTTCTTTGGGCCTTGGGTAATCTTTCTGATATTGGACCTGATAAGGACTTATAACAAAAAGTGGACACCTTCTTAATCGTCTCTCCAGTTTGACACCACCATCAAAAGCCTTAGACATCTCGTCACACCAGGTGATTAGTTCACGTCTTTCTGTTCCATTCAACGAGGATTCCTTTGTAGAATCCCTAGACTCAGACAGCCATATTCATTCTCGTTAGAGGCTACAACTCCTTTTTTCCTGCACTCCATCTTTATTATTGTTGGGCATCTTATGAGTACCCACTTTTTTCCTTCTTAACATATGGGAATGGAAGAATGTATCGATATCAATGTGGGCACTTACTGATGGTAACCAACATGACTTTAGTCCACTTGCTCTGTATCTGGTCTATGCATAGCCCCACACACAACAATAATCCTGTATGATGTTGATACAACTCTGTAATGAGCATGCCACAGACTCCATGGACCTCAACCTTCAACTCATCCAACCAGCTCCAACTCACCTATCAGAATCCATCAGATTCCATTTCCCAGTTTCTATTCCATATTTCATATCTCTATTTCACATACTAATTTCACATATTCATTTATCACACCTAGAATCCATCAACGGTACTGAGTAGGTGTTATATCAGAGTCCACAGAATACTCGACTCCTCTAGATACAGATTATTCCAGACTTATATTATTCTAGCCTCCATCCCTTGGACTCCACTCTAGTATATAAACTGTACAACTAGTAGTACATACCTCAGTTCAAATATCAACTTGGTTTAGCCCAATACTCTCGCACTCACTTCCACTTGGCCTTCAAGCCCAATCTCAATCTCTTCTACAAGTCCATGGATTCCAACTCTGTGCGACTTCATCTTAATCCTTTACTTGTCTTATGCCGTGGACTCCGTCCATATCCATCTTAGGGCTTCGACCCAGGGGTGATGTTGCTAATAGCTTTGCCAAGCCCACATTGATACGCATGATGCATAGTCACCTGATAATTTTAGCATTTTGTGCCAGAAAGAGCCATAATACTGATTATCACTTGACGCATCAATATCAGAGTTAGGACAGAGACTTCGTGTCACTAACTAAGGTGATAGTGACTGGCTGAACGATACTAAGGGATAATTATTGAGTGCTGCTAGTGGCGCGACCTCCATGGCACAATACTACAGGCTCTGTCTATGCATGCTAGGAAAGTAACCAGTGACATAGCCCTATAAGCAGTGCATACATGTCAGATCACAGAAAAACAAGAAGTAAAAGGACAGTTTAGGTGGTGACCCATCTCTGATGAGTCTGCAGGATGGTGCCCCCTCCCAGACACGCAAGAAGAAGTAAACGTCATTGCCTTTCAATTAGCGAGGCCATGTGATAATACATGCAGTTTGCATCATTGATGTGCGATCTAGCTAAACATGATCAGATCGGCATGCGAGTTCGCATCAGTGGATCGGGCCACTCTAGTAATCAACAACTGTTCCCACAGAATAGCATTTGGTGGCGCCGCCCCAGGTGGAGTGTCAAGACATGAAGGGGATCCGATGGTAGTAGCGCCTCCCTGCATGATGCTCAGGGCAGCACATCCATCCGAGAAGAACTAGCCTGACAACCAACAGTTCAGTTTAGGAGGAGATATGTGATGAGATAGGTGCTATTATGCATTGAGACCAGCTCTAGGCCTGTGGGCCCTTGACCCAGTAGTGTAACCCTATACCCAGACATAGCTAACCCTGTACCCAATGGTAGATATACCTATAACCGTATGCCACTTACCAGTAGGATATGACTACCATGCCGATGTCGCACAGACTCGCGACAGTATATAAGTTCAGTAGGTAGTAATAAACAGGAGGCTTCGCCATCCCCGAGATTTGACCCCTTAGCAGTTAGCTTCGGTTGTATTGATGGCTTTGTGTGATCCTCAAACCAATGCAACAGACGCTAAGTTCACTTTGAAAGCATAGAGAGTATATTTGAAGTTGTAAAGACCTGTCGTGAGACTCCAGTAAAAAGTACCAATGGCATTGTGAGACCAAGTGGTCATCGAGGCACCGTGCCTTTGCATAAATTAGCTATCGTGCTAACAAGGTCAGTGTACCTTCGAGACAAATGTGTCCTCAGGAAACAGCCAGTGTGCTAACCTTGCCATCACACGGATTGTTGAGATGTCACGCAAGTCACTTGAGTGTCCGACATTTATTTAGACTCCAACTACAATATACATTCTTCCGAACAACATATACCTCTACCCTATCCAACTATACCCGCTGCATGTGAGTGGATTTGAATCGACGTGTCCCTTGCAGACAGTAGTTCACCGTTGTGCTTGTGTAAACAAAAGACTATTCATTTGGTAGAGACCTTCTATCGGCCTCAAAACCTCGAACTAAAAATTGGTGATCGTGTTGAATGCAAGGATTGCGTTAGGGATAGATACCAGTAGTCCTTAGTTGCTATAGACTACCATTCCTGCATTTCCTGTTATGGTACCAAGCATATCAATGTGCATTCTGCGGACTCCATGGCATGCATTCTGCTTCACTTCTTCCTCTATTGGCACAATCCTAACAGACTTGGCACATGATTGTTTCTCTCTGGTGAGCGTGTCCCCAGTATTCCATGGGTAATCTTCACTGTTGGGTGTATATGAATGCACACTACTTATGGACGTTGATGTTTGTCTTTCAAGTTGAATTGCGATCAAACACCTGAAGATGGCTGCAGAATGCAAATGTTTCAAATGGAGATTCTACACATTTAACGCACAATTATCATGCCATCGAGGTTGACCACATCCTGAGTCGCTCGGTCAACCAATTTCTTGCCGATCTCAGTGTTGCTTACCATGACCTCAGAGCTGATGTACTGCCTATCATTAGCTGCTTCACCGGTGTATACACTTATGGAGAATCTGTCGCAAAACAGCAGGGCACTCAGATATTCAAGCGGATAAAGCCTACCAGAATATTCCTGGGTGGGATTCTCGTCCAATCCTTCCCTAGCCTCTTTGTTGAGGGCACATTAATTGTAAAACCCCGACATGAAACGGCAATTGCATACTACAATTTGCTATCTAAAGATGAGCATGATATCCGGAATCTTGCAGAACATGCCACAATATTCTTTGGTCATTTAACCATCTTTGAGTATTGTGCTCAATGGCATCTTAATTGTTTAGCAACAGTAAGAGTCCTCAGCCTCGTTTTCTTCGACTGTGTATCTTATTCTTACTAGACCAGACAGGTCGTGCTATCAGAGTTGTCAGGCATCTCTACTACTATGAACTTTGTAGCTCCCTAGAGCACCTCAGGCAATGTCTTGGATCCATCTTTGCTTGGGATGGTCGCAACACTACACCTCACTGTGTGAGAGAAAGGTGTCCTACGTCGAATTTTGCCTGTAATTGCACTGTGCAATCTCTAGTAGGATATTCTAGTTCACAAAGAATATGACTTCTTTTTCGTTATGTCTTCCAGGGGTGCATACCTATAATAAATCCCAATTATGTGTCAGTCGCAATCAAGGGCAGACTTTTCTAACATATGATGAGCGATTCGAGCACAGTTATGTCTTGATTGCATAATATGTATTGTTAATGCAAAAGAGAGTGGAAAGGTAACTATGTGACTTAGTATGTATGTCCAAGCGAGAGTGTGGTGTAGTTTGATAACTAGTATGCCATTTAGACAAGCAACCTCTGAAAGTCCTTAAATTTATTCAATACAGCCAGGAGATTAGTATCTTCTTCCATAATAGTGGGTAAAGTAGTGTCCATGAATTTCTGGAAAAGATGGAAGTAAGCAAACCACATATACACCAAGAACAGAATAGTGCAGACCTTAAGCTTCTCTGAACTACGACCCATTTTTTTAAGAAGATTGTACAGAGCGAAAAGGTCATTTGATGCAAGCTCAACCTGGAGAGCAAAGTCCCCTAGTTTAGCAATGTTGTGATCAAGTGTCCCGGACAACCCAAGGGCCAAGAGGTAGGGTGTAATGATGGACTTTTGACTAGACAGAGAATTTGATGCATCGGAGAGATATCGGGTGATGTCATTCAGATCGATGTTGACTGTCTGGAGCAATTGGGATGCTTTGATAACCTCCATGTGCAGGTGGAAAACCACTATGTCAACTTCCTTGCAAAACCCTTCCATCTGTGCCTGGACCATTTCATATGATGATGAGGATGGAAAATACCACATATGCTTGATGGGCTTTTCAAGAGATGCTAGCTTTATTTCAAGGCAAGTGAATAGAGCATTCAGTCAAGAAATCATGTCTCGCACCTGTTCTTCAAAGGTTTTTAAGGCATCATATCTAGCTTTGTTGACAACATACAGCAAGGACATGAATTTTTCAAATCCATCCCTCTCGTGCTCGAATCGCTTGGTGAGCTCTGGGCGAATTTCTGATGAAAGCTTCCTATCATATCCAGCATCACGAGACAATTGGCCAAACACATCAATCTGGGCTGTAACGACATCAAAGACAAGGCCATTTGAGATATTCGTGAGATACAATTTGATGTGAATTGTGTCTTGAGCTTCAAGCTTAAGGAATGCAGCCATGCTAACAGTCCTGTTATACAGCCCCTCGAAGCATTCATCATGGAATTGGGCGGACAATGTCGAAGGGCAGGTATGAAGATACTCACACTGGATGTAAGAGACCGTTGAACTTGCATGCGAGGCAAAGCTTCCCCACATGCTATTGAGGAAAAGGACCATGCCAGAGCCCATTGTCACCATTGCTGCCCCAAAGCCATGCCCAGCGCCAGATACTAAGTCACTAATAGGCTTCAGAAGGCAGTACAACAATACCGCCACAAATGAAATCAAGAGGGAGAAAATGATGACAGCAATAACTGGACCTCTGTCTGGACCTGGGGTGGATTGGGGGGGAGTGCAAGATCCATGAGCCTGCCAGTGACAAGGGTGAGGTGTCGATGAATGGGTATCAGCTTTAGCTGCATCATCCAAGAGAGACATGGAGGAGAGAATGGACTTGATTTGGGTTGGAAAGATTGTGAGA
The DNA here is from genome assembly GCA_030435615.1 of Armillaria luteobubalina. NCBI lineage: Eukaryota > Fungi > Basidiomycota > Agaricomycetes > Agaricales > Physalacriaceae > Armillaria > Armillaria luteobubalina. The sequence goes on along the minus strand of JAUEPU010000021.1, from coordinate 648,170 downwards.
CTTATATCGCTGAAGTGAGCCTGACTTGAACTCAGGGTAACTTGTGAAGAAGGTGCTGGGAATGTTTTCATGGAAATTTTAATGCCAGCATCTTGTGTTAGATACCCAACACATACCAGTCACAAAAAGCAGACCTGACATGGTAATTTGAATGAGTGAAGTGGCAACCATCATTCGCAGCAGATGAGAAGTGTGAGAAAGAACTGTAGTCTCTTGTTTTCTAAGCACAGCCTCTTGATGAGAGCAAACAGGAAGGACTATAGCAGCACAACACAGATATGATTGTAGGAAGGAGCTGAATTGACACTTGTTCACCTGTTACCAACTACCCGAGAGTCGAGCGACAAGAACAAGAAGGGTAACCATTTTAGGAATCAGTAATTAGTCACATGCTGACATCCATCATTTGTAAGTATATCATCTCATCATTACACAGGTGACGGCTCCATGGCGGTAGTATACCTTCATATCATCTTCCTCCTCCCCCACCACCACCAAAATCCATACATGGACTCTTCTGCACCTCAGGCAAGAATTCCCTCCGCTTCTCACCACTACGTGTACTGTCTACCTGAGTCGTCGCATTTCAGACACTTAGGCTTCCTATTGACTCTTGGGGCCTTTGCAGCATTTGTCTTAATTAATCTGCTATGCTTCCCATTCTCATCAACTCCTTACTGCAACTCTGCACCTCGGGTATTCAGGAAAACGTTCCCCACAACACCTACAGAATCTTCCTCGGAACAGTACTCTTGTTTCACTGAGGGAAACTGCATAACTGCTGCGGACTCAGCTGTGATCATCAGCTTACATCTCCAACACATACACTTTATAATTGACTTGATTGAGGGAACAGGGCTACCCCCAGGATGCTACTTTGACTTTAAGGCTAGGTACATGGTTTTTAGTTTTTTTTATTTATCAAACATTCAATGAATCATTTGCCAAAATAGTCTTTGGATTAATGCCGGGAAATACTCGAGTCATTCTAACATTGAAGTCGACGAGAATCGCAAAGTATTCTTGGACAACCTTGACACTCTATGCGAATTTTGATATCAAATCGAGCATCACTATCACCTCTACCTCATAGACAAGTTCTTCATATCATTCTCACCTTGGGGAATCTCTCTGGTACTAAGCCCAGTAAGATCCTATTACATAGGATGGAAGGTGTTATTAATGTGTCTCTACTCTCCAGTTCAAGGCTGCAGTCAAAAGCTTGAAGAGAGCAGCTGAACAAGAGGCTCTCATGGAGACAGCAAGCCTTCTGAGTCCCCTGCGAGAGAAATGGGTTGCTGAGGTCAACAAAATCCTGTGTCCTTTGCTAGATCGCTTCTTCGCTGATATTCATGTTGTATTCACCGAACTTACAGCTGGTGTCTCTCCCATAATGGAGCTCTTTGCCAACTGTAGCTCATATGGTCATCTTGTATCAGAAGGACTGGATGCCGAAATTCCTCGTGTGGCAGAGGCATACTGAAATCTGCCCTGGTGGGACTCAGTTCCCATCCTTGACATAATCGCTGAGAGAATGTTGGGCTTAAAACCTCGCCATCGGGCGACATCTACGTATAAAGACTTTCTGTCAAGGGATGAAGCAAGTATTCAGACTCTTGTTGAGCACACGAGTATTCACTACGATCATTTCATTGCACTCGCACACTATTTTGTTTGGTACGCAGATTATCCAGTAACAGTCAGTGTTTTGTATCATGTTCTGGTCTTAAATCCAACTCATGAATTCCAAGTATTGTTATAACAGTACGGAGATACCTCTTACCACCGATGAGCTAGCCCATTCAGTGCTGGATGCCAGGGCACGGCTTGATCATGACTACAATGGGGATGGTCTAGACATACCACCTCGTCAGATAATTGGTTCACATCTTTCTCTTCCTCTCAATATGGATTCCTTCGTAGATGAATCTGTAGACTCTGACAGCAATGTCCATTCTACTTAGAAGCTATGCTCCTTTTTTGTCCACACATCATCTTTATTATCGCTGTATCCCAGGTGTCTTATGAAATTCGCGCTGTTCCATTTTGGCATGCAGGAAAACTGGCTCGATACTGGTGTTGAGGGTCAAATAAAAAATAAATAAAAGAAATCCAGAAAAGGAAAGGAAGAAAGAAGAAAAAGAGAAAGAAAGGGGGATTATAGTAGCTCTATGCACCTCAGAATGCACAGTGTAAATAAATTTTGCTTATGGCACCTCTCACTGAAATTTTCTACCCGTTTCAAGTGGTGAGAACTGATGGAAAGCATTTGGATGTCAACAGCTGGAAATTCGTGGGAGTTTCCTATTTAGGTCCAGTATCTTGCGGCACTCTGCGAGGTCTCACACTAAGCCGAAATGCCGGTCCAGATACTGGATTCCAAAAAAGGGAAAATGACTTTGTGAAAAATGACTTAGCACAGTACATGTAGACTTGGTTGACAGGCAAAAATAGCCATACTGCCCAACAGTGAGAATAAGTATCTTCTACTATGTATTCTATGTAATTAAGTGCTTGTTAAGTATGTTTAAAAGGATATTTGCAGGTCCCCATCGTTGTAAGTGTATAACAGGTGATGACCTAGTCCTATTAGGTCATTGTGTTATCATACCCATCCTTATCTTATCTTGATATTAGTATTTAATGAAGGAACAATTATATATTCAAATTAATCTTTTATCCTTTATTGCCTTGGTATATGCACGTAGTTTACCATATACACGGTCTACACTTGTGTGACACATCATGCAAGACTAAGTATCTTTTACAAAGTGCCTCTTATTTGAGTTGCAACTTGCACAAGCATGGGCACTTGGATTTCCGCAATCCATGCAAGCATACTGACATTTACACCAGTACTTCTTTTCTTTGCAGTACTTACCTGCACCTCCTCCGGACTGAGGACAGTGGTGCATGAAAGACAAAATTTTGAGGGGTCCCAAACAGCTTCCTGGCCATGCCGGAGAAAAGGCCATCAAATAGCAGCTCAAAGTGATTCATGGGATGGCTCTATTTTAGTACATGGACAAGGAAGCAACGCAACACCCGTTCCTACTTGTGCGAGGACGAAAGGAGATGGGTATCTCTCAGGGGCTACCTGCCTAAAACGGTGTATGACTAATACTCCAGTATCTGTATCCAGTATCTACCCTCAACATCAACAGCGACCCGGAAAACTAACGACAACAGCGTGGAAGAGCATATAAAATATCGACTGAAGGTATGCGCACAGAAAATGACGATGATCAAAACGCTCGCATGCCCTGTATCTAGTCTATGAATAACCTGCACACGATTATGTCTCTCTATGATGCCGTTGGTATACACAACATCCTCTGCGTCACCATGACAGGCTTGAGGACTCGATAGATGTTGCTCCTCGCCTTGAGCTGGCTCTGTTCAACACCTAGGTGCGATAAAAATCTGCCAACACATCACAGGGGGGGAACCTAGTTTGATATCTTTCTGGTTCGGGCGCTTGATGCTGCTGACGATATGCGAGATGATGGGTCCTTCTTGTTCTTCACAATCAAAGTAGAGCGTGCCGGCCTTGTGTATACAACGGACAGAAAGACGGTTTTTTTTCGGCTTCTTTAATGTGCGAAATTTATCGTTCTTCCACGATGCGTCCCAGATCACAGTGTATAGGGCTGTCCTATAACATGTGGTGGTGTAGGCTGGCACTGTCCCCCCATAAAATCTCAAGCGACCCGCTTGCTATCACTTCAAACAGAAGAATAGAATAGGAACGATGTTCTCTGGCGTCTTCAGGAGTTGAACACGCTCGCTACAGGAGTACGGGAGGACAGAGAGCACAGTCGGTCGTCAACTGCGGAACTGGCAGAACGACTGCCTGAGGAGTGAGAGCTACTGGGCGGCCAGTCTGTCTTCCATGTAGTCGACTCTCACTCTCCCATTGGAATGTAGTCCCGGCATCGCTGATATGATACTCTTGTCAGCCAGCGTATCCCGATCTATGTGTCCTCCAAGGGCGATCGTCACCTCTATCGCATGAAATTTCGGGTCACCGCAAAGCACCTCGTCCGTCCTTGTCCAAGAACTCACGGGGAAGAGGTTGTCTATGACTATAATGATCTTCTCAACCCTCAAGGGATGCGAGCCTTTCTCCAGGCACGTTACAAGCCAATCCAACCCCCAAGAAGCGTATAACCAGTTACCCCGCGTCCGCAGGGTTATGATGGGTACATGGGAAACATCCAAGATCTGTTTGTCAGACCATCTAGATGAGGGATCTGCCAGTGTAACGATCAGTTCCTACCACGTGGAATATGGCATAGCTCGCGAGATCGACTCACAGAAGCAAGTAGGCCCAAGATGCAGCTCACGAAGGGTGTCCCGGCTCACGTCGAGCAAATGTTGAATATCTGCGGCTTGTTCAAGAACAAAGCTTAAGAAGCGGAGCTCGCGAAGACCCTGTAGGGCGAACGGTCCTAGGTGGGGGTATCCATGGAAAAATGAACAAATGCCGTCAGCATTGATGGATGTAATAGATAGGATTTCTATTGGTGGACCCATATCATTACCAGAAGACCCGAGGAGACGAGCATCCTCTGATCTTGTTCTGGTAGCAAATACGCTGATGATGGATAGAGACTTAAGGAGTGGTAGTGCTCCAATCAAACTTCGAAACGATTCTGTCGAGGAGAACGTGACGTCTGAAATCAATAGCGACGTAAGGGTACTCGGAACCCATGCGAAAATTCTACTGAAGGACTTCAAGTCTCCGGGTATGACCCGCAACGAGCCGTTGAAATGGAGCTCATGAACCCGCAAAAGACTGGGTAGGCTGATAATAGATTCGGGAAGGGTGACGTGAAGAGTTTTGACCAAGTCAGGGATCGAAGGTGATGTCGCGCAAAGAAGACTGAATTCGTCAAAATCACGCTTTTCGGTCAAGTGAATGGTCGGGAACAGATGGAACTGGGCTCTACAGCGGAATGAAGTCGAGACGAATAAGCAAGTAAGGAGGGCGAGGCGGTCTTCGATCAGGTGGTCAATAATAGCATCAACGAGTTCTTGAGGAAAGTCGATCATGATGCACTGCGTACTAGCTCAGTCATGTTCGGCATCAGACGCAGGTGGCAGCAGCGCACGGGGGAGATGTATCAAATTTCTTCAGTATTGTGATCGCTGCTACCCGAGTGTTCTAGCTCCCCATCGAAGTATCAGGACAAGGGCGAAAAAAGAACAGCTGGTCGTCTTACCAAAAACAGGTTCCGTACTGCGTTTGTACCTCCTAGACCAAGAAGGTTGCGAATGAGTTGATATCTTCAAGAGATTTAAATCCAACATGAACTTTGCCGTAGGAGCAAGATAGGATAACAACTGACGAGTGAGGAGGAGGACAGTCTCTGTCGATAAAACCTCAAATAAGGCTGAGAAGAGGAGATTCGTTGATGTTGGTGGTACGAAGTCTAACCATGCAAGCGCAAGGGCCGCGTTATATGGACGATGTTCCGGGCCGGATCTGCCACTAGCGCTTCTTCGGCGGTTGACTTTCCGGTGATGCTGAGAGGATCAATGATATACTTAGCGCTAATGCCAACAGAGTTGCTCCCGTGTGATGATCGACGATCCAAGACAGCAGTAACTTAGACAACTGGCCTAGAATCAAGTATCAATTGGGGTCAAGTTTCGCGTCCTGCTTACTTGTAACTTGTAAAGGTGGGGTGTCAAGGCAAGATTTACTCTTTATGTGAATGAAGGCCAATGATGCAAGAGGATTGGTAGGGTATTTACTGTGGAGCGTCGCATATGGTACTGCTACTCACCGAATTTATGCCAAGTCGGTGCCTGATGAGGGACAACGATCTGTCTGACAGCCAAAATGGCTAGCATATTCAAGCATCCATTGAATCTGCAATATAAGGAATGATGAAACGTCCTCACCAGGGACAGGTGAGTATTCAGAGCAAGACAATGTCATCGAGCGGTGAGCTCATGCCGTGAATTGTTTCGACGCGAAGTTATCATCGAGATTCGGAACAAAAATCGAAGCCGAAAGGCCCGAAATGAACAAGCGAGAAGAACTATATCATGATAATCACGACTCGGAGCCCTTTACAATTGAATGCCGATCACAACGAGGTCGGGGATCCTAAAAGATGGCCATGCTACAGATGCGTGACATATCTGCTGAAAGACAACTATATTAGTCGGCGAGTGTACGGAGCCGGTGTGAGAAGATATCGCAATGAAACCTAAAGGCAGACAGGAATGCTATGGAATGTTATGGCAAGCTGCATCGATGTGATGCGACATTGCGTTCTAGCTTGGGCGATCTAATTTAGAACTGAACGCAGTGGTAGACGGAAACATTGTTTTAGCTGCCGGCCGAACGCAATGTGATTCTCGTGTCACTAAACGAAGGAGTAATTATCCAGAATCGTTTCAGAAGGGTGTAAGCTTATGTGGTGACGGATTGAACTGAATAGAAGGTAAACCGTAAAGATCATGACGGCTATTGCAACGGACGTACTGCGGTGACGGCGTCTGCTATATCTTTTGTCTTGGGCAGATGCGTCGTACGAGTTGCCTATTGAACTAGGATATCGTGCCTCAAGTACTGATCGAAGGAGGTAAGTAATATCATCCTTCTGCATCTCATGTACCGATCACGATGTACTACGGCCTTGTAAATTCGTGTTGACTCCATTCTAATTTTGCAGAGCAAGAAGGGATGGTCAGTTCAAGGAATTCTTTGGGTTATATGTAGGCAGACAGGAACCTACTGGAGGATCATGTTTCGGTATGCCGTCTCGATATGATGCTATCTGACTTACCAGTTAATTCAACCCTAGGTATCCACATCCATCAGAAAGATCGTGCGTGCTTGAGTGTCAGCTGCTAGCCGAATATATTCATGAGGTATTCCTCTGCCTGGGTGCTATCCCGGAAAGGCGACAATCAGTGCGCTAAAGACTTACGAAACTTGGACTTCAGAGTATAGAGATATATTCCGACTTCGCAAGCACATAATCTCAGACAATCAAAGTATTTTCCCAGGCCATAAAGTGCAGAAACGCAAAGGCCAAGAACGCGCTGAAAGAAAGAAGGCTTATATGAAGAGGATCGGATTTTCAAAAACCGAAAGCAAAGGCTTTGAGTGTGGCTCACTGCCAATGATTATAGACTAAGCCCAATGAAGTTTCAAACGAAGGTGACTATATGACGTAAAAATACGTACCACTGCTTGGCGCATCCACAACGTGGATTGTTATTGGTTTACCAAACAACGGGCCATCATGTTCGTTCCGATTTCGCAAGGCAGAAGAACATCCAATGATAGACAGCAGACGGCTCTGTCCCAGTCACGTATGAAGTGAGGAGGGATAGAAACACAACGAGCGGCAGGGCCAGTCAAACTTCCAGAAATCCGAGTCTTTCAGTTGAGGAAAGTGTTGTCTCCATGGTCGACAGAGGCGTAAGGCTTCTAGGAACCCCCACAACACGGTAATGAAGTCCGAGATCTGCACGTGCCACGGCAGGATCGTGAAAAATAACCTAAGGACCGGCAACTCAAGACCCGACTTTTCCGTTGTTCTAACAAATAGTCAACTTACAACAGAAATTCTGTAAGCTTGCCTTTAGTTTACTCTATGTCCGGTCTATGGAAATCGACACATTTATCTGAAAGATTGAATCCAGACACATCCACAAAAGTTGATAAGTAAATACGTCAGAAATTCCCACAGAGATCGTCGAGCACATAATCGACGAGCTCGTCGACGACCGGAAATCACTTGGCGTGTGTTTGTCGGTTTCCTGGGCCTTTCACAGTCGGGCTCTGTATCATCTCTTCCAAACTGTCCGCCTCGCGACGGAATGGGATTTTTGCCGGTTCATTTCTCTCTGCGACATCTCACCAGCGATTCCGAGTCTAGTGCTATCACTCAAGATATTCTTCCGCAGTACTACACGGCGTCTTCCCTCCCTTCCTAACGTTACCTCACTACATATAAAGGGATATCTCAACGATGAATGGCAGACCTATTTCCCAGCTACCACTTCTTTAGCATTGGAGCAAGTCCTATTTCTCACCGCGCAGAGCTTTCGCTCATGGATATGTGCATTTCCATGCCTGACATCCTTGTCCCTGCTGTCAGTTGTTGTTTATCGGCCCACAGTGGTTGGCCCCTACTCGCAGGCACAGGGCCCTCCTCTCAAGTTCCTCTCCATCTCATACGTCAGTGATAGCGTATACAATACGCTTATAGGGAGCTCGGTCAAAGCTATAAGTCGTTTCGTTCTTCACGGGATACAAACAATCTGGCACACGAACTCATTCCCGTACGATGCTCCCGGTTTACATGGAATTCTCGCCGTCTCGCCGTCACCCATGATACACTGCTCGAGCTCGACATGAATGTAGACCCGTTAGGTGGGCGTCAAATAGCCGCATCGTCATCTAGTCACTGACCGTAGCGGTGTTTAGTACCTCAGACCCGGCAGGTGTTCGACGGCCCACTGATATCTCACAGGTGCCAACTATAAACTATTGCGTGTCTGGCACCAAGGTCTCTCTCTCACGGACAGCATTCGGTGGCTTTCCCATTACACCGAGCCGAAAAGTGACCGTCCTGCGTCTATGGAGCGGCTCGTTGTTCATCTGGACCTGCTAGTTTGGCTAGAGAAGATCCCATTCTTTCAAAGTTTGAAGTCGTTGGACACAATACTCGCCGATCCTCGGTATTGCGTACTCAAGGTGGTCCAATTTAACCCAAGGGGAAAAGAGAGAAACATAGAACGTGGGACCCATCACGCCATTCATAATGATATCTTGATGGCTGTACCGAAACTACATGCCGCTGGGCGGCTAATAGTGGACGACGAGATTGTTTAGGCAGCATGGAGAATAGTCTTATCCTCGATCAACATCGAGACTATTGCCACATTCACACCCTTCTTCAGACCATTCGGCCTTGAAGCCGGAGCGCGCACTGCTCCCCACTGGTGGATCGTGCAACACTACAGGGGAGGAGAGTTTGAGGGAGTACGTCGGTAGGAAACACCAGGGACGGGACAATCAATTTATTACCGAAGCGGCATTTACACCGACGAGTACAGACTTTGATAATCAGTATCTGCTTTTTGGATGTTTACTTGGAGGTAGATGCCGTAGAGCCTTTGGTCTCGGTGTTGTCATTTCAGGAAGATCACGAAAGGGAGGTCTTGATAGTACCATTTGGGCCGAATGAGCCAACGAAAACGTCAATACAGAGAGAACTGTCCCCTGAAACTGAAGAGTAGGTAAGTGGGGATGAAGTTAAGAAGATATACTGACAGCTGGAAGCTCGAAGACCCACACGGCACCGTAAGCGCTCAAGGGTAGTAACACATTCGCGATGGACACTGTACCATCATCTTCAGGCGAGTCTGAGATGGAGCTGAGCTATATGCAATGAGTCCAAATATTGGCAGCTCAACGTGAAAGACGTACTATTGACTGGGGAAAAAACGCGCCCACGAGCGCCAGATTCATCCACGTCGGCGATGCCGCAGTCAAGTCCAGCGACCACGGCCCTCCTCCCTGTGTTAGCTGCACCACCGGAAGCGTACACATAGTATTGACCCCCCACGCCGTACTCGTCCACATAAACGCCATCGCAGCCCGGCCCATAGTGTGTCCTGTCAAGCTGATAGCGTGTCTTTCCTCGATCCTTCGGACCGCCCTCAGCGAGCGTGCGGGGTCTTTTATGTCCTGGACGCGGGCGAGTTCTTCTCCCATTCCTGGTAGTCTCTTGTACGCGCTAGCGTCGACAAACCAGGGAGCGACGAGGGCTCGTGAGAGGGCTGCGCCGAATACGATAGTCCAGAACCAGGACCAGCCGGTGGTGTAGTTGAAGGCTTCTAGGAAGGCTTGATAGAATCCTGCTGGGGTGTATCCTGCGAGACCTAGGGATGCTAGGTCGCCTAGCTGGAGGGGTGCAATCGCGTCTGTAGGGAGCATTTCACTTAGAGGTGGTAAAGCTTCTGTTCCGCCAGTGGACTCGGAATTACCCGTAGGTAGCGAAGACGGCCATAGAGAAAATGAGCGACATCCAGGCGCCTGAAAAACGAAAGTCCTCAACCGAGTTTCTTTGTATGGCGTCTGTCTGAATTGAAACATTCACACAAACAATAAAGACAGAAACTGGCTACTCACCTCCGCCATCCTGAACATCCTCACATTTTGCTTGCATTGTAAATTCAATTTTGAAGACGCGACACAGCGTGGCCGGACAGCAGCCATACGATTAAATTTGAGCATTTCAAGCCTTTTCACCTTTGGTGAAGCCTAGCTACGAGAGGGCGGTAGGCTCAGTTTGTTCTTTGTTGGTGGTGGTGGTGGTGGTTGCGGTCAGAGGGGATCGGGATTTGCCGATACGATCCATAGTCCGGATCATAACCCCATTCACGGCCCGTATTCTTTTATCATTCGCTTTATTTTTCGTTACTGCTTGCTTGGAGCTGCTCTGGCCGTGGTATGCAATCTGCGATAAGGGGATGATATCTCGACGACCTTTTCCCTCCTTCTATCCGTTGAGCTTGACGTACAGCGGCGTATTTGCACGTCTTCCCTAAATATGTGCCAGCGATTCCGAATAGATATGTACAACCCCGTAGAACTTTTCGCAGAAGGAACTCTATGCCTTGTCCTCAGCGAACGTGACAGCCGCACACTCTATCAGTTCCTCGGGCTTGCCTTATATCTGGATCTAGTCACTGTCGTTGATTCTCTTCGTCAAAAGTTATTTTGGAAGGGAAGATATCTAATTTTGCTAGTCGTAAAGTCGCAGACTGCTTCGTGGTCTTTAACATTGAAAGCTCGGGGTCGGTCATGAAGACAAGAACGCATCTCAAGTGAGCGTTTACCACTTGGGTACAAAATAGACTGTCGTGTTGATGCTAATTTAGCAGCTTCAGGCGGCCGCTGCTCTATCTATAATCCTGTTCTTCTGCGCTAAATGGATCAGGCGCTTGATCACAAACGCTTTTTAATTTTCGAACCTTAAATTTCCTTGAGGCACGGCATTCTTGATTGAAGAAAGCGATGCCGTGCATGGAGAGGACGGTGGACCATTAGTGCAACAAACGTCTACCGCTTTGCATCGTTTCCAGTCTCTGAGTTCATACCTTCTATTGTCTTATCAGTCACTTTTAATCTGCTACTGCCATACATTTGTATTTTGTTTCTTCTGCTACGTCCTCGCACTGTCAAGAAAGGGGATACCAATGTCTGTCTATTTCTGGACGGCATCATATCTTTTCCGAATACTATTCCTCCTGGCTGTAAATGTTAGTACATCCGAACATTATGTGTATGGACTGAGAAGTGCTTTCCGTCCTTCATGTAAAGCAATCTCTGCCCCGCTTCGGCTAGTACTGCATACCATGATAATAATAAACAAGGCCTCGTGCGAATAACGTCACTTGTAATTGATACTGCTATAAGGATTTTTAATACCAGTGCCACCTCGACTAGCTAATTATAACCCGTCCACGTCTGCAAAAACTGGCTCCATTGGTATCCATCATATGTGCATGATTCAGACTCGACTTTTCGCGTCATCGACCGTTGCCCATTCCTTCGTGGACACTGCTCGGAGATAAAGCATCTTATGCGAACGTTTTCCATTTTTTTCTTCAGATTTAGCTGTCGTGGTTACTGACGTAGAGTTCAATCTAGCACTTCCACACCACCGCCACAGCTGAGTTGATATTCGTAGCATACACGGTGCTGACTAAAGCGCGTGTACTTTCTCCCTATTCTGGAGGACATCTTACCTTGCGAATCAAATACTGTCCGTTAATCACAGTACGCGCATTTAAATATAGTATTTGCATGTAGATCACCATTTCTTTGGTAGGAGGCTTGGCTGGCCTTACGTGTGTATTTTAGGTTTCACCATCAGTGGCCTGCATTCCATGATGATAATAAACAGGCATACAAATGCTGACCCCCATAATTGATACTGATAAAAGGGGATATTGATATCAGAGTCTCCTCAGCTAGCTAATTATATCATGATCACCTCCTGGCTAGTCTCCACAAAAGAAGACTATGGTATGAGGAAGATTCGGGCTCAAGCAAAGGCTCAAACTTCAGGCTCTTGGATCATTCAAAATCCGAGCCTGATGAAGTTTGAGCATCGCTCGGCGCCAGTTACATGTATATTCCTGTTGACAAAGTGGTTGTGCAGCCATCGTTAGTGAAAGTCGAAATCGAGAAGAAATAGCGGTGGAAGTAGATAATTAATTCCGCAGTGTCTTCCAGTACTTATCGCGAAGACGAGATGTATATACAAGCATTGAACCTTTGGAAAAACCAAAGTTGTCGTGAACGTTTAGTGAAACGTTGTGTGGTGTACCTTTCAGTATCCAAGCGGCGGCCGTTGCCGGTGTCGTGTCGTGTTACGTCATTCCACGACCCTTGTTCGTTCCTCTTCCGAGTCGCCATTGTCTTCGCTCCCCGTTTTGCTTCCATAACAGTTCGTGGATAACGGGTCTCACAGCGATGCGTACGAAAATTAATGGAAGGCGATTTTTCACTAATGCACTCTTTGACTTCCGATGGGAATCACAACTGGTCGCCACGAGGATCCCACAACCGAACGGCTAATAGCTATGTCTGACAGGCTTCTGGGTCGCACCAATCACAACTGGTCGCCACGAGGATCCTACAACCGAACGGCTAATCGCTATGTCTCTGACAGACTTCTGGCTCGCGCTAGTCAGAGTACAAGGGGGATGCTTGGAGTATGAAAATCGACTAATCATTTGACCGAATTCCTCGGTTTTACCGTTGATCAAGGAAATCATTGGAGTCACTTTGGTTTACCAGGCGTACCAGAGAGGCACATCTATATTTTTATCATCATATATGGAGCCATAATTACAACACATGGTGCGTATCAACGCTTATCTGGAATCAGAATACGCTCTAAGTTCTATCTAGAGATCTACCTGTCGTAAGCTCTTTACTGAATGATGCTTTCCCCGGCAACACGGGCCATGGTATACACAGCGTGATCCGGAAGAGATCCTTTATCCATGTGGACATCAGTCTGCGAAGGTTCTCTCGAAAGAGTGGGCGTATGGAGAGGCGTGTCTTCCGGCGTGGGGATAGCAGAGTCGGGATACTCGCGGCCGGGAGGCTGGGTGATGAACAAAGAAATGGAGCCGTCCTCGTTGCGGTGGGGCCGGACACTATAATGAGGTAAGAACATCAACTCCAGGTTAGCTCAATGAACGATACTTACTGGCTCAAATCTTCGACCAAAAAGTGGGGGTGCTCCTTTTCGAGACTCTCGCGGGTGTGGGACGTGCACGTCGCGAGGACGAAGCAGCCTGCTGCTTTACCTGAACGGATACCGGTGGGAGCATCTTCGACGACGATACCTGTGATTGGTTCAATATCAGCAAATTTGGAAGGGGTGGGGTGGAACACCGCACAATCGGAAGGCGCGATCTCGTTAAGCTTAGCACCGAGCAAATACGGATCCGGGGCCGGCTTTCCTTGCTTCACGCTTTCGGCGGTGACAAAGTGATTGGGAATCCTGAGACCAGCTGCAGGAAGCGCTTTCGAGGCGTAGAATGTCGTTGCTATCACTCCATCAATATCTGAACCAGATCTTCAAAGAACAATAGGAACCTTACAAGACGTGCAAACGCTCCATCCCTGATCCTCGTCCGGTCGTCCACCCTGGATGCCGTCCAGAAGTTTCTTCACCCCGGGGAGAGCGATAATGCCACCTCCAGGTTTCGATGCATTGGCAAGGATGGCTTCCTCGAATCTCACAACTTCGGATTTAAGTTTTTCCTCATCGGTAATCTTGCACCATTTTCGAAGTGCGTCAATGGTGCGGTATCCGTGGGCGGACCGAAGGATGTCGTCGAGGTCGAGGAAATCGTAGCCTGTTGATTTGAGGAGATTCCAGGCCGCGGTTACTGCTGGCGACGAGTCGATGAGGGTTCCGTCCATGCTGAGTGACAGTGAGTAAAACTACTGGCTAGAACCGATAGCATACTGACTCGAATAGGACGGCTTTCGTCTTCATGAGAACAGTTGATACCGGGGAGGATGTCATGGTAGAGTTCTAGGCTCGAATAGGATGAAGGTTACAGCAAACGCAAGTTCAAGTTATATGCAGCGCGTTTGAAAATATTATTACCACAGATCGCGGAGCCCACCCACGTTTCACTCCTGTTGTGATGATCCCCGTTGGTTACTCATTTCGAATCCGCCCTCTTGCGGCGATGTGTGGAGCCCTCCTGTCCTTCGAATCATTTTGCTTTCCGTCCCCATCCGAGTCTGTTTGCATTTCCACCATTCCGGCGCAGTGTATTTCCTATCACATCTATATATGGGTATCACATCAGATTTTTGGAAAGCCGGCTCCACGATGGGAAGTGAACGAGGATGATGGGATTGGAGCAGAGTCCGAAAGGGGCATACCCGACGATGCCAAGGGCCGAGGACGCACCCATGCGACTGCCGCTCCATGACGAAATGGGGTTTCAAATTCCTGCAAATGGCATCTATTTTTGACTCGCCATAACCACTGGGAGGCGGCATCTTACTATCTAACTCGTTCTGATATAGAAGACGCTGACGCCACTGCTTCCAGCTCCTACTCCCACTCTCTTTACTATTTTTTTATTTTTACGTTTCCTAACCTATATCTACCGTGCTCTGCCCACGACTCTGCAGAAACTACAACACCATGTCTTCCTCTCCTTCCTCCTCCTTATCTAGGTCGACCTCACCGTCTCCAACGTTCAACGGCAGTCCTACGCCCATGTCTAGTCTATCCTCTCCCGACTCCTCACGCCCGCCTTCGCCTCTCCTGCGACCACTCTCCAAGCCGCCGCAATCCAAACGCGGACTTCCCTCCAAGCCCTTCGGCTTCAATACCCTTAGCGGTGCGAGCATGAGCTTCACGGCCATGTCGAACGCTGCCTCGAAGAAACAGAACAAGGTCGTCGCCCCCGAAACACCCCCCGATTCCTCCTCTGACGAAGACGAAGCGCCCAAGAAGCCGATGGTGCGCAGGACTAGCTCGGCAGCCATGGCTCCTTTCATCACAAAGTTCGAGCCGTACGAGCCAGAGGAGTACGTCGTGGATAAGAAAAACGGTACCAAGAGCCCTGCGCGTCTCGAGAAAATCGCGATCGTCGGGTCCGGAAGCTGGGGTACTGCGCTCGCGCGTGTTGCTGCTTTGAACGCGGCTGAACGGGAGGGCTTCGACCCCGAAGTCAGGATTTGGGTCAGAGAGCATGAGGTTTGGGGTTTGAATTATCATTTTACTGTATTATGCTGACAGTTTCCCTATCAGGTGCCCGGACGAGGCAAGCTTACAGATATATTCAACCGGACGCACCAGAACGAGAGGTACCTGCCTAATGTCGATCTTCCCGAGAACCTCGTTGCGGTGCCCAGTCTGAAAGAGACCGTGCGGAACGCGTCGCTTATTCTTATCGTCGTGCCTCACCAGTATCTTCCTGGGATCCTCGAGGAGCTCAAGGAGCCTGGTTTGATCAGCTCTAGGGCGCGCGCCATCTCAGCAATCAAAGGCGTTGAAGTTGTTATCCAGAAAGACGAACAAGGAAACAACAACACCGCCGAGATCTACACGTACCCCTCCGTCATCGAGAAAGAGCTAGGTATCCCATGCACCGCCCTAGGCGGCGCCAACATCGCGCTCGATGTCGGACGGGGGGAGTTCTGCGAGACAACGATTGGCGTGCCGAGCGCGAAAGACGCGGCGCTGTGGCATGCTGTGTTTGACGGACCCACATTCAGGGTGCATCCAATAGAAGACGTGGCAGGTGTCAGCCTGAGTGGAGCGCTGAAGAACGTTGTTGCGCTTGCGGCAGGATTTGTAGATGGAATGGGCCTCGGGGGTAATACTAAAGCCGCGATTTTGAGGATTGGGCTCTTGGAGATGTCAACGTTCACGTTGGAGTTCTTCCCTGGGAGTTCACCGTTGACGTTTTCGCATCACTCTGCTGGTATGTGACGTTCGGGGGTTGTTTTTTTCATTCCTCATCTGACAGGATAATGATATAGGCGTGGCGGACCTTATTACGACGTCATTTGGAGGTCGTAATCGTAAATGTGCTGAGGCGTTCATCAAGAGCAAGCCACAATATTCTGGAGGTTTGTCCGCTCTGCGCTCCATGTGTTTTTCCTAACTAATTAAAGCAGTAGAATCTAAACCAGAACAACAAGGCAAATCGTTCGAACAGCTCGAACAGGAGCTATTGAACGGCCAAAAGCTCCAAGGAACGCTGACTTCACAAGAAGTCTTCGAGTTCCTCGAGGCCCGAGGGCGCTTAGAGGGATACCCGCTCTTCGAGAAGGTGTATAGGATCGCCTTTGAGGAGATGGACCCGAAAAGATTATTCGAAGATCTCTAGGGTCATTTGCTTTCATAGAAGATAGATTTCTAGACCCATCCGCTGGTACCGGATATCCAGCTTGTATCTATAGCGATTGTAATGTACTTTGTCGAGCATGAAATACAGATCTAGACGGCTACGCGCCTTTTTGACTTCAAATGACTATTACTACTGATACCAATCAGATAGCTCATTTCGGGTATTCCGATAATTGCAGTTGTGTTACTGTTACAAATTGGTATTTGAAGGTTCCTGACGACAGGTACGGCTGCTTGTTGAAACATATGTTGGCCGCTGGGTCAATATGGGTCCAATCTTCCCAGGGTCCGTCCGGCTCAATGAAATTTAATATGTCGTGGAAAAAGTCATCTGATGTCCCCGAGATTAACAAACTATTTCTCTATCAAGTGCATCACTTCATCAAAAGAGTCCTTCAGCACTTTACAATGGATCTGCAACCTTTTCGCCGAGCGCAATCCAGGGAGCGCATTAGAGATGAATCGCTGAGTTATTTCCAACAAATCCGCATCAGGCTTCCTCGGATACCAGAGCGACACGTAGCCAACCCAGATACAAAGGGTTGTAGCAGCAAATCTCGGGGCCGTCATGATGGAATCCAACGACGTCCAGATGTGCTCATCAGCTGAGCGCTCGAGGAAACTACCATCAAGGTTCCCCGAGGGTGTTAGGAGTATATTTATGCGAGATGTTTTGACAGGGCCTTGTCCGAATTCCAAGCAGTCGATAAACCATTTCACGGTTGTAACTGCAAGCTTGTCCCCCCAGCACGATTCCAAGGTCAAGCAGGGCACATGCAGCATCTCCAACTTGAGTATCGAACGACGGTCTGACGAGTTTATTGTCAAATAGTTATCGTTTAGTGTGCAGATGCGCCAAAGTAGGGCTCACCCATGCGAAGGGGCTGTTGGATGTGCAGTCTTTGCAAAGCTCCGTCGGGGTTTTCAAGCAGCCGTTGGCATTCATGCAAACTTGTTAGCTGAAACGATGCTAATTTGATGTTACGCAATGCGTGTACCGCAAATAGCTGTTTGTCCAGGCAGAAAGGGAGGATGTAACTGGAGATGGACAAGTCTTCAATTGAGAGGACTACAGGCGGGATGCGATCCTCCTCCTCCTGGATTAGATAGGGGACACTGGTGCCAGAAACATCGAGATGCCTGAGAGCTGGATAATGCCTCAAAAGGTTAAGCAGGTATGATGAATGGACAAATCTGGCTGTTATAGTTAATGATGTCAAGGGATAGGATAACAAGGCAGTGGGAATATCGTGGATGCAGTCGTACGCAGAACCCAGTTTGAGTCTGAGAGTTTGAATGTTTGGTACGGGGTGGCTTTGTAGTGGTTCTTTGAGGCTCGCAGTGGCGGTGTTAGGGATCCGCACGTCGGATCCTCCGTGGAGCATCCCTAGAGTAACAGACAGGTTTTGGACGAGGTTTGGAATCTCCGGCGACGACAAGCATGACTCGTGGAAGGCTACGACAGAACGCTCCGACCATAAATGGACTGAGCGCAGGAAATGGACTCTTGCTTGAGAGCGTAGGGCACGTGATACGGAACAAAGTGCGCGAAGACTATGGCGATCGTCTGCCAAGATGTCCACTATGGCGTCGATGAGTTCTTGAGAGAGGGTATTCATGGCTGAACTACATATTTATTAGCATTCAGAAAGGCATATTAAAGGCTTACACATCGAAAACACTGTCTGCCCAGATAGCTAGTTCGCCTAGGCTAGGGTAGATGATGTCCGAATGTAATGTATGGCTAAGTAGGACACTCGAATACTAGTGTATTTGAGTGGTGCGTCGAAAGACGAGGGCGTTTCGGAGCCACGAGTTTGGGTAAGTGTCGGGAAGGAGCAGATCAACCTGAGTATAGGTTGATTAGTCAGCTGAGGATGTAGTCCGACGAGATGGGAACCCAAACGAAGCGGCGGGCCCAAGTCTTAAGCGCCTGGGAACCAGAAACAAGCCAGAAGCCGAATCTGGTACACCAAACACTGTAGGGAGTAGGTGGGTGGGACGAAAGAATAGTGAAGACGGCCGTATAGTGGCCAGGGAGAGCTTGCGAGGCGACGTGGAAGGAGATAGCAGCTTTCACTGGGTTAGATCCACAAATAATCGTATTATTTGGCTACGTATCTAGCTAATGGCTACGCCTTGACTTATCTTATCCTCCGATAAGCCTTGCGCCCGGGCCTCGCTGCAGGCTTATCTCGGAATAATGCAGAAAAGGTAGAGACAGGATATAGGACAAAAGACGCGATAGGGGTTACGATGTGGCTTGTTGATGATGATGGTAAGAAACAAAGAGGGGTCTGATCAAAATAATTGCGATCGTCACTTGCCACAAGTACTGCTGTATGTTTACATAGTTTTCATCCGTTCAAAAATTGCCACGACGCTTCCCTGGCCGTCATCTTTATCTCAACCACCATCCCGTTGCTGGTGTCCGACTGTTCGCTTCGAGAGCACGCGATTTCTCTTTTCTTCTTTCGAATGATGGTGCTCAAGTTTCATGTCAAGGTACTCGTCTCAGCATACCTCCCGGTCATATCAACAACTGCCTTTCGCTGGTCGCAGCTACATAGGTCGGAACGGTCAAGCCTCTCCGTTGTTCTGAACTTCTGGTGAAACTTATTTGCCAGCAGGAAACGGCAACGTCGCGCCCTCTTTACAAGCACGCCTGTTCCTTGAAGGTCCGATGGCAACCATATACTTACTTGATATTCTTGGCTACAGCGTGCCAGTATCAATTCGAACCCCCCATGGTGTTCCCTAGTCAGCTTCCTCGCCCCTTCACAGCGTCCTGGCTCCATTCAAGGCAACTTCGCGATCTGCTTCTACCATACAAGTCTTCTGCCTTATGATTGATCTGTGGTCCTATTCCAAGATAAGGTTAAAAGTGTCAGAGGTATAGCCTTTAGATAGTGGTCACCGTTCTCTTCTATCTTTTTGTTCGTCTTACACCTGCTCCCTACAGTCTTGTATACCATATTGGCTACTGTCCTGGCTTCTAGTTCTCAGATGCTCAAGACTTGGGTTCGCCCGCGTCGTATTCGGGTTTCCCGCTTCGTTGGATTGGACTGTAGTCTCTTACCCAACTTCCTTCGAACAATAACGCAGAACGCACGGCTCCGTACCCTTTTTTTCCCTCTCTTCTCCAGAAATTCTAGCTAATCAACTTTTCGTCTTTGTCCTTTTGGTTCATATGCGCCCAGTGTATCGAACCCTGGGTAACTTTTTTGCTCTAATTATAATGCACGTGCCACATCGGGAGAGCTGCCGGTTCCCGGAGCAATGGGACCCCGAAGACCTCGTTGGGATGTCCTTCTCTTCTCATACTCTATATTGTTCGTACCTGGTACTTTTTCTGACGATAATCCTATACAATCCTTTGTCCTGATGTAACGTCAGAAGCGTCCAGGGCTACTGGGAAAGTCGAAAGATGAGAAGTGGCGCAGTGGCGTTCGTGGGAAGATCTTTTGCGGTGTTCGAGGTCCTTCCCGTGGTTTTTCACAAAAGGCGTGATTCCCATGTGACGACTGCCCCAAGTCAGCACCCCCCACTTTACCGCGACGCGACCAGTATTTCCTGCTCATCGTCGACGGCAGCGAGCAAAACTTTTGCTATACGATTGCATTCACCGTTAGATCTCTCCATTTCTGTCCATTTTAGGCTTGGTTGATATCCGGCTCCAGTCTCAGGTAAGTACCATCCACTGAATATGCCGTCGACGGGTATATTGACACTCTCGACCGCTCAGTTTTTTTGGAAGACCTCAAGAATATTTTTAAAGCAGAGTTCTGTACAAATAGTCGACCACCATGGCACCGAATGCAACTACTCAGGAATCAGCCCCGCCTGCGACCCAAGCAGCTCCTGCAGCTCAAGCAACTCAGCCGCCCGAGCTACCGACGATTCCCGGGATTGGAAGGGAACAACTTCTAGCACTGCTTACTACCCTTGACCTTCCGGTATTCAAGGTGAGCAGCTGTCGTTCCATCCACCTCCACACGTGATCGTGATACCATCCCCTTCCCTCAGAATGCAAACCCCCAGGGCACCAAAGTAGATGCCGCCCAGGCCCTCTCCCACCTCGCCCAACAATCAGGGTTCAACCCCACCTTTTCGATCAACGACCCCGGCCCGTCGTCGCATCCGGGGGGACCACCCAATCTCGGAAACCAGAAGAAAGCGGAAGCGGAAGCTGCGCCGCAACCAGAGGAGCCCCCCTCGATCCCCCAAGGCCCGAATCCCAACCTCGGCGCCAGGCGATCGAAAAGTGGGGCAGCGATGGGTAGCGACGAGTGGACTCGACAACGGAAGGATAATCATAAAGAAGTCGAGCGCCGCCGCCGCGGGAACATCAACGAGGGCATCAACGAGCTCGGACGCATCGTTCCCAACGGCTCCGGAGAAAAAGCCAAGGGTGCGATTCTCTCCCGCGCGGTGCAGTACATCCATCACCTGAAAGAGAACGAGGCACGGAATATCGAAAAGTGGACGCTAGAGAAGCTGCTGATGGACCAGGCGATGGGGGACCTGCAGGCGCAGCTGGAGGAGATGAGGAGGATGTGGGATGAGGAGAGGACGGGAAGGCAGAGGGCTGAGGCGGAATTGGAGGGCCTGAAGGGTGGGAAGAAGAGGGCGAGTGAGGAAGCGGATGGGAAGGAGGACGGGGACGGGAAGAAACAGAGAACGGAGTGATTTCTCTTGATTGTCGCTGTCTTTTACTATGTATGTGCTCTCTTTTTTCTCTTTTATTTTATTCATCTAGCTGGCGGTGTTGTATATGGTCACTGTACTTGTTCCAGAATTGAATCCGAGTCCGAATGGTTGATATCAAGCTGTCCAGGATGAAAAGAAGTCCGGCAGCTCCGGTCCGATCAAAGGTTGTCCTTTCGCTTCCACCACTACCGCTGCCTTTGGGCTGCAGATTCCACGGTCCAGAGATTACGCGCTTGCCACCCCTTGGAACAATATAGATCATCATCATCATCATCAGCCATCTCCTGGAAATGGTTGGGCTTCTTGATTTGGTGCTCGGGTTTGGTGGTTATCAATGTTATAGGCTGAACCCCACTACTGCACACTTTCCATGTCAAAGCTTTGGGACCAGCCGTGTCTTTTGCCGCTGCCCTTGATCTATGAAGTTCGTCGCCACGCGGAAACTGGAAAGCAGTCTAATCCCTCCGAGTTCTTTGAGATATGCGCCGTCTTTCTTTCTGTGCCGCGTTCCATGACCTATGGACGGGGGGGGGAGACTGCTTGGACCGATTGGATCCCGGGATCAAGTGCCCATCTGGGTGTTGCCTGCCGAGGTCGAAATATCTCTTGTTGTACTAGGCGATTCTATAGCCGCCTTGGTATCTAAATCTCATTGGGCAGTCTTGAACAGCATTGTCTTTTTTTGGTATGGCACTCGGGCATCACAAGTACTGAATATATTCGACTGGCAGCTGACAACCAACACACGACCTTTCTTGGGGGTGGGTACTCAGGTTTTAATTAGCCGGTAAGTCAAAACATCATATCGAGACGGCATACTGTAACATGATTCTCTATCAAATTTCCGTCTGAAAACATACGACCTAAAAAAATATCTTGGACTGGCCAGTAACTGTCCATTTCACCTTACAAAAATGGAACATATATTTTGACACGCAAGTAGTTCCTCATTTCTGTAGTCAGCTTAATTTCTGACCTTCGTGTTGTGATCAGCGATTAAGCCTAGGGGACAATATTCTCGAATGCTGTCACTTTCTGCGATCAGTGAATGAAAACAGGATGCCTTAGTTCTGCAAGCCAGAGTAGTGTGTATGTAATAGTACAACGGCATGAACCTTTGTCACGGTGGCCACAGTTCACAGCACGCCATGTCAGGGCTGTGGGCCCGGCCGTTCCTTATTGGGACCTTGCGTCGGTACCAATACCAATACCACCGCCAACCGCACCCTAGTACGTCCGTCACTCAGATTGTATTCGTCTGTATCCAACTCTCATTCAAAACCACAGCTACAGGATATCAATGGGCGCCGTTCTGGAACAGCACTTGCAAAGAGCTGTATGATTGTTATCACCCTTGTATTACCACCCGAGCATGCGCTCGGCTAGTGGAAGCTAAAACTGTACTGATCTTTTTCAGTTTTCCCTTTTCGGATTCAATTTAGCTCCTCCAAGCTGTAATTTAATGCATCACATCACTTTGACACTAACATCGTGTGGTGCTTATATTCCCGCCTGACCTGGGGTCCCATCTTGATGGTCCTTTCGTAGGCATCCCACGGTGAAACCGATATAAAGACCCAATGAAGACCGAGTGCTTACATACATAGGACTCGAAACCACGAGCTTCACAAACGCTTCCCATCCAGGTCCGTCTATCCCAGCTCGTATTTCGCGATTCGGAGTCTGTAACTGATAGGACGGGTTAAGGTCATCAACACCGCATTTTGTGGGATGCTGTAAACCTCTACACCACATATAAATGTATCGATGCCGGAATCGTATTGCTACTAATCGCCTCGTTCTTGTCGCCTCTGAGTATTTTCTTTTTTCCCTCCCTGATAACGCTCTGGATCATGGAACAACAAACGCTCTCGGATGAAATTCGCGATGGCAATCCACTGTGCCCAGAGTCCACCGACCAACAGTTCCGAAGCGCTAGCCAGTTGGATACCTCCCCACTAGGTGCCAGGAAATCCGTAAATGGGTCTGAACGACCCAGACCTTCGGCAACTCATCATGCCACGACAGTGGAAGGGAAGAAACCATCCTCACCTGTCGAAAATTATGTGCGACGGTCAATCAGGAAAAGATGGCCTTTCATTTTTGGTCTACCAGGTACAGCACCCATGAGAGTGCCTACTGGTACGCGTGCTCCTCTAATTATCATCCCTTGCCTCTAAATCATTTCTAGGTGACTCTCGAGTGTATGCACCCAGCCAACCATTTGAAGAGGCTGGGCCAACGTCCAGTGTTTGGCGAGCATATTTGGATGAAAGTCTGATTTATCATGCCGATATGCTTGAAAAACAGAGAGGACAGACAAATATTCTCCTTGTTTTTGTGAGCATGTTCAGTCAAATGCGTGAAAGAATACCCGATTCATTTCCCTTCGTAGGCAGGACTATTTTCGGCAATTGTCACTGCCTTCATCATACAATCTTCAGCAAACCTTCGGCCAGATTATCAGAAATTGTCAGCACTTTTACCGTTCGATCAAATCAGTATACAGCGCGCGCTAGCTAACGGCACATCCCTTGACCGCATTACCACATCTGGCACCGATCCTACAGCACCATTTGCTCCGAAACCTTTGGATTCGTGGATAAACGGGCTATGGTTTGCGAGTCTGACCACCAGTCTTGCAGCTGCGTTCTTTGTTATCATTGTGGATGAATGGTATGGGCATTATCTCTCGCCTGTCGCAGGAGACCCCCAAGTCGGCGTCCGTACTCGACTTTTTCGTTACAAAGGTCTCATTGATTGGCGCTTCGGTACTTTCATTAGTTTCCTACCCCTCATGTTGCGCCTATCCCTCGGCTTGTTTTTCTTTGGCCTTGTGCTATACCTCGTACCTCAACAAAAGGAAATGGCGATCGCCGTAGGAATATTATCCTTACCGCTATTTCTTGCTGTCGACCCGATCAACGTCTTCAGCATACAGTACCCAGAGTTGCCATATAAAACTCGATTGAATGCACGTTTATACACTTTCATCATTTGGATCCTTCGACAATTCCCCGTATTCGTTACCAAAATCGTATCACTGCTACTCGACGTCCATCCTGAGATAGAAACATTCGAGGACCTTGAGACATATGCTGCGGGGAAATCATATATCGAAAATGAAGTTGATACACTTCTTTGGCTCTACACGGGTTCATCGACTTCCTCCACCCGTCATCTTGTTATACATGCTCTTGCTGGATTGCCTTCAGACCGAATCGCACGTGCGAAGGAGGTATTCAGTCCGCACTGGGCCGAGATAAGAGCTGAGAAAGAAAGAATGTTGATGGATTGCATGGTGCTGGCAAGGGAGGAGTACACTCGATCGATTCCAAAAGATATTCCCAACATCGAACACAAGATCGAGCCCCTTCTTCGTTTAGAGATTCTATTTCCTGAATTGCGCCGGAATTTTCCATCTGGAATCTTCGGAGAGCATAATCTGGATTTCTCCAAGAAGCTCTCCAATACATTGTCGATAACTCTGTCTTCCATGGAAGATTCATATTTTCAGAAGCCTATTGACCAGAAGGAAGTCGCCATATACTCCTTACTAGCAGACAGAAATCTTCACCATCCCGTCGTTTGGAAGAAATTATTAGACCGCGGTGTGGCCAAGGAACAGTTGTTTCATGACCGGTGGGACGTTCTCACTATTGATATGTGCTTCAGCATGGTAAAATCCATATATCTCCCTGATTGCCATCCTCCCACATCATGCGGCTGCACTTTGGTGTGCGCAGCAGTAACATATTATAAACCAGACATTCTCAAAAGCCTTCTCTCATTTTTCGAGTCATTCGATCCACACAAGGACGCAGTCGATCCCGAGCGAAGACTCCCCCTCGCCATTGTACGTGCCTTGGTGTCCAACTCTGCCTCGGCCGTTCATCCAGGCCCACACTCCCCGTTTCATCATGATTCTAAAATCTCAAAGTATCAGCTGTTGCATGTTGCATTACATGCAGTATGTTAAGAATCAGGGTATTTCGAGTAGTATACAAAGTAATGAATACTCGAGTAAAACCCAAGTTATGAGCGAGGATGTCCGTAAGCCGAGTTCCAACCACCAAGAGGGATCCGAAAGGGTGTTAACAAGCGCTAGGCATAGTTAACGGGCGTCAGCAAGCGCTAGGCATAACTAACAGGGTTTCTGACAAGCGCTAGGCGTAGCCAGGAAGCAATTGAATGGCAAGCGCTAGGCGTAACCGATCAAAGAAGCTTAGATCACACAGTTAAGTGGACATTGAAGAGTATTAAAAATAGATTACTTTCTAAGTAATACAGGCAGTGTTTATATACTAGAGTCTTTGAGTCATTAATATTCTACAATTTTCCGTAGTATTCTAGTATCTACAAGAAGAATAGAGAAGATAAGAGAAAATACTGGTAAGCCGAGGTCAACACCGAGAAGCCCGAGAGTAAGCATGTGTTGACTCATACTCGAACCGGAAAAGACCCCCATATCCATAACACAGTAGGCAAACAGATTTCTTATCATCTCATCGAACGTCCTTTAACGCAGTGGCGAAATGACGTTTTCCAGGCAATACTCGCTTACATCATGTCTGATTTATTTACTGGGAGTTCTTCGAGTAATTGGGAGGATCCAGAATTCAAGGAACTGTTTTGGACCTGCCGTTCTTATGCTCTTGTATTCTTGGCTTTTCTCATGGATGGAGGCTCCGAGAACTGCCTTGTTGAACCTCCCGCAGAATGGGCCACGAAGCTTTTGTTTCTGAATATTCTTCAAGTCATCCATGATGAACGTGTAGCAGATGCACCCCGTCTGTCCACCATTCAAAATTTCTCTGATCTTCCTCAACACTTCGACTCTATAGTCAGCATAGTTGCCTTTCTATTAGGTCAAGCCTTCTCTAGAGGTATCCTTAGTGCATACGAAGCTTTCGAAGAGAAAGGAAGTTTGCGATATATTACAGAGAAAAGTAGTCTCCACCCAGAGCTCATCGAAGGACTGCGCGGTTATATTATTGGACTTTCTGAAACCAAGGCCAGGAAGCTCTCGGATATTCAATTGGACCAATTTCTTGGCTGGCATATCCAAGATATCCATCATGCTCATGTAATTCGTTGCATTTGTGCCAGCATCGCCCGCAGTGACACCTCACCACGCCCTATCCTATCATCCCTGGCATCGATTTCTCCCTATCACAATGAATGGTTTAAGATCTTGGAAATTTTGAACTCACCAGATCACAAATATTCTGTTGAGAGCTACACTCTCCACCCCGCCGACATTGGTACACAAGATGATGTGAAACTCTGGAAGAAGGATATGAGACAGATTGTCTGCATCTTGGCCGAGTGTCTCGAGGAGGAGAAGGGTCGCAACAAGGGCACAAATCAAGTACGCATATAATACCAACCTTTTAGTCTCCCGTGAACTGAATGAGATCACATAAGCCGTCGACGAGTTTCAGTCATTTCACTGAGGACCTGGTAACCCACAACGAATATGTAGGGCAACCTGACCCAAGTGTGGACATTGAGTTAGGAGTGTTTAGATTAAGGAATGCCGATGCAGAATAATGCAGGTCATCATATCTTCAAAACGATACGGTAAGCAGCAAAAAGAACTTGGATAATTGCGGGACAAGCATGATAAATCTTGACTTAATTTAGTATATATTGAACGTGGAGGTCGAAAGATGGAACTTTCGTGGAGTATAGGATG
This sequence comes from Armillaria luteobubalina, assembly GCA_030435615.1. Classification (NCBI taxonomy): domain Eukaryota; kingdom Fungi; phylum Basidiomycota; class Agaricomycetes; order Agaricales; family Physalacriaceae; genus Armillaria; species Armillaria luteobubalina. The sequence continues at coordinate 621,320 of JAUEPU010000021.1, read as the reverse complement.
TAATTGGGTATATATCCTCGAATCCAGTGAGAAGCGAAGGAAGGATAAATAACGAACAATATATGTATTAACAAACGGTAAAATCAGTCACCTAGCTGCAGAATACCAATGGGCTCCATTCTAAAACAGCACTTGCAGAGAGTTGTATCATTGTCATGAATCTGGATTACCACCCGTGCATGCACTGCGTTCAGCTGGTGAAGGCTAAAGCCACCGTTCCCAATGTACTGATCTTTGGGTTTGTCTCGATCGGGTTCAACTAGCTCCTCCCAGCTGTAAGTTTCATACATTACACCACATCGACACTAACATCGTGGCGTGGTCCTCGTATTCCCGCCCGACCTGGGGGTGATCCTTTCGTAGCGGCTCCGTACAGTAGTTGTGTCAGGCAATCCGTAACAAGAGAAGCTGCGAGCGAATGGTCATTGCATTCCCCGCCTCCCCCCATGCTTCTGCAGCGAGCGCTATTCATTTCCTCAAGACCTCCGGAAACGACGGCTCTGGCATTCTGCTTTGTTTGATTTGGATTGAAGACGGCCAGTCCTACTGCGGCCCATATTTGGGGCAAAGCCATCAAGATCTTGTCTCGCGGAACGACTTGGCGGATCATTATCCTGTCGAATGAGTTCTCAAAGCGTATCGGGGCGACAAAGAGGATGTCGTGTATACCGACGACATCATAGGGATATGACAACTGTGTGCAGATTATGCACTGATTATTAGTCATGAGGTATATCAATGTGCTGATTATCACCAGACTCTGCGCGCGCACCTTCGGTCGATAATTTATATGCTCTTCCACCCTTTGACGTTGGGTTACCCTGTGTATTGAAAATGGAAATTGTGGTATCCATTAGACGCCCAGTATACAAAAATAATACAGATGGTACGCAAAAGAAGGGTGCCATAGCTTCTAGTTTCTATTTTAGACCGTCCTCATCTACAGAATGATCTACAAACGGATCCTCATTGGCGGGAAGAGAAAGGTGCGAACCGATCACCCGACGGGGTGAGAGATCCGTCCCAGAGTAGTTGTGTTCAAGCCGTGCTTTGATGTCTACCACTGACCGCGCTAGTTCATCGGCGGTCAGACGCTCCTCGGTATTATTATGATGATGCTTGGAATTATGAGTTGGATATGAAACCAGAACACAATAGAAGCACTCACCGTCACTGGATGATTCGCATACCAAACGAAATAGTGCGCAAGTGCTACGAAATGATCGTGGAATATACTTGCGTGCTCAACAAGGGTCCGGATGGTCGCTTCGTCCTTAGACAGAAAATCTTTATACTTTGATATCGACCATCGGCGAGGTTTTATGCCCAATATGCTCTCAGTGATTAAGTCAAGTATGGGAACAGAATCCCACCAAGGAAGATTCTGGTATGCCTCTGCCACACGAGGAATTTCGGCGTCCAGTCCTTCTGATATCAGATGCCCATATGAGCTGATATTAGCAAAGAATCCTATTATGGGAGGGACGCCAGTAGCGAGGTCGCTGAATGCGACACGGACATCAGCGAAGAAGCGATCTAGTGAAGGTCGCAATATATTGTCGACCTTGATGACGTGTTTCTCTCGTCGTCAAATGTTTGCCGTCTCCATGAGAGCTTCCAGTTCAGCAGCTTTCTTCAGACTTTTAATTGCTCTTTCAAACTGGACAAATATGACATATTTAATAACGGCATCCATCCTTTGAGGAAGGACCTTACCGGGTTCAGTACTGGAGACATTCCCCAAGGTCCGAAGGTCTGATAGAAGTTGTCTACGAGGTAGAGGCGATAGTGATACCTGATTTTGTGTCGGAATTCGCATAGAGTGCGAAGGTTGTCCACGAATGCTTTGCGATCCTCGTCAACTTCTAAGTTACTGTTAGAGGAAATCCCGTATTTCCCCGTGTCACGACGAAGGCTGTTTTAGTGCACGATTCATCAAATGTATGTGAAAAGTACGAAGTGATGTACCTGCTCTCGAAGTCGAAGTAGCGCCCTGCAGGTAGCCCTGTTCCTTCAACCAAGTCGACCATGAACTTGATGTGTCCGAGGTGAAAGCTAATAATCGCAGCTGAGTCTGCAGCCGTAACGTAGTTTCTTTCAGTATGACAAGAGCTCTGCTCGGACCAGTTCTTTGTGGACGATGAGGAGAGTTTTCTGAGCATCGTAGAGGCGGAATCGCAGTAAGAAGTCGACGAGAATGGAAAGTATAGCAGATTGATCAAGACAAATTGCTGCAAAAGCGCCAAGAATCAATAGGAAGCCTAAGTGTCTGAAATGCGATGACGAGGGCAGACAGTACACATGGCGGCGAGACGCAGAGGATGTCCTTGCAGGAGGTGGAGAAGAGCCCCGTGGCATAGCTGGACTCCGTAGGTATTTCGGTGCTGAAAAACAACGTTCACTATTGCCATACTATTGGCGGCATCAGATGTTGATATAGACGTAGGTGACCCATCTGGCAGCCGGTCTGACCCGGGGTATTTAAACTCCGGTGCCTTCTCGTTCTTGCTATTCCGAGACAGTAGCCATGCTGCCTATCGCCATTTATGTACTACCAGTAACATGAAGCTCTCGAGGTCAGGCTCGCAAAATATCCAACGAGGTTCTCCGGTCCTTGCGATACATTGGCGGATTTCCCCCCGGGCATCCAGGCGATGAAAAGGGAGTTCAAGGCAGGATACAAGCTGATGGGACAAGGGCGGCGGGGAACAGAGCTAACGAGGACTCCATACTGCTTAGATGCTTCACCAGTCCCATCACACCACGTAATTTGAGCCAAGTCGTCAAGATAGTGTCCGACCGGACGGCCTGGCTCATCGGAACATTCGTGTCAAAGTGTACAACAAATGACGAAGAGGAGTTCGTGTCATGATATCACTGATATCCTATAAGTTGAACTGAGCCACGTTATGCATAGATTAGCTACAGGACATGTCCAAAGTGTCCTGGTCACCATCAGGCTCTGCGCGCGCACCGTCGATACTATATGTGCTCTTCCACCCGTGGACGTTGGATTACTCTGTGTGTTAAGAAGGAACTTGTGGTATTCATTAGACGCTGGTATACAAGAATAATACAGATGGTGTGCAGAAGGAGGGTTCCATAGCCCCAGTTTCTATTTTAGACCGTCCTCATCTACAGTTTGATGTACAAACGGATCCTCATTGGCGGGAAGGGAAAGGTGCGAACCGATCACCCGACGGGGAGAGAGATCCGCCCCATAGTAGTCGAGATCAAGCCGTGCCTTGATATCTACTACTGACCGCGCTAGTTCATCGGCAGTCAGACGTTTCTCGGTGTTGTTATAATGATACTTGGAATTATGAATTGGATATGAAACGAAATCATGATAGAAGCACTCACTGTTACGGGATGATTCGCATACCAAATGAAATAGTGCGCAAGCGCCATGAAATGATCGTGGAATATACTTGCGTGCTCAACCAGAATCCGGATGGTCGCTTCGTCCTTAGACAGAAAATCTTTATACTTTGATATCGACCATCGGCGAGGTTTTATGCCCAATATGCTCTCAGTGATTAAGTCAAGTATGGGAACAGAATCCCACCAAGGAAGATTCTGGTATGCCTCTGCCACACGAGGAATTTCGGCGTCCAGTCCTTCTGATACCAGATGCCCATATGAGCTGATATTAGCAAAGAATCCTATCATGGGAGGGACGCCGGTCGCAAGATCGCTGAATGCGACACGGATATCGGCGAAGAAGCGGTCTAATGAAGGTCGCAGAATATTGTCGACCTTAATGGCGTATTTCTCTCGTCGTCGAATATGTGCCGCCTCCATGAGAGCTTCTTGTTCAGCAGCTCTCTTCAGACTTTTAATTGCTCTTTCGAACTGGAGAGATAGGGCATGTTTAATAAAGCATCCATTTTTTATGATAGTAGGTCCTTACAGGGTCCAGTACTGGAGACATTCCCCAAGGCCCGAAGGACTCAAAGAAGTTGTCTACGAGGTACATGCGATAGTGATGCCCGATTTTGTGTCTGAATTTGCATAGAGTGCGGAGGTTGTCCACGAATACTTTGCGATCCTCGTCAACTTCTAAGTTACTGTTAGAGGAAATCCCGTATTTCCCCGTGTCACGACAAAGGCTGTTTTAGTGCACGATTCATCAAATGTATGTGAAAAGTACTAAAATTAATGTACCTGCTCTCAAAGTCGAAGTAGCGCCCTGGAGGCAGGCCTGTTCGTTCAACCAAGTTGACCATGAACTTGATGTGTCCGAGATGGTAGCTGATAATCGCAGCTGAGTCTGCAGCAGTGACAGTCTCCCTCAGTGAAACAAGAGTTCTGCTCGGACCAGTTCTTTGTGGATGATGAGGTGAGGAGCTTTCTGAACATCCAAGAGGCGGAACCACAGTAAGGAGTCGATGAGAATGGCAAACATAGCAGATTAATCAAGACAAATGCTACAAAAGCGCCAAGAACCAATAGGATGCCTAAGTGTCTGAAATGCAACGAGGAGGGCAGACAGTACACATGGCAGCGAGAAGCAAAGGATATTCTTGCCTGAGGTGTGGAAGAGTCCATGCGTGGATTTTGGTGGTGGCGAGGGAGGAGGAAGATGATATGAGGGTAGTACCGCCACGGAGCCGCGTAATGATGAGACGATATCCTTACAAATGATGGGCGCATGTGACATGTCGGTCCCTGAAACGGCTACCCTTGTTCTCGTCGCTCGACACTGGAGTGGTATTAGTTGATAGTAACTGGTGTGAGCAAGTGTCAATTCAGGCCTTGCTACGATCACACCTGTGATGTGTTGCTATACTTTTTCCTGTTTGCTCTCATTAAAATGTTGTTCTTAGACAACAAGAGACTATAGTTCTTTCTCACACTCCTCTACCGCGAATGATGGTGGCCATTTTACTCATTCAAATTACCATGCCAGGTCGTCTTTTTGTGATTGGTACTTGCTACGTCTCTAACACCCAAGATGCCGGTGTTCATATCTACATGAAAATAATCCCAGCAACCATCGTCAGTCACGATACCCCGGTTTCAAGTCAGGCTCACTCCACCATAAGAAGCATAATTATGCTGGGCATTACTGGACAAAAATGTGAGATCTCGCGAGGGCATGCAAGGCCTCACGAGATCTCACGGGATCTCATGAGGGCGCATGAGATCTCGCGAGGGCACATGAGATCTCGCGAGGGAGCAAGAGATCTCGTGAGATTGAGAGAGGGAGACTCCTTCCACACCGGAAACATAACCAACCAAGGTACTTTGAATGTGACTAGAGGGGTGATGCCTACTTTGGGCCACCACCCCCGCACCCCCCCATAATAAATAAATTCATTATGTTTATTATGCCAAAAAAAATATGCAATCAATGAGGTGTATTGTGTGACGTGATACAATGTGCACGAAACGATCCTTTGTGACGTGACCAACAAGGTGGTCTGTCACGTCACACATTCTGAAAATTGACCAGAAGGATCTCCACTTCGTCTAAAAGTTCCGCTCAAACCAGGCCATTCATGCCATCCTTAATTGCATTAAGCAATTCCGCGTGAACCCAATTGTGAGTCAAAGTGAATTCGAACTCTTCATCATCAACATGTCCATACGCTGTAAGGTCATGCAGAATTTCAGTGAGATTGATGCAGGCCATGGCCTCCAAAGCATCTGACAATTCATAATCAACGTTGACAATGCAACCACCCATGTTGTCATGGATTGCAGGGAGAAAAACCATTCTACCAACACCCTCAGGCTACAACATGCATGTCAGGTCAGAGACATAACACAAGAGGACATCATTCTACACACCAAGGGACCCCTCCATACTTTGCAAAAGAACTATGGCACACAGTCAGTGAGGGCACATCGAAATGAAAAAAAAACATGGACCTTGATCTTCGCCGGCACTGCAGGATTCATATGGGGAAGGGCTGCCGCATGTAGCATTTCATAGCGCAAGGATGTCCATTCAAGCAAACAAACACCTGGAGGGTAGGCCACCACCCAGTTCTAGTCACCATGTGGATGACCAGTAGTAATGAGGTATGTCGACAACACCTTCTTCAGCCCATCCAGCAGACATTTGTGACTTCTTTCCGACGTTGTGCTGTTTGGGAATGGCCCAGAAGTCGCCTCAAAGGGACAGGGCAGGATTCTGTCGACATGGTGAGGGAACAGTACCAATTTTCATTATTTGTCTTCTCTCCCTTGTTCAAATGTTTAATTGCAGAATTTATTTACTAATTAGTCAGACATTTAATAAAAGTACATTTTTGGCTACCCAAAAGTGTGTTCCGGGCCCGGGAGCGGTCCATGTGACTGGATGTGACCCAATGTGCCTCAATATGCTTGATTGGGACCACAAGCATCGGAATCACTGTTCCGATGATTGCTGTCCTCACACGATCTCACGAGATCTCTTGCGCCCTCGCGAGATCTCGCGCGCCCTCGTGTGCCCTCGTGTTCCCTCGTGAGATCCTGCGAGATCTCGTGAGGCCTTGCCTGCCCTCACGAGATCTCACATTTTTGTCCAGTAATACCAACTATAATAATCTTTCGAACTCTACCTTCTAAATCAAAGCCCTTCCTCTTTTCTATGTCTTTACCGGATGATACTGCTAAAGCTGATACCCACTCATTGACAACTCGCTCTTGTCACTCGCAGGCTCATGAATCATGTACTCCCTCCCAATCCACCGCAGGTCCCGACCGAGGTCCAGTCATCGCTGCCATCATATTCTCCCTCTCAATGACACTTGTGGCGGTATTGTTGTACTGTCTTCTGAAGCCCATCAGTGACTTGATATCTGGTGCTGGGCATGGCTTTGGGGCAGCACTCACGGCAACTGGCTCTGGGATCGCACTTTTCTTCAATAACACTTGGGGGAACTTTGCCTCGTGTGCAGGCTCAACTTACTTCTACATCAAGTGCGAATATCTTCATGCATGTCCTTCGACATCATACCATCGCCCATTCTATAATGAAGACTCTGAGATCCTTAACAATAGGACTGTTAGCATGGCTGCGCTCCTCAACCTCGAAGCTGAAGATGCCGTTCACATCAAATTGTACCTGACAAATATCTCCAATGGCCTTGTCTTTGAGGCTGTTGCTGTTCAGATTGACCTGTTTAGCCGATTATCTTGTGAGGCTGGACATGATCACAAGCTTCCGGCAGGGGTTCGCCCGGAGCTCGCCAAGCATTTTAAGCACGAGAGAAATGACCTTGGTGAGTTCAGATCTTCGTTGCGCACTGTCAACGAAGTTGGATATGACACCTTGAAAACCTTCAAGGAACAGGTGCGAGCCATAGTATCTTCCTCTCAACGCTCTATTCAAGTTTTATCCTATCTTTTATCCGAAAGCTGGCGCCTCTCGAAAAACCTATCAAATATATGTGGTATTGGCCCTCATCATCATCATATGAAGCGGCTCGGACACAAATGAAGAAGTTTTGCGACACAGTCGACAATACCCTTTCCCAACTGCGCAGCAAGGTTGGAGATTCGCTGGCCATGCTTCAATCAATCAAGGACGATCTGGATGAACTCGATACATATCTGTCCGACGCATCAGATGATCTGCCTGGTCTGAATTCCAAGTTCAGACCCTACCTCTCAGCTATCGTGGTGGGTTATAGACAAAATTGCATATTTTTCATTTTTTTCACCTTGGAATAAGTATTCCCAGGTAAATGCAGGTATTATGAAGTATTTGTAAGTAAATGGAGGTGAAGCAAGGTAATCATAAGTAACAAGCTTCCGCCCCGTGTCTTCGTCACGATTGCTGGGCCCTCGTACCTCGGGACCTAGCAACCTGACTGCAACACGGGACTTCAGCTTGTTGGGGCCTGCCCCAAACCCAGCTTATTACTCTGATCTTGAAGTGTTAGTTTGAGAGAAAATACATAATATGACTGTGATAGAGCTTCATGATATACAATATTTAAAGTATTTGTACCTTTTTGCATCTGGAAATGAAGCTCAAATTCAATCATGTCCAAAAGTCATGGTGCAGTGGCCAGGCTAAGTGCTGTACTATAGAGCTGTCCATGTAAAAAATGGTGTTATTGAAATTGTCAGCCTGACTGGAATTGTGTTGAAGGAGATGTACAGTTCATGTCATATATCTACACAGTAACACACTCCTTTGTTTTGATCTTGTATAATTCAACTGTAGATACCATTGTTGCTCAGTCATTTCACCCAGTATATGCCTGACTTGGACTGAGGCACATATACCTTACACTTATTGCTCTACTCATTACTTACATCACTCCTTAGTTTACTGATCATATTCTCTTTGTATTAAATTGATGACATGAAAATACAATGTATTGGAGATATTATCCATATACTATACTGTTACTTTACTTATCAATGCTCATTCTTTCTTACCATATATATCTTACTGTACTACCTCCAGTTTATCATTATATAGCATCACTGTAGTTACCCAGATACCTTAGTCTTTTATACCTCTCTTGTGCCAACTGAAGTACATATATTCATCTGTTTTAAAGTAGCTGTATAAAACCTCCATGATCCAAAACTGATAGAACCTTCTGACAGTAGTAAAGATATGGTACCATACAGCAATAGTGCAAAACCTTATTGTAAATATTACATAGAGAGTGTTCTGTCAGATATTCAGCTTATCTCACATAAAGTTCCACCATACCAATGTTTCTATATTCAGATTATTTCTCCTATACATATCTGCCTATATCTACTTATTTTCCCTCTTACCACACCTCAGCTGTTCACAATGACTACATGAATGACTGTGGTGTGTATACTACTCTATTTTATATTTCTTATACTACATTCTTATAGCTGTTTCCATTCTAACATGTTCAACAGTTTCAATATCAGAGCAATTCTGTATTAGAATATTGTCCCAAATAATAGTAGTGTCTTGACAAAGAAGTCCTGACAGATATGTCTCTTAGGGCTCCATGCCCTCCATCACTTTTATAAACCACATAGCTCTTGAAGGAGACTAATGGCTTTGGACTGTATAATTACAGCTGTGAAGGTCATATATAATGCCATATTTGTTGGTACTTGGTAAGCAGCTACAAACAACTTGACATGACTACAGACACTCATGGACACTGTATTCCTGTACAATATGGTTATGGCATGCAGCCCTAATGTCCCTTTACAAATGCTCAATGCTGCATATTGTGTTATTGGAGAAGTTACTTACTCAGCCACCTTTCAAAAGAATAACCAATATTCTGGAATTACATGCTCATACATTTTTTTCTAAGCACAAACAGCTGCTGCAATAGTGTTGCATACCAATGTTTTTCCTCCATCTTGAGGTCAAAGAGCCAGCTGCCAGAATTGGAAAGCCATGATCATGGCGGTGCTGACCGGTCATTGAATAGCCGGTTGTGGCAGTGCGTACTGAAGAGAGGTGAAATTTTCAAAGTCCGCTTAATGTTACATAATCAGGTGGCTGTGGTCCACCTGTATTAATATATAGATGATAAGTACGGACTTTGAATGCCGTAGGCAACAGCTTGAGATAGTGCACTACTTAAGAATACCGGGAAAAACCTCCCATTCCCGTGGGCACATCGGCATAGGCCTGAAATGGAAGGATAGTTCCGGGGTCCTCAGGGTTCACATACCCATATATCGTACGTCTAGATATACCTTATTGGTAACCCAATCATATGGTGGTTAAGCACTCTTTCTGTTGCTTCATACATTTTTGTTCAGGGATTCTTCATTCTCCGGGCAAAGCGAGGATACCAGGATTTTGCTAGCAGTAAGAATTCACCATCCTCTCCTGAATTAATGGCATTCTGACGCTCCATTCTAGCCAAGGTTGTCAAATATGACTTGCTTTGTGGTTTCCTTTTTCTAGGATGGTCTCTACGTTATTTACGAAGGCCTGTCATGTTCTGATTCTAAGCCACTAAGAACGGTGGACCTGTACACCCAATAAGATAAATATTGTATCTATGATGCTAGAAAACAGAGTTCCTCCCACTTAAATTGTCATCGCTCTCCTCCCCTAGTTAATTTCGTAACATATATTGTATTTTTGTAAGAACGAGTACAGAAATGAATTACATTGATACAAATCTAGGAACGTCGTGTCCATATGTGCCGACCAGTGCATCAGCAATTTTGCTTTGCCCCCTTGAATCGAGCGAAGACAGCAGGGTCACGGTTGATAGAACCCGACTCGACCACATAAAAGCAGTCGCCGACGTCCCATCATCGCATCATGACTGCCCCGTTCCTCCGCACGAGGAGGCTACCAGGGGTGGGGGTGGGACTGGGGTGTCGTTGCACACTAGGAATGGGGGCGACATCAACAAAGGAGATGGTGTTGGTAGAACACGTCTGTCCATCTGGACAGGTAGTTGTCCCATCGGGTTGTTGGCAAGCGAGGCATTCCAGGCAACATTGAGAGCATGAAATAGCTTCAGAGGCTGACACTATTCCTCAAGGAGGAGTGGTGCGGTGCTTGGTGGAAGGGAGACACTGATATTGGACCCGGCAGAGTACCAAAAGGGCTAGGCAACTTGCGAGAAAGTGCAGGTGTTCGACGAGCAAGATCATCATGTGCACTTCGAGCTGCTGCTGGAACAATTTGGCGCAAGGTCCTTTGGCTGGGCGCAACTTGCATCATGGATAAGGTATTTGAGGAGCGAGTCATAGGTCGACATGGGTGAGAGTATGAAAAGAAGGCAAAGAAAGAGAATAAAAAGATGCATCTTCCTTATCCCTCTTGGTTCTTCTTGTTGGTGTCGATGTCTTCGTTAGCCTCGCCATTGTCCTCGCTCTCGGCATTCTCCTTCTTCTTCCCACCCGTCTTGCCCTTTGGCCATGCCCTCTTCTTCGCATCACCCATTGTGCTCGTTAAACTGTATGTAGTAAGTAGCTGATTTGGTCAGGCAAGATCTGAGAGGCACGTGCCATCAGATTGGTAACCGGTCCGATCAGAAATTTGTATATGGACCCCGGAAACCACAGAGTGATGGGCTTCTCGGATCATCATGAATTCAGTAAATCCAGGTAAAGGCAGGTAAAGGCAGGTAGAAGTATTCAGAAGTATGCTACCGGAATTGGTCAAAGTATTGATTGCCGAAATTCGCATTACTTCGGCATACCTGATAATACCTGATAATACCTCGAAATACTGACGTCTACCTCGAAATACTTACAATTACCTCCAAATACTCAGAATAGCCAGGAAAAAAAATACATAATTAATTTTGTCTCTAAAACGCCATCATACTCAGCGCTTGGGTTGTCTGGGACACTTGATCATAATATTGCAAAACTCGAGGCATTCGCTGTCCAGGTTGGGATGGCAACAAACGACCTTGACGCCCTAGGCAATGTTCTTCGAAAAATGGCTCATAGTTCAAGCAAGCTCAGGGTACGTGCTGCCCTATTTTGACTCTAATGTAGCTTCATTATTTGGATCTAGAAATTCTTGGCTACTGCATTAAACACTTCGGTGGAAGATGATCTTAACCTGCTGGCCGTTTTGGATAAATTCAAGGAATATCAGAGGTTGCTTGTCTAAATGACGTACTATTTAGCAAGCTCAACCACACCCTCACTTGGACATTGCACAATAAGTCACCTAGTTACTTTCACGGGATTTCCCTCTCTCCTAGAAAGAACAATGCATACTATGCAATATATATAGGACTTCGCTCTGAACCACTCGCCCTTCGTTGTAAGTCTATCCTTGAGTGATACCCGCATATAATCGGGAGTCATCATTCTGACTACTATTACACCGACTGGGTCGTTTGCACGATGGCAATGAAAGTTAGGCCCCAAGGAAGATGTAGAAGAAATCGAATTCGCTGTGAGCTAGAATATCCTTCCAGAGATTGCGCGGTGCGATTGCTGTTCAAAATTGAAGTAGGAGGCCTGTCCCTCACACACCGAGGCAGGGAGCTAAGGCCATTCCAAGCAAAGATGGATTCAAGACGTCGCTTGATGTGCTCTTTGAAGGAGCTAGAAAGTTTCGTGACGGCTCTAGTGGTGCAGACCATTTGGTCTAGTAGAAATTAGACATGACCGGTAAGAATGAGGGCCTAGGATTTTTACCGTCGCTGAGTATGGTGTTCGAATATGATCAAAAATATAGAGTATTAAAGCATGTTCTGCGAGATTCTGGATGTTAGGCTGATCTTTGGATAGGAGTCGTAGTACGCTGTTGCCAATTCTCGTCTGGGTTTAACATTTAATGTGTCCTCAACAAAGACGCTAAGAATTGGACGAGACTCCCACCGAGAAGTATTTCGCTAGGGTTCATGCGCTTGAAGGATCTGAGCATTCAGCTCTTTTGCGGTCGGTTCGCCATAAGGGTAGGCTTTGGTATAATAGCCAATAACGAGTCGCGTATTGGCCGCAAGGTCACGGTAAGCGACACTAATATTAGCATAAAGTGTGAAACTGGCGTCGTATATATGGTTCAGCGTTCAACTACTGATCGACTGGTGTTTTGTACTCGCCGCTCGGGCGCTGAGGTATTTGGGAGAAGCTTTGTCGGGACTCGGAACGGGAAGACTAAAGCCAACAAGGGTGGAGGGAAGGCGGCCGTATAATATGTCACGTCAGCGTGACCGCCGGACCAACTTGAACCGAGGCCGCCAAAAGGGGAACAACGTTTTCCTAACCACCTGTTACCACCATGCCATCCCCAGGACGGAAACCAGTCAAAGAGGAATCTCACACTATTGGGCCTACAGTAACACACTCTAGGTTATCCATGTCCCCCCCCGTCAACGGATCTCTCGTCTGCTCTTTCAGAGGCGCCTTCACTGCACACCCGTGCGCCGTATGATACCCCAAGGATATGTCTGCCCTTAACTCGATTGTTCATTCGTCTCTGCTTCTTCGCATTACTGGGTGGGCTATGTGCATTTGGCCTCATATCTCACCACTGTGCACCTCGGTATTCTTTGCCCTACTGTACAGCTGTGGCGGGATGGATTTCTCCCTCTCATGCCAGTCAAATAACTCAGGGTGGCTACATTCTTCATGGCGACTGTCTAGACTCAGCTACTGTTGCACGGACAATTAATTCGCACCTAACACGTGCGAATTACATGGTCAGCCTGATAGAAGGAACGGGCCTACCCCCACTCCATTTCGTTAATTCAACACCGTATGTTTGGAGCATATCAACTCTTGCACGAATGCTTATTTGGTATCCAAGTGTTCGCCGGAACTCTGCTGATCATGGACTTTCTTTCTACGTGAATGACGACCCCGCCCGAAAAGCATTGGCAGAGGAACTGCCGAAGTTCTTTCACCTCCAACGACTGATACATGACCGGTATCATCCATACCTAATTAAGAAGTTCTTCCCCGCCTTTGGTACAAAGCCTACAAGGTCAATGCATACAGTGGTGAGCCCTTTCCTGATTTGGAAAGATATCCCTGTCGAACTTTCATCCAGTTTAGAGCGGCAATATCGGGACTATCGTCTGCCCTAGAACGCGAAGTGCAACTATCTACAGCTAACCAGCAGCGACGCGTCGTCGAGGTTGACGATATACTTCAAAAAGCGCTCAACCGATTGGTCAAAAACTTACAAAACATATTCAGCCAGCTTGCGGCAGATACGCCACCTTTTCTTGAGTATATTACCACCGCCCATGCTCAGTCTCAGCGGATCCTGTCCGAGCTGGATTCGGAAGTACCTCGTGTCGAGATGGCTTACTTCAAGATCCCCTGGTGGGATTCTCATCCGCTTATCGGCCTTTTTGCACATGACATCTTAGGGATGAAGCGCCAGCGCAGGATGTCCAACCGATACTATGAATTCTTAACTATGGATGCGATGAACATTCGCTATCAGGTGGAACAGGTGGCCATCCTGCACGACCACCTAGAGATCCTACAGCGATACTTCCTTTGGTATGCAGATGGGCGGGCCATCATTGTTGGTTTTTGTTTTGTTTTCTTCCCTGAGGCTTCATGCTCAAGCGTTATCTATAGGACGATGTCGATGTTGTTCCTGTACCAACCCCCGATGAACTTCTAAAACTGGATGACGAGCTTGTTGATCGATTATTTACGGCTCAATGGCATGCGCGTTACGATCCCATCCCGCCTCGGCGATTAGCGGCGATGCATCTGACTTTACCTTTGAATCCTGAACCATCCTCGCCGTCTGAATAGAATCATCATCATCTCTGTATATTATATATGTTTATATGTGCATTACTTTGTAGTATATCCGAACACCTACCCTAGCCTTTTCCTTGTTCTTGGCTGGCTTGTAGAATAATAACAACCACGTATGTACGCGATGTATCGTATACCTCGGCCGACCTGATCCACCCTTCTGAAATGCGACTTCTTCAGTACATTGATTTTGCGGATACTGCCAGCAGAGAACCTACCGTCACCTAAACTTAACAAACATATGCACTCTCAGGTGTATAAAATGATGGACATTTCCATTTCTCCATCCGCGCCCACCGCACCTTGAATGATAAACAGCAAATAGAGTTGAATACTGCTGTCCCCGCCTCAGTGAGCCCCTTGCAAGTTTACAGGTCTAGAGAAATCGAAGGCAGAGGTGTCGAGATTTGATGCTGGAGACTTTTTCGAGAAAGGGTTTTAATAGTCGGCGAGCTGTCAAATCTGGAAATTTTCCTGTCGCAGTGCTTGAAAATGACCTGGTAGCAGAGCCATTTTTAGACATGCCCGTAAGGACCCGAAATCTTGAGCACAAAGGTAAGGAGATTACGGCTGATATACCATATATTTGTCGATGAGGATGGAAGACATACACATCCAGATGTATCGAGGGTGAGAACAACTCAATAGCGTGAAGAGGTAGGCATAAGCGAGGCAGGACAAAAGAAATTCATGTAGCGGTAGTATGGGCAAGGACGCTAGAGCTTGTAGCCAAGTTGCTCTCCGGTGTAGACCCGGATCTCGCCCTTTGGAACCAAGACGTTCAGGACATGTCTGTCTCGAACACGAATGTGTCCATATTCACTAGGTCTTAAGCCAACAACTAAAAAGCATGATGAGGCAAAGGGAAACATAAGATGTTGTTCACTCACTAAGGTGTGCTGTGGTGTGGGGAGAGACTTCCATCGTGCTCTGGAGAGTGATAATCAATTGGATAGCCAAGGCCGTGACATGACACAATCAGCCGATGGACCATCATGATGATATCACCGTCTTCGGGTAGCACGGGCATCACTAGGATTCGAAGATACTGTTACTGTTCCATGGCCCCGGGGCTCAAGATATCCGCTTTGAGTTTCCGGTTGCGGTGTGTGCTGAGTATATGTGTTCTCGAGATAGTATCATGCCTTGAGGCCTATGCGACTTCGAAAAGAAGGAAAGGCTCTGATTTATGGAAATCACATCGGGCCTGCTTCTGGCACAAGATCGTCCCAAGTCGAGTTTCATAATATTCTAGTTGTTTCCCTTGCATTTTGACCGGCGCCAATCAGTAGAAAAGCGAAATCGAGACAAAATAAGATTAGGACACAATAGAACGCTGAGACCAAAGAGTCGTTGTCGTTATTTTTTCTCACATCCATAACCTAGAGGCCAAGTTTGAGACAGCAGATCAAGTTCGCACTATTTTGCATTTTTTTTAGGACAGGCTAATGAATAAAGGCAAGTTTGAGTCGACGAAAGTTTCCGGAGGAGTATAACTCGCATAGAAATAAGGAATGTGGCCGCGATATAAGAACAGAGTCAGCCTTCGTTGTGGAAGTTCAAGTTGCAGACAGTTGCGTACTCGGGGGTTCCATCAGTTGTGACTGATACCACGTGATATGGTCACAACCGTTCAGACTGCCGCGGGCCGGCTCCTTCTCTGGCACCATGAAAATTATACCCAAACTCCTTGCTGTTGGCCTTTCCTTGGATACCCGAACTTTCGTTTATTGTCGAAAGTACAGCACAATTCATCAAGGGCACTTCTCTTCACGGATTGGCTTCGGGGTACAGTCATTTCCTTTGTCTCTAGGCGCATATAACCGACTTTTTCTAGCCCGAGCACATCAAGACTCGCAACAGGGAGCGTGTAATCTCGACCTTGAACGTTCAATGCATCAAAGACACCGATATCCACGACATTTCCTTCTATAAACGGCCTCACATCCAAACCGTCGTTGGAAATGAAAAATGTTCGTTCCGAATCGACTATGCCCTGAATGAGAAGTCGAAATATCTCATTTTTCCTCCCCGGACGGAAGGATTCCTATATTACCACCACCGGCATGACTCTTTACCTGGTGAGGTGCGGTTCCGCCTTACGAACACAGGTGACATCAATGCAGGCATGGATCTTCTGCTGCCCAACGGCCTTCTATGGTCAATTCCATTGTGGTACATCGTATCTGGTTCTAGGTACAAGAACCTGCTGCCGAAACTCATCGCAGACGGTGTAGTGAGCACTGAACTGGTGCAGAGATGCGAATGGATGTTTCCCGCTGCGTGGGCACGCAGGAGGAGGAGGGCGACGGTGCTAGTGAATTGGAATGATGTATTCGCTGTGGATAGTGGGAGAGAAGGGGATGAAAGAAACCGTGTTGCTGACAGGCAGTATTTTGGGCGAGTACGCAGGGAATTCGATGGGTACGTGTCTCCGTTTCCTCCACTGAGTATATTTATCGAATTGGTAACCAGGGTGTGTACACGCCCGAATTGAATACGATCCTGTCCACCAAATAGATGTGGTGAATGTGTTCAAGGTGCAAAAGGCGGCAGGCCAGATCCCTCTTTCTTTGGACCATCGCGTGAAGCCCACGTTTAGTTCGCTGACCCTGTGGTCGGAAACGTGAGTTTTGTTTTCTGTTCGCGGCAAGTCTGAACTGGAACTGAACCGAGGTACCGCCAGACACGCATACGGTAGTTTCTGATACCCGTGAGAGCCCTCTACCAGCGTCTTGAAAGCCGTGAGCTCCCTGTCCTTCTGAATCTGCCTAGCATTGTCTACATTGATGGTAGGTACTTTTAGCAACGCCAAATTATTCGATCTCGGTCTTTCATGAACCACAGACACTCAACAATAATGTATCCAGATGTCAAAGAAACAGACTTAATCAAGTCGAAATGGCGACAGCCCTCCGTCACCGAATAAAGAATACATGAAGACCGATTTTCGCGAAATCGTTTTTTGGTCTCTCAAAGGATTCTATCCCATCCACAAGTTTCGTATCTTGAGGATGAGTTTTTTCCGAGACGTCGGCAAAGTCGGGGCTTGGAAGCGTAACAGAGAGAGACAATGATGGGGTACTGGAAACGGCTGATTAGCGATCTCACTCACTCCCACCTTACTTCATTGATAGGTTTTCTTGAATCCGCCTGTTCAAGGGAGAAATACCGGCAAGTTTAGTTCCATCTTTCTTACATGTTTTTAATACCTGACTAGAGACAGGTGGTGCTGAATGCTCGTTTCATCGACTAAATCACGCGCGATGCGAGCTAGAGGGCATAACTAGTGGACAACCTCATCGCACTCTCAGTACTTCCAAAGGACATGGGGCGGCAGTTTGAGAGGTTTCTGAGCGTGGATTTCGCGGCATCAGCAAAATTCACTATTCAACATGCGAGTGTTCCTCGTTTGTCTACAAACTAAGCTAACGCTAGTCACAGTCCAAGTGCATGATTGACGATTTAATGCAACGGCTGCATATGAACGGGATGCCAGTATATTTACCGGGGTACTCATTCCCTCATAGCTACTTTCAGCCTCCACGAGCACTCTCCTTCAAATAATGGCATCAAACTCAGCACTGTATCATACTACATCTTATTCAGTGAGCCAGCCCTGGCCAGTGGCGGCGACCGTAGCGGGATGACGTGACGTGGGAAGGAGGTCAGTGGTGGAGGATGCTTCAGGATGAGTAAGTCTCTTCCTTTACTTCACATGCCCTGTCTGACAGGACGACATCCCATAAGGTTTTGAACAGGCCGTCTGTTTAAGAACAAGGCTTTCGAAGAAGTTTCCAGAACAGCACGTAGAGCAAATCCTCAGCACTTAATGACCAGAATACAGGGAACATACCTAGAAAATATGTCGCTAAGACAAAAGAAGGATAGAGGTTTTCTATATTGCAACATTCCAACAGTTTCGAATCAAAGCGCAGCGACGCCTTAGGAGCACGTGCCTCCGCTGAAACACGCAAGGGCACGACGCCGGACGGGCGCTGGGCTTCTGAGCCTGAGCTTCTCTGTCACGCTGCCACCATGCCTTCCGGTGCATTCCATGTTACACAAGACGAAGGCGACGAGAATCTAACAAGTCCACCAGCCGATGCTCTCACAGAAGCACCGGATGAGGTGGGCGCATCCCGGTCCGAGCAGCCAGCGAGGACAACACATTTACGGCAAAAATCAACTCACAGCGTTTTTGGCATCCAGCAACGTGGAACACAAGTTAGAGGTGCGTTGATTTTTGTTCTATATTGCCTGCGTATCTCATTGAGAGCAAAGGGAATGATCCGTTCGACTACGAACAGCGATTTCCAGAGGATAAGCGGTACGAGGAACTGGGTCCGTTCGCTAGGGTATGGAGAACATACCTTGAAGAATGTGCTACATATGACGTGGAGATGTTGGAGGGATGGAGGGATGGACTAGACGTCCTACTGGTTTTCGTGAGCGCGGTATATTCAAATTCGTTGGTTTCCTTACTCAAAACTATATAGACTGGTCTTTTCTCTGCCGTGGTCACTACGTTCGTCGTTCAAACATCGCAGAGCCTTCAAGTCAACTACAATCAAGTCACGGTGACACTCCTGTTCGAGCTCATCAACGTCCAGCGCGCATCGGCCAATGGATCCCTTGTGAACGATGTTCCTCGCTCGAATCTCACTCCATTCTCGGATTTCCGCCCCACAATAACTGATTCACTAGTCAACGGGCTTTGGTTCACAAGCCTCTCGTTCAGTCTCACCACTGCTTTATTTACTGTCCTGACAAAACAATGGATCCACCAGTATATCGCCGTTCCATCAGGGACACCCCGGGACAGAGGCCGTGTACGTCATTTTCGATACATGGGGCTGCAGCAGTGGGGTGTAGGTTTCATCATCGGGTTGTTGCCTGTTCTCTTGAGCGTGTCGCTTGGTTTATTCTTAGTGGGTTTGGTCCTTTTTCTCTCCCCACTGCAAGTGACAATCGCGACTGTTGTTGGAACCATCGCATTTATATCATTTGCTGCGTACTTCATCAGCAACGTCCTGCCGATTGTTTACCCCTCATGCCCATACAAGACCCCGCTGTCGCAGCATCTCTTTCCTCTGTATGCATACATCTTACACGATGGCTTCTTATCTTTTTTCCTTTTATCGCCCTCAAGCAAGTCGGCGCCTCCCATTCACACACTCCGGGATGCTGAGCGCTCTACTGTAGAGTCCAGCGCAGATGAGATGGATGTACATGCACTGGCTTGGCTATTTGACATGTCCTCCAATCCCAGCGTGAAGACCATTGTTGTACAGTCAATTGGGGCTTTACCACTGGCGTCTGTGAAGCCTCTAAAGCAGCTTGCGAAAGGGATTTTGGAGTTTTACAATACTGTCACTGGTGTCATACACTCCCCCATTGAAGAAGACAGATTTGATCGCCTTGCTCGTACAGGTTTTTGCCTCGGCAGCACAGACTACACTTTCACCACAGACATGAAGCAGGAACTGAAGCAGTTGTCCCCGGAAGTATGTGCCGAGCTTTTGGCTATTTATCCCCGTGATACTCTTGGTGATCATTTGGTGGATATTCGCAGTCTACTTGATGCCCAGTTTTCGAAACCAATAGATCAGCGACTTCATCTGCAGCCCATCGTATGGGGCTCTCTTCTGCAGAAGCTCCTACCTTTTGATTCACGGTGGGAGAATGGCGATGACGGGAGGTTGATCCAGCCTTTATTCCATGCAATTTCCTTGTCCTATTGGCACGACAACTATAAACCCCTTCCTCTTTTCTTGGGAAATGTCAAATTGGAGATGTGTTTAACTCCCGACAGCGTTGACGGAGATAATTGCGGTACATGCCCAGTCACTCTTGAGGTAGCCATTCGCAAGTATCTGTCTCCGTATGTCGCCGATGCTATCTTTCTGTGCTTCAGAGACACCGTGGACAATGCTTTCCATTCGGATCCCGTCGCTGAATTCCCCGCCCCTGGAGATCCACGGCTACGTGCACTGCTAACAATGGCTAGCTCTCCTTTTATCCACACGGTGCCCATGGCCAGTCCTTCCGTTGACACCTTTTTCGGCATGGTTATGCTCAACATTGCAATTTTCATGGGTGTCCATGAGTGTGATCTCCTTGACGACAATTCTCCTTCTTTTAAACTAGATGCTAATCGCTATTCGGTGTTGAAGCTACTGTATACTTTGATTTCATCGCACGAGTTTGGCGGTGCTGAAATGCGCAGTTTAGATCAGCGTATCACGTTGGTGACATTTCTGCGGGTGCTCAATTCGACAACCCCTCGCCCTCGTTTTCTCCCCGAGGACTGGTGCACGCCATCCATGGCCTCCAACTTTGTCCAGATCGCTTTCAAAGATAAGATCTGGAGACTGCAAGAAAGAGATCGCCGTCATCGGACTCGGTTTTCCGTAAAATCCGAGTCAGAAGAACTCATCCTTTACTTCTTGTGGTTCACCCCGGCTGTGAATCAGATTTTCTCTCATTTTGTCTCTGGGTGTCATCTTGACACGATAGGCCAGCTCTGCAGTGACGATCTTTTATCCAATGGGAACCTGTCGGCCATCCTCGACACCTTTATTGTCCAGATGACGCCCGATGTGTTGGACCATCGTGTCTTTCAACAATCTTTGTCGCACATTTTCGAGCCCGAGAACCTCTTCACCATTTGCACGGTATACATTTGTCAGGAGAAACGTCGCTGCCTTCGTCGTCTCGCGCAAGTTCACTCAGATAACCCTGCTTGGCCTGAGTGCTTGCGGAAGCTTGACAGTATTCCTGAACACTTTCGCGTGCCGTGCCATGATTGGGGCCTGAACATCCGTCGTATTGTTTCAGACTTTAGGGAATTTGTCGAAGGGGGGTGTATGGGAACCTTTGGACTTGACAGGCCTGTTCTTTCGCCACAGCGACAAGCTCAGGCTGAAGCTGAACAAAATACAAATGAATCATCGCTGATGAAGTCACTTTGGTGTCGGCTGTGGCGGAGACAGCGCAGTGTAGCAGCACACACGGAGGAAATCATGATGAATTCCAGCA
Organism: Armillaria luteobubalina; assembly: GCA_030435615.1. Classification (NCBI taxonomy): domain Eukaryota; kingdom Fungi; phylum Basidiomycota; class Agaricomycetes; order Agaricales; family Physalacriaceae; genus Armillaria; species Armillaria luteobubalina. The sequence goes on along the minus strand of JAUEPU010000021.1, from coordinate 600,110 downwards.
GTATCAGTCAGGCGTGAATAGGCGGCGACGTTCCTCTTTACCGTATCCGTATGAATTGACGTTCTTTGCAAGTGCATCATTTTGAACCGTTCAACCGTCATTCATAAATC